>JAQJVL010000600.1:0-517434 GCA_035578905.1 Stictocephala bisonia | reverse complement strand
AAAAAGTGTTTGTGAAGTATTTAATAATGTGGTTGACAATGAGGTCCTGCCTAACTTGCCACAAAAAAAAACACATTAAACTTTGTGATTAATAATAGCAAATTGCATACAAATTTTGTTAGTGAAGAAGAATTGCATAAAGTTATATCGTCTTTCTAGCATTTGACAACAGAGGCCAACAAACCCCAGAGCATCAGTGAGTAAGTGAGTAATACAACAGGATTTGATGAGTTGCAGATGCCTGTAATAAAACAAGTTAAAAGTACTTAATAAAACCGTTAGCACATGTTGTAAATTCTTCTTTTATATCAGGTATTTTTCCTGCTAAATTAAAAAAAAATGTGATAAAACTAATCCTCTTAGTTACCGCCCTGTATTACCTGTTATTTCTAAAATTTATGAACAAGTTATGTATTTACAAATAGTTAATTTTATTAATAATAATAATTTATCTGATAATGAACAACATGGCTTCAGAATGGGCAGGAATTGAATTCTTAGAAAGTATAGTGGATGCTATGGACAAAGGAGACTATGCTACAGGAATTTTTATGGATATATCAAAAGCTTTTGATAGTATGTGCCATGATGTTCTTATTATAATTCTAAAGAATCTTGGGGTGATGGTGTTTCTCTTAGTTAAAGACCTATATTACTGGCAGACAGAAATTTGTTGAAATAAAAAAATATAATGACCTAAATCAAATTTCTTATGCAAAATTATCTTTGCAAACAGTAAAACATTGTGTACCACAGGGCTTTATTTTGAGGCCCATTCTTTTTCTCCTTTATATAAAAGGCTTGCCTTCAATTTTAACGGGTAATCAGAGTAACCTATGTATGTAAGCAGATGACACTAATTTAATAGTTACTTGTAAAACCCTTAAAGAAGAGATTACTGCTGCAAATGACCTCATGGTAATTGATAATTATTTCAACAGTAAACAGTTGTTACTCAATCTGGCCAAGACTAACTCTATAAGTTTTCATACAAGGCTAAACAGAAATAAACCTAATCCACATATTACAATTAATAGTATCAAAATATCTCAACTTAAAGGAACAGCTTTTTTAGGATTATATGTGGATGAACATTTATCTTGGAATAAACATGTGTCTAATTTGTTAAGAAACATTTTTACAAGATTATTTGCACTCAAATCATGTCTAAATACTCCTCTATAGAAACACTAAAAACCATTTATTTTGCTCACATACATTCTCACATATCGTTTGGCATTGTGCTGTATGGAGCCACAAGCAATACAAATTTATTAAGCATTTTAAAAATCCAAATAAAAAGCAATTAGAATAATTATGAATTTAAATAAGCAAGACTCAGTTAAAGAATATTTTTCAAAATTAGGAATATTAACCATCTACAGTATGTGCATTCTTGATGTGGTTATGTTCATTAAGACTAGTGGGGACAGACTGCCAAGATTTGGGACAAATCACAACTATAATACTCTAAATAGAGATCAACTAGCAATACAAAATCACTCAACTGAATTTTACAATAGAAAACCAAGTTCTACTGGCAAACATTTCACAAATAAAATTCCAAGGGATTTACTTAAGATAAACAAAAACAGTTTATTTAAAAAAACAACTAAAATGTCTGTCAATTAACTAAGTATTGTATTCATTTGAGGAATTTATGTTAAGTAGTTAATAAATTTATTAATATGAAGTTAATTATTATAATTTTTAGTTAATAATATTATATTTTGTATTATTTGATGCCATTCTTTATTTGTAAAATTGTACCTGTATAATTTTTGCAAATTGTATGAATAAAGAAGTTTTAAATTTGAATTTGAATTCTTGATACAGTCTGCTGAACAAGTCTTGGGCGGCTACTTTTCCAGGCCGTACAGCATGGTTGGGGGATACTTTTCTAGTCAGCACAAATCCAGCCAGTAAGGTCCTAATTCTTGCATTATCATCTTAATTCATTACGTAAATGTGTACCTTTCTACATTATTCCCAATTGGGAGTCTCCAGATATAAAATTTAGAGGAGGGCTGTGGCGGTTAAAAAAAAATATATATATATATATATATATATATATATATATATATATATATATATATAATTCAATGATAAAAACATATACCATTTAATATTTTTAAAATGAACAAACGGCTAAGGAGTGTTCATTTTTAACAATGAAATCTCACTGTGAGGAGTGTTCACGATTGGAAAAGTACCGAACATTTTTAATTGCCTGAGTCCAGGAGTGTTTAGTTATTGTTCCTCTTTGCCCACTGCTTCTGCTATTATATGCAAAAAACTTGATATAAAACATCTATTTTTAGATGTAGAGAAAATCTATTCCAGTGCATGAAGAACCATAAAATATTGTTTATTAATTGGTTGTTGTAGTTGGTTAAAGTCCAGCTTCATAAGCTCTGATCCCAATCAGAGTCATAAACAATTTTAAAGGGATCAGCTGATAACCACTGGCTGTTCATTTGTCATTGGGCTATTAATTAATGACACTTTCTAAGGAATAGTCGGCCTTAGTTTGTAACAATGACTACATTTGCTCATCTGAATTTACACTCATTCGAAATCCATATTCCCCATATCTTGATGATCGGCGTCTTAAAATTAAATAAAAAGTAATGTAAGACAATTGAGTGTGTTGAGGTTATGTCAAGTAAAGTTAACTTGGATAGTCTTACTGGCACAAAAAAGATCATAGTAAAATCTAAGCAGTGTTCTCCCAGCAATAACACCAACATTTAATACACTTATTGTGGAACTACAAATTTCAAACTTAACTCGTCAACAATACAACTAATCTGGACACTTTCAAGCGAAAAACCAATTAAATAAGTGTTATACATCACTTATAGTTAATAATTAAAAATTAAAAGAGTTATGTAGTTTTTCATTTTGACAAGAAAAATTAGTTGGCTGGTAACTTTTTTATTGTTTGGTCAGAGAAGTTTGACCAGTGGCAAAGTTGTAGGGGAGATATTGAATTTAACATAAAAAATATTTTTAAAATATAAGAGTGCAGGTTTTCCACCAGGACGGTGTATTTATTACAGAAAAGCATCAATGTATTAGCAGTCCCTGCTGCACCGCAGGTCTCAGTGAGCAAATACTGATGTGAGCACGTAATGGTGTACAGGGATCAGTTAGTTATAATAATATAGCTTTTTAATATTTACAAATCGTTCTTGTCTCATTTAAAAGCTAATCTTCATTTTTTAAGAGTCTTAATGTTCACCTAATATCTCAAATGTTTCGGAAGTATATTCAAACTTCAAACAATATTTTAAAAGTTATGTATAATTTGTTTGTTGTTGAACTCATTTTTGTTTATTGTGAAGTTCAACATTACAAGTAAACGTCACACAACACAAATTTATTCTTATTCTTATTCTTATTCTTACAAATGAGACGCCGACACAACGTTGTGCGTATTTTAAGGCGAATATGAATATAATATAAGCACAATATTATTATTGCAATACAATGTTACAATACAATTTATTACAATATAAGCACAAATATAAGTACAAAATGCACAAATATTATGATGATCGATTTCGGTGAACCACGCTCACCTTCCTCACACCAGAGGGATTCACAAAAGATAAATATATATTTGTGAATCCCTCTGTGCACAAATATATATATATCTTGTGCACAAAATGCAATATATTTGTGCATTTTGTGCTTATATTATAATAAATTTGTGTTGTGTGACGTTTACTTGTACTCTACTTGTACCAACACGTATTATGCTAGTTAAAAAACTATTTGTGAATTTCAACAAATATGTGACATTATAATTGATGTATAAATTAATATAATGTATAACTAATGTAATGTAATTGTAGTTTAATCATTGAATTACTGCACCATTATTAAACATTAGACATTTGCTCCATAGTGTATATAATACATATTACATTTATATTTCTAACTTATGTTATGAAATAAAAATTCTCATTTGTATTATGTTAGTCATGTTTACTATAAAACAATGGAAATTATCTTATTTCGCAGGCTTAAGTGGCAGGTGTCATTACTAATAACTAAAGCTTCCGGTAATGAGCGCCAAGGTGTCATTTACAGTATTTACATCACCAAATGTTTCGCCCATGCTGTGATGTGGCATCCTCAGTTGGTATCTCTGATGCCACTGAGGCTTTAGTTAGTAGTAATGGAGATGATATTATCATGTGGCTAAAAAGTTAAATAGTTAACATTTTCAATTGAAATTAAAAACTGAATTTTCATACATGTTTGTATTATATCAAATGTGGTGTTTTTGGTTCTGCACCCTGTGATACCAATTAATTAGTAATAAACCAAGAACTCCAAATCTTGGATGTCATACTTTTATATTTAGAAATCTTTTTCTCCTTAAACATAAAAAATCATTTTAATTAAGCTGTTCTTACCTATGGAAAGAGATCCCCAAAACATTCTTCCTGTTACTACAGCTAAAGGCTGAGCTCCAAGCTATATTAAAAAAACAAATAAAAATAAATGATTTACAAGACCAAGATATTTAACACGTTCATTGCTGAAATCGCCCAACATTGTGCATGCCCCAGGCTGAAATATAATAAATTTTTATTTAACTTAAAAATAGTCCCATTGTAGCCAGAGTAGTGTCAGAAGGTGTCCAGGTATGGAATTAGGCCAATTCCATTGACGTCATTTCCGGTGCGTTGATCAACGTTGTCCGCCTGGGGCGCCGGTAAGCGTTACTCAGCTGGCGATTGTTGACAATTTTGTACAGTCCCATTATTGATAATTGCATAACAGAATAAATAAACAGTTTTACAACAAAAAAAAAACTTCTTCTGTCGAAAAAATAATGTTTAGTCACGATAAAAATTAGTTCGCGCACAATGTTATCGAATGGCATGAGAATGTACAGTTAGTCCTAATAATGTATGGTAATATAAAAAATGGGTATACTAAAAATAAAAAAAAAACTATTTACAACACTTCCCACCGCCATTGTTACACTATATTTCACTCATGAATGTCCTCGTGGAACTTGTCGAAAACTATCATCCATTGCACAAACATTACTTATAACAATCCTAAAAAAACACTAAAACGTAGAACTGGTACCACAAACACAAAAATGGTGGTATCCAAAAACGAAGTTCATCGAAATGTTCACAAAGACCGGCACAACAAGCGACGAGCGACACAACGTTCCCGGGCAATGGCTAACCTCACACGGAGTCAATACATTTCAAGGACTGTAGGATCATTGTACAACGCTGCCCGCCACACGCGCTACTGCGACGCATCGTTGATCAACGTCGTCCGCAATCAACGTGTTAAGACTAAACTAAAATACATTAAGAAGTCCTATTCCTCTAGAAACGCTAAGTATGATCTACTAAAAAAGCCCCGTGAGAACAGTCTGTTCTCACGCAGTGGCCCTGCACGGGACCGCCGTGGCATAGTGGCATAGACCTTCTATTGTACCGGTATAATAGAAGGTCTATGATAGTGGGAAAGTGCCTGCACGGAACGCTCTCCACTACCCGCAACACCGATAATACGCCGCCACCGCCTCAAACGCAGTAATCTAAGGCCTCTCTATTTATATTCTGTACTCACTGTCAAAATCATATTAGAGGCGGACATTGGACCAATTCGTTTGGTGAACATTTTATAAAAGTTTGCATATAATCCTTTTTTGTACATAAAATCAATGATGTATCTTATTTTTCAAACAATTGTTATTTATAACTTCTCAGTGTGTAATTAGAAAATTTCGTGCAAAATTGCAAAACTAAATCATAAACATAAAGTTGGAGGAGTACATTAAATTGTATTAATTTTTAGATACTCACATTTTATCTCATGTTTTTTATATAGTGCCTATGTCAGTATTTTTTTTTTTTTTTTAAGCTTAATTTCAAAGTTAGCTTTGTTGTTTGGAACATGACGTGACCAAAGATTTCAAACAAAAGAACTTGTTTCGTCGTAAACATGGCTACCCTCCAGCTGATCTATTTGTCAGTTTTGACACCATGATTTTTGTCTGCCTGTCTGATAGAGTGCCAGTTACTGATTGAGAGTTGCGTGTTTATCATTAGTGGTCAAATATGTTTAGGGTAAAAATGATTTTATATACATTTTGTAATTTTATAAATTTGTCGTCATGTTAATGTTTATAAAGTGTATCAATGCAGTGTAGTGAAGTAGTGCTTCAACATAGGCCTATTATGACAATCATGGCTCAAAATATGGGCATGATTGAAACCAGTGCCAGGTTATTATCGAAGAAACCTCCAGAAAAAGAAATAATTCACTCAGGACATTTTATGGTATCAAATTTTGAAGCAGAAGCTCAAGATGATGAGGATGTCTTTGTTAGTAATATGACTATTGTTAAGCCTAAGGAAAAGCTTGAAACAGTACCTTCAGATAGCATAACTATGAATCCTTCAAGCAGTAGCACGACAAGTTCTTCATTAGTGCACAGAACTAAGACTAGTGTTCAAAATATTTCTATTGAAACATCACTAACAAAGCTCTTCCAATGTATGTCATTAGCCTACAGGTATGTGTAAGCTAAGCCTATATTTAATGGTATGAATAGATTTCATGAAAAAATTGAGGGATTTTTTTAAATTAACTTATTCTGTTAATTGTACTTGTGAATCTTAGGCAAGTACTTGATTTGCATGTTTCAATTTGGACTTAGTATCCTGTTTGCCTCCAGGATTGATGTTGTTTCAATAATAAATTACCTATAGACCTACTTATCCTTTTACCCTCGTCAAACCAAATTTTAGTCTTCTACGACTAGATTAATTTTAAAAACACTGAGGTAAAACTGCACAATTACTTAGTCAACTTCAATTCTTTTCATATTTTGATATGATGATGTTTTAGTCCCCACTTAGTTAGAAAAATGAAAATCAAGTTTTGGAAAACCGTTGTTCATGTTGCAAAGGGATAAGAAGGGTTAAAAAAAAATTGCTAACTTTTTTCCTCACTTTTCAAGTGCAACATCTAAAATATTTAAGCTAAAATTTTGGAGAAACGCAAGTCTTTATACATTTATTTATAACATCTGTTCTAATAAAGATACAAGGGTACTTCTTTGACTAGAATGTTTGTAATTGAGTACTTAATCAGAATAAATGTCCAAAAAGTCATCTTATAATTTTTAAATATTTATATTTTGTTTAACAAAAATCTTGTTTTTGTCCGCTCACAGCTCCTAATCAACAAATATTTTACATGTGGGAAACTGTTTTGTTGAGGTCTAAACTTATCACCTTTTAAAATCACCTAGAAACACAGAAACAAATTATAACAATCGGGTTGAAAATAAAAAAATACGACATGAAATATTTTGTTAGTACTGTCAGATTCGTCTGTTAAAATTAGCTGTCTTTTACTGTCAGTTCTTTTCATTGACGTTATATTCCAACAACTAGCTCCAGACGTTAAAAAAGCATTCTTGAACGTCTGCATATCATCCCAAAGACATACAAGTTAAGTATGGTACCATATCGTAAGCGGTAAATTGGATGTTATATGTAACAAACTTAGAATGACTGGATATCCTCAATCGGTCCTCAACGTTAATTTCAGTAATGACCATATTTTGTCATTTCGGTTCTCAAAGGAAAAAGTTGGGTTAAAAGTACACACGCTATCACTGACATTTTGGAGACATCGCGCCGCTGCAGTTATGGTTATATTTTATATACCGTAGTTATATTGTAGAATAACCCGGTAATAATGTATTTTCACTATCGCAAACCGCTTTTCAATAGAATAAGTAAAAACATTTTCTACAATAAGCTATGATAACCTAACCATAACTGCCACGGCGCGATTTATATGGACGGCCAAAGTCCACACGCTCTCACTGACATTTCGGAGATATTGCGCTGCAGCAGTTATGGTTAGGTTAGATTGCCTATATGTTGTTGTTAGGTTACAACAACAAAATTTGCATATTTTTTCTCTAAAGGAACAGCCAGCAGGTTATCCCCGAGGCCAGTCACACCTGATTTTAACGCAAATTTTGAATTGTACAGTATATAAATAATAAGGTCACACAGTAAATTAGGTTAGGTAAGTAAAGAGTGTTTTTCTGGCGGAAAAAAAATTTAAATTATTGCAAAACCAATTATAGGCCTATAGGCTATAATATTTTCAGCATAAGAAAAGAAGTGGCATGATATTTTTTTTAAGTTGGTTTTTCACTATCAGACCAAACACAAGTTTTATGATTTTTCATAGGAACTTGAACAAAAATTTTAAATCTCCGTCCATGACAATTATTTCCAGAGATAACATAAGTTAGCCCATTATGTTAGCCTATAATTTGAAAGACCAATTCTTGGTGTATCCTATTTAAAGCATATTTGGGATGATAACAAAAGCAACTAAACTAACTAAAATACAGTATACTAAACATAACTAAACAAAATACACTCGTCACACTCATTCGAAATCTATATTCGCCCATATCTTAACGATCAGCGTCATAAGAATAAGTAAAAAATAAATAATCTAGCCATACATATATTTTCACTGGTAGGACGACTGCCAGCCTGTTCTGGAAGTACCTGATTTTAGTCAACAGCTACCTTTAGACAAGGCCTTGGAGTCAAACATGGCAGCCCTCAATGCCCTCCTCCTTGTTGCTCAACTCCTTATTGCTGAAGAGATAAACACAGCACAAAAATAGGTACAACTGTATATGACATAAACTAAAGATTTTACAGTAACCCAGGTACAGTAAGGAAAAATAAACATCAGTTATCTTAACTCGTAGACTTAAGTGGCCAATGTCATTCCAAAAAAATGAAATCTTCCGATAAAGACTGCATCAAGGTGTTACTTACATCACCAAACATTTTCTCATGCTGTGAGATAGCATCCTCAGTGGTATCTCTGAAATGCTCTAAGGCATGTTAATTTTTGCTATATTCTGCCCACCTATTAAGCCATCAGTTATTAGAGAAACACTTTAAAATGTTATACAAAATCATTTTTAGGTTTCTGAATTAAATTTCTTTTAAGGTATATTTGTTAGTGGGCCCTTTAAAACATTCATAATTTTCCACCGTTAGAATGTTGCTGACAAACATTAATACAATAATAGCAAGTTCACATTCATTTAACGTCCCAATTCCTTATTGTGATAATGGATGACTGTAGTTTCAGCTTCCACTAGGCCATCGTCAGATCAATATAACATATGTTTATTCTATGACATGGAATATAGTCTTCTCAATACTTAAACACATTTTTTTAATAACACATAAAACATTTAAAATAAAACCGAGGTTAAAAATTGGATTCACTGACTTATGACGTGGAATCTGAAACTATAGTCATCCATTACCACAATTTAAGGAATTGTGACGTTAAAGGTAAGTGAACCGGCTATTATTGTATAAACTAACAATTTCAGACAAAGTAATGAATAAATGACACATTGCATGTACTGTCTTTATTACTGTAGGCTACATTTTTTAATTGCAACAATGGATTCATTAAAAATACTTATCTACTATCTAGTAGGTCTTTCCACACAGGGACAAAAAAGGAATTAGTTGTACTACTGAAATTAAGTCAATTATTTCACTTACGTTTAAAAATCGGTGATATGGCAAAACAAGATGAGTTGTTTGTCATCAAATCCAAACAAATATTTGCTTATAATATTAATTTATATCCTAAAATTATCATGCATCACGTTTCGGAGTCACTAAGCTCATCATATAGAGTCGTTAATGAAGTTAAAATAAACACACTAAGTAAATAGTCACAAATACAATAGGTACACAGTAACATTTAACACAGTTTCGATGCACTTGCCATATCAGGTACGTACGGGGTAGGCTCGTACATGGCTTGCTTGCCGGGCCTGGACCTGGAAATTGTTTAGGTTCTGTTCTCATTTAACAAAAATTGATTCAACATAAACCATTCAAAAACTGTTTTCAGTATATATTGTGTAGCCTTAATAATTTTCTCCCGGCTATTAGCAACTTAAAAATATATATCTACAAAAAGCAATAATGTATGTAGTTACTGCATGTTGAAAATCATTTACTTATAAAAGGAGAAGATTGAGGATTGAACCTTGGTTACCCTCTCTCCTATATTTCTTATAACCATCTCCTTGTACACACTCATTGTGAACTGTTAAGTTGATATTAAATATTGAAATAGGTTTTAAATTAATAGGCTAAATATAATTTTATTGTCTAAGCTCACAAAAATTGGTAAAAATCATTTAACATCAAGCACAGAAAAAATAGTCATTATGAACAAATAATTATAAGTACTGTGTAACCTTTCATCACATTTTTAACAAAGCAACAAATATAAAAGTATAATTTTTGACATGTTAAATTTTAGAGAAGAACCTAAAGAAATGTAAAAACAACCAACAGCACGTAACAAAACTTATTTTTAAACCTAGTGATTGGTACATTCGTAAATTGCGTTAAGTTATTGCAAATTATCAGTACAAACATTTCATAATTTTTTATGGCTTAAATAACCTTTGCAAGGGTACATAGATCCAAGCACTATTCAGGGTGTTATAAATGTGAGTTTCAAACCTATTTGGTATTTTAAAATGTAACTTTTAACATACAGTACCGAAGGATCATATAAATGTAAAAAATGATTTACCACCATTTTATACTACTGTGTTTGTACAAGTACAGATTTACAATGATCTAGTTTGAGGGAATATGTCAACATCCTGATAGCCTTCTCCTTTAACTAATTTAATCAAGTAATTTACTAGTTAATTTAGTAAGTTACTAGTTATAATCAAGTAATTTTGGTTATAAAATTGGTAAATAATTAACTCACTAAAAACCGATTGCACCACCTTAACCTCACCAAGCTGTTCATTGTGTCAACAATGGATTCCTCTTTTTCAAAACCAAACTGAGGCTAAGATGCTTTATTTTTCCAAAAAATTAACTGAATTTCTTCAATCACCCAATCAACACTAAAAATTTCACAATTAAACTATATCCGAGGTACAATCAAAAAGTTCCCGGAATCTATGTCCAGAGTCACAGCTTCCAGTGATAGATAACAAAATTGCTGGTGGGAATTTTGTCATCTATCAGTCAGTACTACTCTTGTAGAAGAGATATATAGGTAGCGTGAG
This sequence comes from Stictocephala bisonia, assembly GCA_035578905.1. Lineage (NCBI taxonomy): Eukaryota > Metazoa > Arthropoda > Insecta > Hemiptera > Membracidae > Stictocephala > Stictocephala bisonia. Next base: position 506,267 of record JAQJVL010000600.1, on the reverse strand, counting down.
AATCACCCAGCCGCCATTGTTCCTCCGTGGAGAGCACTTTTTGTGTATTTCTGTGTTTAAATTGTCGTATTTTGAAAATGTATATAATGAACAGCTAAAAAACATTAAATTTGGTTTTTTACTTCAAAAGTCATCTTCTGGGACACTTAAAATGTCAATTCAAGCATACAGAATAAAGGCGATGAAGAAAAGCCAATTTTACGAAAGGCACAAATGTTTTCATGAAGGTCGCATAAACATTGAAGATGGCTCTCGTAGTGGATGCCCTTCAACTGCAACCACAGATGACAACATTGAGCGAGTTCCGCAAGCTGTTCTTGCAAATTAAAGAATAACAATTGATGATATCACATATAAGGCAAATTTATCCACACAAAAGTTCTTAGACACCTACTAGATGCCATTAGGAGGAAACAGTCAAAAAAATGAGCAGAAATCAATTGGATTTTGCTGCATGTCGATACCCTTGCAAATCGATTCTTGTTAGTACGTAACTACCTAGTCAAGCACCACGTTAGAACATCCTCCATATTCGCTTGACCTCATGCCGGCCGATTTCTTACTGTTCACACAATAAAAACATCAATAAAAGTAAATTGATTTGCAAGTGCTAAAGCTGTCAGTAAAAATGATATAAAAGTATTGAAATACATTTAAAAAAAAATAAGTGTCAAAAGAGTTTTGACCGTCTGTATGATCGTAGGGACAAGTGTATTGTTGTAGGAGAAGATTGTTTTGAAGGAATATAGGTTTGTAAGAAATTATCTTTGTCCAATAAACATTTCAACAAATTCCTGGAACTTTTTGCTTATATCTCCTATTGTAATAATATATGAAAGTTTGCTTCAAGTCACAAGTTAATGTTGAATTAGAATATATTGTTAAATTGAATTAAAGGATGTAAAATACACATCTAAATAAAAACAGATGTTCAATTAATTACATTTCTAAGGAATGTACTGATGGGACAATTAGTCTGTGCACATAGCAGTGTTGCTATTAGTAGACACTGCTATGTGTCTACTAATATTCATAACAAATATTATTAATATTAGTTAATAATATGGTTAGCCATATTAACAAATATTGCAATAATAAACATCAGCTGATGGTAATAATAAACATTTAACACTCTTCAAGACAACTGTTTGTGTAGTTGTGTAGTCTTTTTTAGGAAACATGACAAATGTTTTCATAAAAGAGCCCCCTCTTCACTCCTCACCTATGGACAGCTGTCACAAGCTGTAAGAACTTTTTGTTCAGACAATATAGATGAAACATTTATTTAATTTAAATAGAAGTATGTAAACAACCTTCAATAACTTGAGTTGTAAAACATTTTAGTCGTAATTTGCACCTTTACTGAACATTTAATCAAAATCGTTGCAAAAATTGTATTTTTTGTAATGATTTTGCTCGTAAAAAAATTTTTATCTCAAATACTATTAAAGTTGTGGACATGTAGTTTTTACTAAAATATTTTAAATTTAATTCACAACTTTTCTGAAAATGTCATCAAAATCGTTGGAGCTGTTTTAGAGAATATTCTGTATGTTTATTTGTGATTTGCCAATAACAAAATCTCAAATTTCAAAAAGGTGAAAAAAACGGTCTGGAGATATTGGCTAAGTACAGCTGGGTCAATCCATATGAAGTGATCCAATGATGGTTGCATGACCATTTTTAAATATTTTCAGTTTTTATATGGTATTACGATATTCATATGAGGATCAAAAATGATTTTTAAAGAATTTTATCTTTTACCATTTATGTGTGGCAGCCAGTTTTGTTCATGGGAATCAGGCGATTTTTGGCTTTGCAGACATTAGCGATAAATTGATTATATCTGGATTGGATTATGCTACAGCTTTCAAACCAATATCATTATCTTCAGAATGGTCTCTTCTACAATATTTGTTATTATCTTCAAAGCCCTAAATGCAAAGTTTTATTCCCGAAATAGTCTCCAATGTTTGGTATTTTGTTCAGTTTGATGACATAGCTTATTAAGATAAATAAAGTTTAAGCCATCTAAAGATTTTGTAAGTTTGATTTTTAAATCTCTGGTGGGACATGATTTTAAAATCTGATATTTTCATAGCATGTACATACATATGATACTAAAGTAGTATAGGAATTTCAACCGTGATATTTAACTCAGAATTTCAAAAGTAAAGAAAAAAAAAACCGCATTTTCGCCAATGTTAGTATAATGTGAATTACTCATACAAAGGTGATATTGGGCTAATTTTGACTAATTACAGGTGTTTTCTCAATGCATAAACTTAAATATGGTTAAATATGACTCAAAATTATTAAAAAACTGTTTTGCTTTTGTTTCTTGTTCTTTTAGACTTATTTTAAGCCTAAAATGAAATTAAGGAGCAATGGTTTATTAAGGTATAACCCTAAAGTAGTACAAAGCCTATTATTATAATACAAAACAGCAATAGTAATATAGACCAAAAAGCTATGTGATCCTCATCAATAAGTCAAGTTAGTAGACAGGTCTGCATAAGAGCTCAGGGGACAAGGTCTGTATAAGATTATGAAGTCCCCTCTTCAGTACTTGGCATCTTTTGCTCAGTCAGTCTAGACACTTCATAATATGTAAGTTGTGTAGCTAGGCTACTTTGAAGTTTAAAATTTTTTAATGTTATTAAGTGAGTGCAAGTATCTAATTGACCAATTTATAGCTTTATTGTATATTACATTTCGTCTAAACTTGTTCAAACATTATATTTTATTTTTATTAAAATGGATGAAAATTGCTCCATTGGAACAGTAGTTAGTAAGATTTTTACAAATCCTTTTAGCTCCAATTTTAAAAACTTAAAAATTTGAATGAGTTTGAAGAAAATGTTCAAAAGTTGTTTAAATGTATAGTAAGTTCTCCTTCAATTTCAACAATACGTGAGTACCATGAAAAGAAATACATAATAAAATACAGCCATATTTTTGGTAAATATAGCTCTGACCCATTAAAAGTTCATCAAAAGCCTTTCTAAGGGCCTAAGAGAGAAATAAAAGTTGATCCATTTACTTATCCTTGTTAAATTCAAATGAGTCTGAAACAAAACTTAAACAATCCCTGGAAAAGCTCTGTGCTCCAACTGTTTTTCAAAATCTCTTTCCTTGTCAAGAAAGAACAAATTTATCAATATACATTGAAACACTTCAAACCAGCCTTGATAACTAACTGTCTATTAGAAAAAGGATAAGGAGATTTTATAAATTTCGTAGGATTTCGGAAAACATAAGAGTAAATTACATTAAGAGTAAATTACATTGTTTCTTATGAGTGTGTTTGTAACGAACAGTGGTGGTTTGCAGATAGTGAAAAAGTATGGAAGGAAAATAATCATGTGTTTATGAAGTTTTATCAATAAGCTGGACCACAAACATAATTTTAAAAATCAACCAGCGATATAGTTTGGATCCAACTAAAGATTTTTGTACACAAAAACTTTCAGTGCTTGAACTTACCACAGCTACTGGAAGATCGTATTCTATTCCACAAAAGCTGTCCGAAAAAATAAGTGTCCTTCTAAACAATTATATGAGTTAGAATAGGGTGTTAAATGTAAGATAAGTTGAAATTCCTATACTACTTTAGTATCAGTACTATAGTAGTATGTACATGCTATGAAAATATCAGATTTTAAAATCATGTCCCACCAGAGATTTAAAAATCAAACTTACAAAATCTTTAGATGGCTTAAACTTTATTTATCTTAATAAGCTATGTCATCAAACTGAACAAAATACCAAACATTGGAGACTATTTCGGGAATAAAACTTTGCATTTAGGGCTTTGAAGATAATAACAAATATTGTAGAAGAGATCATTCTGAAGATAATGGAGTTGGTTTGAAAGCTGTAGCATAATCCAATCCAGATATAATCAATTTATCGCTAATGTCTGCAAAGCCAAAAATCGCCTGATTCCCATGAACAAAAATGGCTGCCACACATAAATGGTAAAAGATAAAATTCTTCAAATAGTATATTTCATAAAAAGAGTGGAAAGTGGGGTTTTGCATGTTCGAGACCATATGTTTGAAGTGCGAGACTTGTCGAGCACTTCAAATGGTCGAGAACATACAAAACACTTTCACTCGAGTTTTGAACGATACTTTTCACTACACTACGGAATAAAAACAGGTGTTGTTGACTGTGGAAAATTTTCGGTTGTAAACAATGTTACTTTCAGTAGTAAACAATAAACAGCTGTTGAAAATATGATGTTTCGCAAGTTGTAAACATAACGAAAACAGCTGAACTCATAGTAGTGTAGTGAAAAATCATTTTTGATCCTCATATGAGTATTGTAATAACATATAAAAAATGAAAATATTTAAAAATGGTCATGCAACCATCAATGGATCACTTCATATTGATTGACCCAGGTGTATTTAGCCAATATCTCCAGACTGTTTATTCAGCTTTTTGAAATTTGAGTTTTTGTTATTGGCAAAAAACAAATAAACATACAGAATATTCTCTAAAACAGCTCTAAAGATTTTTGATTAAATTTTCAGGAAAGTTGTGAATTGAATTAAAAATATTTTAGTAAATACTACATGTCCCTAACTTTAATAGTTTTTGAGTTATACCATTTTTTTACGAGCAAAAGCATTAGTAAATGCAATTTTTGCAAGCTTTATTCAAACGGTTTTGATTAAATGTTCAATAAAGATGCAAATTACAACTTAAATGTTTTGGTTACCACCCCACTAAGTTGGGGCTGGAGGCGAAGGTTGGAAGCCACAACTTAAGTTATTTAAAGTTGTTTAAGTTATTGAGTGAGAGGTTACGTAGCTTTGTTACAAAATGTAAAAATATTTTTTCTGTTGCATGTGGTTGTTACCTTTGTGGCCGTAGGTCAAGATCCTCAGTGAAGCTACAGGCTTCCCAAGGTCTTAGGCCAAGCTCCACCAAGCTGTTGTATCGCTTTAGGCCAAGACTCTTAAATAATACAACAAGCAGACTTCACCCTTTAGACATAAGCTATACAATACTGTAAATAAACAACTTTATATTTTGTATTTTTCTATAGAAATGGTTTGATTAGTATTTTTTTTTTTTTTTCCTTTCTATCGGATTTTTACCTAGCTTCACCTCCTAGTGAGTGATAGATACGGGAAAGGTTCTGCTACTGCAAGCAAAGCTAATTTTAGTTTATATATCTATTTCATAGCCAGCACATCGTAATATACTAAAACTCCAGTTTTTTTTCAATTTTTCAGTTTGTTTCTAGGTAATAATTGTGGTTTTTAAATTTGTTAGTTAAGTATAACTAAAAACAATATGGCACGCAGTACAAAATAATATACGACTGAACTGTAATAAAATACTTATCATTTATTGTTATATAGATTGAGTAATCAAGTAATTAATATGTAAATAAATCCACTTTAAATTAAACATTACTTAATCCAATTGTTAATATTTTCCCTTGATAAGGAAAGAGACTGGGTGTACCTTGAGTTTGGCGATGGATAGTTTTTGTGCTATCCTACTCTCGCATATCCCACTTAATATGATAACATTGTCAACCACCATATTATCTCAGATAAGAGGTGTTTACATCGCTACCTTATACGTAATACAGCTACCAAACCATGATAAACTTCCCACTGCTGTTGAATTAAACCAACAATTTTCAAAAGTAACTAATAAAAATGTGTTTAGTAAGTTATCTACTCTGATCAACATTTGGTTATATTTCATCAAACTTAAGGCTAACAATTGTACTAAACTAAATTTTTTAGTGTTTGGGAAGAGCAAGACAGATCTGATTTACAAGCTAACTATTTACTAACAAGCACAAACTATTTACAAAGGTATTTAAAAGAGGTTATAAGCGTAGTTATTATTTAGACATTTTAATGTTTGACATAGATCTGATGCCTTTCAGTTTGGCTCCCTTATGTCCAATTTAAATTTTTTTTCCAGAAGTTTGCAAGACGGTGTTTTTAGTATACGTTAACCATTTTTCTCAGCAGGCAAATTATTATCAGGACTTAAAACAACTTGACGACTACTAAATTTATAAACCCTCAAAGATTTTGGAAATCATAATAATGAAATATTACAAACTACTGATAATGGCTGTATCTTCATAACTATGAGCTGTTTATATGTTACGGACAAGTTGTATCAATCAGAGATCAGCAAGTTTTGAAAGAGAAACAATTAACTTAAAATCATGAGAGTTTTAAAGATAAGGTGAAAAGTATACTTTTCAAGTTAAAACTACACAAAATTTTAAAGATCAAACAATAGAATTAGTTGCTTTGTTAGAATGTTTTATTTTATTTTTCTACGAATAATGAAACTAATCATCAACATGTAGGTGATTACGGAGTCTGAATTAATGTGAAAAGAATAGATGAACTTGTTTAGTCTTTCTAACCAACAAAAATAACTGACCCTTAGAAAGATGTAATAGTAAATATAGTTGTGTTAACATTAATACAGAGTGACCACCAACCTTGAATTCCTAAAAAAGCTGGAATTAGTCCTGAATTTTTTTAACCTTGAAAAAAGCTTGATTTAGACTTGAATTTTTATAATAACCTTGATATACTGCCAAAACTACTTTTGTGGTATAACATTCATGTGACAAGTTAAATAATGATTTACATTGTTGATATCAGCAACAAGTCAAAATCTACTGGAATGCTAATACAGTAATTTGTTTATTCCCAATATATATGGTAAGCCTTAACTGATCAACAAATTACTTACATTGCTTGAGTTTCAGAAATTTAATTTTTTGGCACACTAATATTAAATCTTATTAATGATTTTACTTTTGGTAATGATAGTTTTACTGTATGATTTATGTACACTGAAATGTACATGGCTCTGCTTGAAACATCCAAGCAAAATTGTAAACCTTTGAGGTTTATTTAATCGAAACACTAGATGGCACAAGATTCCCCTCATAAATACAAACATTTGTAATAAAATTTTAATAAAAGAAAAAAGATTAACAGTAAGAATGAGAAAGAGGTTTTATTACAACAGGAAATACGGTACAGGAAGTGGAGTAAGTAAAATTTGTCCTGAGAGTGTTAACTCAGAAAGCAAGGGATTGGATGTCAAGGAAGGAGGGTCAGCAATGTACACATGATAATCAGAATAATAAAATTTTAGACTCACCAACAATTAGGCCGATGAATGCTGATGCGGCGGAGAATCAGCTGAAGCGCTCCGGGAAGGAGATGGTCCCGCCCATCGCCAAAAAAACGGGCATATAGGGTGATCCGTAAAAGGACCAATAATTGTACATTACTCATATAAGAAGTTAATAATAATTCTAATTTAATAATGAAATATAAGAAACTGATTGAGGGAATTGAGTCAGGTATAAGTTATTATGTTTAGATTGTTAATTTAAATTATAAATATATAAATACGTAAATTCATGTAATTGATCATAGTCCGTATAAGTGGATGTTTTGAGTTGATATATAAAGTAAATAAATAAATATTGCGTTGAATATATAAACCATTCACGTTAGATAATTCTTAGGAAGAATAAAGAAATAGTAACTAGGGCCATTTGAAGCCATTTGAATATATTTAACTTGTCTCTTGAAAGGTATTTGTAAAATAATACAGCTTAAATTGTACAGTAAATTGATTAGGTTGTCATAGTTAATAAGGTCAGTATATTATTGTTTGATTTTTAATTTTGATTGGAAATAATTGATTGATTATTTCTTAAGTATAACTTGTTATTGAATATATAATTTTCACTTGTAAGTATAGACGTTTTGCATATATAATACTTGTTTAGTTTGGATTCTTAATGTGACGTTTATATCATTTTTTAGAGGATTGTGATTTAATAGTATAAGAGTTTGTTGACACTTGTAAAATAATATTTCTTGAATTATTGGTTTACTGGACTATATTGAAGCCAATGTTAATAGTAATTTGATTGAAAGTATCTAAAACGAATAATTTGTACTGTCTATTATTGGATGAGAAGGGTATATTAAAGGAGGTGTATAGTTGTAAAATAGGATTAAGATAATTGTAATATTTTGGAAGGGACTGTCAAGATTATATACTGTGAAAATAAGTTTGTGTTGTACTTTCACCAGTGTCAATAGTTTATTCCAGGTCCTGGTTTCTTACACTAGCTAAGCGTGTCATTAAATTTTTTTTAAGAAGTTTTACAACATCTAATGTGTACTTAATTTATGTTCCTCTATTTGTATATCAGCGCTATAAAATATATTGAAGGCAATACAAAAATTAATTAATTTTGTTACATATGTTGATATATTATTGATTGTTTAAAAAACTTATTACTGTAATATTTTGACATTAAAGGAAACCAGCTATACCAGTAGGGAAACCAGCTATACCAGTAGGGAAACCAGCTATACCAGTAGGGAAACCAGCTATACCAGTAGGGAAAGCAGCCGGTCTTTTGAAATTTCTTATGCGTGCTGGTAGCAAATTGAAACAGTGGCTTCAAACAGTCTACAATAAGACACTAGCTACAGGTAATTTTCCAAAATTATTTAATCCTTCAAAAGTACTAACTGTTCTGAAGCCTATAAAAGACCCTGAACGAGTGAAAAGTTATTGCCCTATATCTCTTCTTAGTGTTTGTTATAAGTTGCTGCAAGGACTGTTATACAACAGAATATCACCCATTCTTGATTCTAATGTTCTAGTTGAGCAGGCTGGTTTTCGCACTGGCCAAAGTTGTAGCAACCAGATCTCTGACATAATTTATCAGAATGGGTTTGAAAATAAGTTAAAAATATCTGCAGCTTTTGCTGATCTCACAGCGGCTTATGACAGAGTATGGAGCAAAGGTTTCTTATTCAAGTTCTACAGCCTTCTTCCCTGTCGCTTTCTTTTGCGACGTATGGAGTCAATGCGTAGTGCCAGGCTAATAAAAGTTTATCTCGGTCGTGAAGAAAGTTCTTTTTGACAGCTGAAGCATGGTCTGCCAAAGGGGTCTGTACTTGCTCTAATATTATTCAATATATATACCTCTGACATTAAAGTCTATAAAATTTATATATGCAGACGATATTGCTTTTTAGCTTATCAGAAGAAGGATTTCACAGCTACTGAAGAAACACTCACAAACGATTTTACAATCCTCTACAATCCTCGACAAATATTTTAGAACCTGGAAGCTAAATCCTAACCCATCAAAAACCGAAGTAACCGACTAGCTAATCAAAAATTAAACATCTTACTAAATGGTGTAAAACCACCACAATGATCAACTACAGGACTTGGGAGTAACGTTAGATCAATCGCTCAAGTTTAAAAGCCATCTTCAAAAAGCAGCAGCTAAAATTTAAACCAGGGTAAATGTACTACATCCAGGGTGTCCAGCAACAGGGAAAATAGGGAAAACCTGGAAAAGTCAGAGAATTGTAAATGACCTGGAAAAGCCAGGGAAAATCAGGGAATTTGAGACAAAACCTGGAAAATCCTAACAAGAACGAGTGTTGTAATTTGTAATGGTCACTATATGCTTGGGTGTGCTACAAAAAATCTGTTACTTTGTTTAATACTAATTGTTAATGTTACATGCCATTTAATATTCTAAATTATGAAAAAGCTGCATAATTACTTTGGTTATGCTTGTTCAGCCTCATACAACTAGTTTTATATCACCTAAAGTTTAAAATTTTCTGATTAGTATTTGTTAAATAAGTTGTATGCTTACAATATATGCTGGTTTTGGGGAAATTATAATATACTGCCGTTTTTCAAAGCACTGAAAGTTGTCACAATTTAACAATAGAATAAAAGGTAAATTTGTTTCTTATTCAAGGCTAGTTACAAATATTTTTTTATTTCTACCTCTAATTTTATGAAGTAGTCTAAAAAGAATAATAAAATAGTTTTGAATTTAATTAATATTGCTATAAAAAATATATTAAAATACTGACCTTTCTGTAGTCAGTTGTAATTGACTGTAAATAACAACATGTACATGATAGTACACAATTTATTTTATTTAATTAAATAGACGTACATGTAATTATGTCGATTTGGGGTCAAAAACATTTCTTATGAAATCATGGGTAGTTCAGAGAAAAGTCAAGAAATTTGTTTAAAGAAGTTTACTGGATACCCTGTACATCATATTGCATGAACGAGTTGTAGAGCCAACACACACATCCTGCATACTACTGCTTTGTCATTTGTTTATTCAGCTACTGAATACAGTACTTCAGTATGGATAAGTAGTGCACATATTGAAGGGCTTGATGTCCAACTTAATAGAGCCATGAGAGCTATTAGTGGCACTCTCATGGCAACTTCACAACCTTGGCTCCCGATGCAATGCATTATAGCTCCTCCAGAAATAAGACGTCAGGAGGCACTATTTAAAGAATTCAGTAAGATCTTGAATGCCCCCGCACCTCCTTATTACCCAAGATCTCACGTCAGAACGAATGGTCGCTTAAAATCTTGAAAACACCAGTTGAGCAGATAATATTTTCATATATAATGTTAGTAGTCTAGCCTAATACTAACTGGGCCTTAGTCTGGAACAGTTTTAATGGACGAAATAAGTTCCTTATTAACAATCTGTGATTACCTGTAGGTGGGATGAACCTCCCTCATAGGGAATAGACATTGTTGAATCGGTTTTTAACTGGAGTGGTCAGATGTAACTACTAGAAATACAAATGAGGATTTACACTAGATAGTCATGTGATTGCAGGGAGATTATCAAAACAATGGATCACATAGTTATAGAGTGCCTCCTGCTCTGTTTTACGGAGGGATTAGCTAGTATAAATAGAATCAGTGAGGCAGGTCTTGATGGATTGGATTTAGCTTTGTGACAGGAGATCAGTTGTTATTTTTTTTATTTTTATTAATATCTAATAACTTTTGGAGTTTTTTCCAAGTATGAAACACAGCTTTCTTATAATTTTAAATTAATAAATGGTAGCTGAAAAAAAATACCATACGCTATATGTATTAAAGGAAAATCAATTTGACATATTTCAAGAAGTTTCTTTTAAAAACCCATCTTATGATTAAATGAAAATTTACAAAATAAACTGCTAAATTATATCACAGGATTGTTGGTATAAAAATAGCTAAAAAAAGGTTATGTATAGGATAATTTGTTTACATGGTTGAAAATAAATTTAATAAATATTAAAAATGACTTAATAATTCAGTTGTTGATCATGGTAAACTCTTGGTTGTTGTGAATAACCTTTTAGCACAGATAACTAATTCTACCCAGATAGCTCACAGTATACGGGAAGCGTATGCGCTGTTTAAGAAGTATGTAGGCAACACACACTACATGACCGTGAATTTAGGATGAGACGTTGCCACAATGAACAAGTATTAAATCTCAATTATTATTATCAGCTGATATTTATTATTGTAATATTCTTTTTTAATATGGTTAGTTGATTGAGTTCAATCTGGCAACGCAACCCAGTTGACAGCCGCTCGACACGCATTAAAGCGGATAGTTGACACATTATGAAAAAATGGTTAACACTCTTTTAGCATGGGAATGTTTAGCTATCTGGGTAAAGTTAGTTATATGTGCTTTTAGTCAACAGATAATTTTATTATGTAGGCTTAATTATCAATAATGAGTGGAATGTTTCTTAGTTTGGTCTCACTAACAGGATGTTTGTTATCCAGTCCTGTACTAACGGATATGTTATGGACCTCACTAGATAGTTGTATCTAGTGGGTGTGTACAGTGCAGATAATAATGGGAGTTGGAGAGTGTTTATCTCTTACTTAACATAGTGGTGTGACCACCTTTCTCCAGTTACTGACCTTGAACACAAAGGTTCTGAACAACATGTGAATTTAGAAATATGCGTGACCTCTGAGAAACAATCTTTCCTGGATATGGCTTACATCTAGTAATGTACTTCTCAATGATTTTGTCAATTATTAAGGTCAACAAACTTGTAGATATCAGTGACAGTTAAATTATTGATGGATGAGTTTTATTCTTGAATGAACTTTGCTCAGAGAAGTAAAAAATGTTTTATCATGAGACTAGCCTATCATCTCTTTGTACAAGCAGCTAATTTAATTCTGCTTTGTCCCAGCTATCACTGTAATTATGAAGAACAACTGCTATCTTTTAACCAAAAATACACATTTTATTGGATTTTCCATTCTAACTATATCATATCTAAAAGTATTTTAAGATGCTCACTTTGTTTTTACAGTAGTAGATTTTAAATTATGTCTATAGTTCTCAAGAGTAATAATAATTGTTTAACCAAAGCACACATTTCCTGTGGAGTTAATCCTATGTTATCAATAAGATTACCTAGACAATATTGAGAAAAAATTATATTTGTATATTAGCAAATTTATCTATAATTATAACAATGTTACTATTGAATGTACAGTACTGCTTATTTGCTATTTATTTGTATGTTGAAAGATATCTTAATTTTTTTTTAATAATCATCACTTTTAAGTTCCACATTAAATTAGTTTTGATCAAAGCTTGTAAAACTGAGCAAGGCTTACTCAAAAGGGATGGGTGTTGCACATAGAGTGGAAGAGAAAGACTTAGACAGTACACTTAGACCCTAGTATATTCAATTGTGTATATATTAATGGAAATCACTTACATTTCAAAGGCACTTCACCTTGTAAATATAGTCCAGAGGTTAGGTTATCCTTTAAACAAATTATAGTCTCTTAAAAAAATGTAAAATTGAATAAAAGTTCTGTATGAAAAATTTTTTAATAATGACATTTATAAGTTTAGGTCTGCTAATTAAAAAAATACGTGTTCCAAGATGATTTTCTAATAATTAAAATTTAAATTAACTTCAAATTTAATGTAATTATATACGGTAATAAATTTTAAAATCCCCACAGAAGCGAGAGAGGAGCTTGGTATGAAACAATTTGCCGCAGCTATTTCCCACACATAATAACAGCAAAATAAATACAGTTTTAGGAGCAGAGACCTAATAATGTTTGCTCTTTTTAAAATCTGATGCTATATTTGGATTCAGGAGAATAGTACCATTGATTTAATATCCCACTTGAGTGAATGAAATCAGTAATAAAATTTGTTACAGTTTAAAAAATTATCGTTTTTAGGCTTCGGATACCCCAATTTTTTTAATTTTCAAACTAAAAATCAAATATAAGGTACAGATTTATTACCTGTATACACATGTAAAGTTTTGAAAATTTCGTCTTAGTCCTTTCTGCCCTGAGCAAAAAAAAAAAAAAACTTATTTTCCTACAAGAAAAGTTAAAATCATTTTTTGGTCCAAAAAAGGCCACCATATTGTTTATGAATCTATCAAGAGAAGACTACCTTTAATTTGATACCTAATTTGCGTGTGTTATTTTAACCCTTTGAGGACCGACAAAAAAAAGTGCTAAAACATTTTTCCCTCACTTTTCAAGTGTGACATGTAAAATAGTTTCGAATAAAGATACAAGGGTACTTCTTTGGCCAGAATGTTTCTAATTGAGTACTTTATCAGAATAAATGTCCAAAAAGTCATCTCATAATTCTTAAATATTTATATTTTGTCAAAAAAAGTTTATTTTGTTTTAAAAATTTATTTTTTTTAATTTTTTATGCTTACAGCTTGTAAACAAAAAATATTTTACTGTGGGAAACTGTGTTATTGAAGTCTAAACTTAACCACCTACAAACACAGGAAAAATAACAATCGGATTGAAAATTAAAAAAATTATAACATGAAAGTTTTGTTAATACTGTGAGATTCGTCAGCTAAAATTAACTCTGTCTATTATTTTCAGTTCTTTTCATTGACGTTATATTCCAACAGCTAGCTCCAGACGTCAAAAATAAGATTCTCGGATGTCTGAGTATCATCCCAAAGACATACAAGTTATCATAAGCAGTTAATTGGATGTTATATGTAACAAACTTCGAATGGCAGGATATCATCATTCGGCCCTCAACGTGTAATTTAGTAATGGCCATATTTTGTTATTTCGGTCCTCAAGGGAAAAACCGTAAATGAAGAAATATAGTTATTCAGTCCCCAAAGGGTTAATATTACTCATTTATGGGTTTCCGGTTGAAAATACCACAAAAACTACTATACAGGAAATTATTAAGGGAGTACACGGTCTGGCGGAGAAATCTCACCCAAAAAAAAAATCTTGACGTAGTTCCAACTGCTCTTGCCAGTCTCGCAAGACTTCTGTGTTTTCCTTCCCTTTAGAGCCCTCTTAAAATTGAACTACTGTATATTGAAGATTTATCTTTAGATAGATGTGTTTATTGTCAGGTCTGTTTGTACAATATTTTTGATCTGTCAATATTAATTAATTATAGTAAACTAATTGTTTGGCCTACAAGTTAACATTCCTGTTTTTATATTTATATTAATCTTAAATAAAATAAAAGTGAATGAATAAAGAGATAGTAACTTACAATCACTTATTGCTTTGAACAAGCTGGAACTAACATCTTTATTGTACGTGTTCGTTAACATACATTTATGTTTTATTTTTTATTTCATAGACATGTTATATTCTATTGAATATATGATTATTACAGTATTTGTCTTGCCAAAATAAATATTATACATTGTCATTACTAATTAACGTCCTATGCGTAACGTTATTGTTAGATTATTGTAGGGACCACCTTTATATGGAAATACACATTTTTATATTACTATAACAATATTACTCAAACAAAATTAGCCAATAAAAAAAAATTGTCACCTAACTCTTAATTTAGTAAAGCAGTTCTGTAGAATGAAACTCATATAAATCATAGTCCTTCAAGGCTAAACCTTTGAAGATATCGACCTAAAACCTGACTAGAATTGCTTTTCAGATTTCAATGATCATTCTAGTTTTATTTTGGCACTCTTTAATATTGGGTGACTTCATTAACCTATCAAATCAAAATAAAGAAGAATTAGAAAATTGTACAAAGCGATTCTAGTAAAAAAAAAACTCTTAATTTTTAAATAGGTATTTCGTTTATAATTTTACAATCGCACAAAGCAGTTTTTACGCTTCTCAGCGTGGAGATTTAAAACCCTCTTAATCTCAATTTTGTATTTAGTTTCAATTTATAAAGTTTGTTTTAGGATAGACAGTTATCGAAACAGCTGTATCAAAGTATAAAATAATAAATTAATAGTAAACTAAAAAACACATTGATACGAAGAAAATAAAAATAAATAAATTTAACTAAACATAGTCTAGCAAATGAAAACAATTTTTTATTGATATTGGGAGATTAAAAGTAGTTTTTATAATAGTATTACTATAAAATAGGTAATTCAAATTAATTTCATGTGTCTTTTTATTTTTTCAAAATAAATAGTAATTTAGACTATTCACATAAAATGTCATTAAATTAACATACAGTTTTAGAACATGCTATTACCCAGCCAATTTTTTTAACTTCTAGTTCTACTCAGGGGAATGTAACTAATTTAGAGTTTGTAAAACAAAACAGAGTTTATGAAGTTTTAATATTCATGAAGGGTGCTCAATAATGGTCAATAGAAGGCGAAGGTCTAGTGAAACTATTGAATTGTATGAGAGTTCGCAAGGTTCACGGACACAGTGGTTGGGTTCTCAATAGTGTTTATGTCAATCGTCCATTGAATTAAACCCAATTCTGACCCACTTAGATAGACGTCACACTTTCAATTACTTGATTAGTGTTATTGTAAGTAAGCATTAGCCACTTCCTATCGATTGATTTCTAGTATTAGTAAAAGTCAGATTGATAAAATTGTATTTGCAACATTTCAGCAATTAGGATATATATATATATATATGTTTTAGTCTGACAATAAGAGTTTCAATGTTGATCTATTTACAGATAATCCAATAAAATTGTTTTAGTTTACGTAATTCCAGATATTTTTTATAAAACATTAAAAAATAAATAGTAAAATTTAGTTTTTGTTTAACCTACAGAAATGTTGTGATTATTACTATTGTTTATATAAATATTGTTTACATTCATTAATTGTTATATAGCAATCTAATTCAATACATTTATAATTGTATGTAGCAAAGTTACTAAAAACAAAGGTCATTAGCTAACTCTGTAGTACGTTATCTAATTTATATAAATATTTCTGATGTACATTAATTTTAAATTAGATCAGTTTAGCCACATTACATTGAAGTTAGTTCCAAGATATATGTATTTCATATTTATATTTCAGCAATTTAATTTCAGTTCAGTATCTTACAAGATATTTTGAATTATAGGTCTTTGGCCCCGGAGTGTTAATATTGCAATAATTTACTACCTAATTTTGAATGTTTCAACATTGAATTCATGTCTGCAGAGGTAGTTGCTATATTGGATTTATATCCTATAAGAGCTGCATTAAATGCGGATTGGCAGTTTGACTTGATGATTAATCAGACAATTGTAATTTTAAATCATTTTAAAGAGCGTTAAATATACTAGAGCTTCCACTTTTTAAAATGTTGTTTACATGCTTGAATTTCCATAACAATTATAGCACAAAAACTATATATTTTTTTATTTTATATTTTTATTCATTTTATTATATAGTCATATTGAATATAGTGTATAAGCGTGTGCTTTGCTACGAGATAAAATTTTAACTTACTAATACATTTTTTAGATGGTACAACTGTGTGTGGTAATTATATTTTGAATGTAGTATGACCAACTTGAAATGTAAAACTATAAATCCAAAACTGCTGTATCAGCGATGTTAATAGTTCAAACTAAATCAATAAATGATTTCATAAAAACTAAACATACCTATAAGAAAGATAAGGTTTGTAGACCTAACTTTAAAGACCAGCTGTAGGTCCTAAGATGAAATCCTAAGATAATAATAACCTATCATTGTACAGAATAAGGAAGAAACCTGTTTTATCTCAAAGATTTCCTACTCCAAGTTTTTACTGAAACGAGAACATGAATAGTTGGTAAACTACACATTACTCACTCTTCTGCAGTGCATAGAAAAGTCTTATTATATTTATAAACATATAGACACTTTTATTAGTAGACAATACTCAGTACATCGTTCTGATATAAAGTGATTTTAAACTAATTCACATTTTGCCAACTAACAATGTAAATTTATTAGACTAAAATGCATATTTTAACACTGAATTTTTTAAATAAGTTCCTGAGTTGATTGTAATACAATTTTAATTTTAACATTGGAAATAATTGTAACTAACTATATGCACTTATTTAAAATAACTAAAACTGTTTCCCAGACTTAGCAGCTTATAATTATTTTATTATTATTTCATTCAGTCAGTTCGTAAGGCTTACTTTAGTGAATAGAGAAAGTTTTCTTCCCTATTTATTACCCCATGGAGTCTGACCTTAGCTACTACTCTCGGCTTGGTTCTCTTTTCTGCGATTAATGTTCTCCGTCTAGCTTCTTCCTTTCCAGTATTTCTGGTTGTCATCACACTCAATCCTCCCCTACCAAGTGTCACAGTCAAATTCGACTTTCATTTTATCTCTGCAGTGAAAACTTTTCTCTTAAGGCAATTTTCTTGAATCGTGGATTTAGAATTTAAAGTGAGAACATAATAGTTTATAATTGTATAAAATTATTTTTATATAATCATAATTATAAATAAATCTGATTATATAACATAATAAATAGTATTTGCACCTCTGAAGGAGTTCATTTTTGAATAAACTATATTTTCTAGCATTTTATTACCAAGTTTTTTTACACTAAAATTAATTTTGTTTATTCATTTAGTTGTTCACTCAATTTTCAAAGGTTATTCAATGAATTGTCACCAGTATGCTATTTATGTGAAATTATGAATGAACACTTCAAATGGTAAAACATTAAAACCTTTCTAAAATAAAATTGGACAAATCCTTTAAGGATTTTTGTTGGAACAAATTATATATTCATAGTATGCATTCCTTTATCATAGGGCATGTAATTTTTCAATATTAATGCAAATAACTGGCTGACACTTTAATACTAACCAACATGTTTCTTGGCAATAATTTAAATTTAAATGTTTACCCAAATCAGTACAATAATAGGAAACTAATGGTTTGTCTTATCGAGTGCCAATAATATGTTTATTAGTTTAATGTAAATTGTGAATGTACGATAGTATTATATATATGGCTAAAAGTATGAGTTAGCACTCAGGTATCAGAACAGTTTATATTTCCTGTTACCAGAGTTGAACTAGCCTTGAAAGCCTCTGAATTTATTATCAGACCAAACCAGTTCCACAGACTTGTTGGTAAACACAAATAATGAAGTTGACGTAATGTGAAATTCTTTTGTTTGTAATTGTTACAGGTGCTATAGAATGTTTGAAAGCTTATTAAAGATTTGTTTACATTACACACTTGAGTCATAGTATGGCATTCCTCAATTAATGTCAGTTATTACAATATAAGGGCAAAATGTGTCGTAATATTAAAAAAATTGTACAATAGTTAAAAAAACTGTGAAATTTCAGTAGATTCAGTAAAATAATATTTCAGTAAACCACATATTTACCCTTCTCAGACCAGAGGGATTCACAAAGGAATCAGTGTATCTTGTGAAAGCAGAAGGTTACAGTGTGCATGAAACTGAATCAGTGTATCTTGTGAGAGCAGATGGTTACAGTGTGCATGATACTGAATCAGTGTATCTTGTGAAAGCAGATGGTTACAGTGTGCATGAAACTGAATCCTTAACTTCACCCCTTTTTGGTGAGACTCTTGACTTAAATGGTTTTCATTCTCGAGACAGTATTGTTATACATATTGCCAAAATGTATAACATTATTAAAAAATATCAAACTAATGTTAGGCATGAAAAGATACCAGGTAAGCTAGAGTGTCGCATCATTACTCGGACATATACTCATGCGCAAACATATGATAACATGTATTACCGAAATACAGCATTATCAAGTATAGATACTAAAGAACAGACCTAGTATCACTTAAAGAACAATCTAAAGGATAAGCAATACTCCCGTTTTTTTTTGAAATGTATAAAAAGCAAAAAATGCAGTGTAACATGTCTCTATCCGATTCTTATGAATATTGGCAGAGTATCAACAAGTAGACAGACCTTGGAAAGGGATAGAAGGTAGGGGACCACTAACTATCCCAACGTCTCGATGCTCTCGGGTTTATTAAATCTGTGCGACATAGGGACTGTTTATTGAGTAGAACAAATATTAATTCAAAAGCACAAACTGACAACTCTATTTATGAGGGTCTGAATAGAAAATAGCCAGGAGTAAGCCTCTAAGCAATTCAGAGGAAAGTTGCCCTGAACTGATGATCACTGATGTGGTCCTGTACGAGTGGTCAATCCCTCAGTGCAAATTCTCAGTTCGAGGTCCTCAATGAGGTTATAACCTCATTTTGGGGAAGGGTCACTTAACCACCCCATTACTGATGGGATATTATGGCATTCAAGGAATGTCGGACTTGTTTTAACCCTATTCTCATCTCACTATCACACTCATTTGTATATTGGTATCACAGACGGGTCAAGAATAAGAACATAACTAAATGAATTCTAAGTCATATATCCAGAACATCCCAGGAAAACTGGTGAAGCCTGGGTAACATTAGAACACCTTTGCCAAAGTAAGTCTGTCTTATCTAGCCTTCATGAGGACACAAATCAATGAAAAGATATTTTGCGTGAACATAAACCATACCTGCTAATATTGTTGCACTGTACCAGGGCACGTGAAACTCACTGGAACTTTCAGTCTTCTGTTTTGGAATCTTGAGTACCAACATCCTTTAAAAAATCAGGTTAAACAAAAAAATGTGGAATTATCCCCAGTAAATAGGGTATAGAAGCAAGTGGGTTTCTAGTGATGCACTTCTGGTAAGGAATTTGCCAATAAACAATTACATTTCTTTACCGACTTGGTAGTGTCACTCCTACATTATAAAGATTCAACCAATAAACTTCCAACCATCTGGAAAAACGGCTTGTTTCCAGGTCTTGTACTTTACAGACTTTTCTTGGTCAAAACACCAAATGTCCCCACAAGTAACTTTTGTATAAAATTTAATACTAAATTGGTTACTCCTAACCAAGATTTACGGTAAATACAGGATTAAGATACAACAAACTACCTTAGAGAATCCATCTGTCGCATCTGTGGTGTTGGAACGAGAGTTGTGTGTAGAGACACATAGTGGGAGCGTAGGCTCATGTTGCCCGGCCGCAATAAGTACATTATTGGGCTCACCCACTGGACAAGTTGGTAAATCCAATCAGTAAAAGCTGACCTTGACTTGGCAAGCAGCCGATGCAAAATACATACGACTATTTTAGTCACCCAAGGAGATTGGCAAAAAAGATGGCTTATCGTTTTTTAAAAAATCCCTTTTAAATAAAACTAAAATCAAGATAAAAATACACAAGTTAAATTTGTCTAAATTTTGAGACCATCATCTCTCAAGCTAAAATTTTAAAAAATTTGCTGAAAAATTGAAATCAAGTATGTCTACCAATCAGCAATGGTATAATGTATTGAGATCTGAAAATGAATATGACCTAAAAACTAGGTTGACAATCGAATAGTGTAATGATAGATAGCGATGTATATTGTTAAAACTGAACGAAACAATTTTAAAAGTGTCATTAATTAATGCCCAATGACAAATTGAACATGTTAGCAGCTGATCTATCAACAAGTATATCATCTATGGAATCGTGATTAGAGAGTGGGTTGAACTAACTACTACCGCAACAATAATCATAACAAAATGCAACTACTCAACCTTGTTTTAAATCCGTTGCAGCATTAAGCAAACATTAGTGTTTATTAGAGTGTGTTTCAATAAATAATTGCAAAACAACAAACTAATAAACCAAAATTGTTAATGAACAGATTAATAGAATAAAAGCTCTGGGATAGCAATCTGTTAAAGCTGTTGGATAGTTAGTATGTACACTCTAATCACATTAGATTGGCTCTACTGTTGTACTCATCTCCACTCATTCTAAAATCTAGTTAGATATTAACTACTATACTTTTTTACATTTGAAAAATCAATCTGATAACATTTTATTTGTAGATTGTCTATTAACTATATGACTACTTTCATTATGAAAGTCGGACATTGTTGTAACATTGCTGTAATTTCATTAGAACATTGATTACAATATTTGCGATAATATATTCGATTATAACTTGACGATCGGTGATTATGAAATCAATAAAAAATTAAATAATATGCTAACATAAGTGAATTTTAAATGTTATTCCAAATTCATCAAGAAAACTGTGAAGAACTCAAGGTAAACATCTAAGAATACCTTTGCCAGCAAAAAAGTAAGTTCTGTACTTATTCTAGCCTTCATGTGAAGGAACAATCAATCAACCTGAACAATTTCTCTGATATTTTTCCAAGTGAACAAAACATGACTGTTAATATATTGTTGCTACTGTACACAGAGGATCACGGGAAAACTTTACTGAAGAACTTTAAATAAATTTGATTTTTGTTGTTAAATCTTATATTAGAACCAAAATCATTTTATTAAAATATCACTGTTATAAAACAAAACAAAAAGTGAGCACATTTCTTAATCACTGTAATCCTATAGCCGGTATAGAAATAAGTGGGTTTTCTAGTGAGACTTCATGGAAAATTTTCAAACAAATAAAAAATTAATTTCTTTATCTACTGATTGTGGAATAAAGTAAAGATCACTCCTAACATTATAATTAGATTGTTCAAGCAATTTTAAGGACTTTAACCATTGCAAAAACAAAGCTTTTGTTATCAGAGGTCTTGTATTTATCAGACTTATCTTTGGTCACACGACCAAATTACCACACATGTAGAGTTTGTATAAACAATATATTAAAAAATGACTTATATTGGATCTCCTAGACCATTAGATTGTACTTAATAAAAAAAAAAAAATATACATATATATGAAGATACAAACAAACTACAAACTAATAATAATAAAAGTAAAATACTTAGATTACATATCTGATAAGAGTAGATGGTCAATACCGAGAGTTGTGTGTAGAAGTTTACATAGTGGGAATTCTCTTCATGTATGGCCCCCGCCCACCCATACAAGTACAATGGTATTGGCCTCCCCGCTCACCTACACAGGCAAGTTGGTGATTATCCACCATACAGTACAATAGTCATGAGACCTTGCACTTGACACACGATACGTACAAATAGCTGACCATAACTATGTTTGTAGTTAGCGTTTCCAATATGGTAAGTACTTGGAATAAGAAAGAGGGCTTATCGTTTTTTAAAAAGTCCTTTAAATAAAGCCTTTAAGAGTTGAAATATAAATAATACACAAGTTCAAAATTTGTTAATATTTTGAGACCACTGGTTTCATCTTCAGTCCACTAAAAGTTTGCAAAAAATAGTTGACTGAAATAAAATCTGGGAGGTGCAGTTTTGCCTTACCAATCTAGCTTGGTATATATATAATCGGAAAATAATATTATGATTTCCTTAAAAGACCTTGGTTGACACATCGAATGAGTGTGATGAGTGTAGATGAGCGAATGTAGTCATTGTTACAAACTAAGGCCGACCATTCCTTAGAAAGTGTCATTAATTAATAGCCCAATGACAAATGAACAGCCGGTGGTTATCAGCTGATCCTTCTCAAAATGTATTATCACTCTGATTGGGATCGAACTGAGAACCTTTAGCACATGAAGCTGGGATTGAACCAACTACGCTACCGACCAATCAATAATCAATAATAACATATACATCGCAACTATCTGCCTGAACTGTTTAACCGCTTAGCTACCATGAGCATTTATTCAGAACCCTCCAAGAAAATAGGTTTAGTAGTTTTGTTGCTTTTGCAATTAAATATTTGAAATTACTACTCTAATAAACAAAAGATTGCTTAATGTCTGCAACAGATTTAATAAAAAAAGCGTCTGGAGATGCATCTGTTAGATGCTGTTGGATAGTTAGTAGTCCACCACCTCTAATCACATTCCAGACTGCTCTACTTGTTGATACTCTGCTCTACATATTCAATAATAAATCATAGTTAGCATATTTAACTACATTTTTATCCTTTTTATTACATTTCAAAAAATAAATCTGAAATTTCTTATCTTTTAGATTGTCTTTAACTAGTATACTTAGGTCTTTCATTTTCATGATCTCAAGTACATTGGTATACCATTGCTGTATTTCAGTTAGAACATTTTGATTTATCAATATTTTGCAGACAATGAATATTATTGATTATAACTTGAGAGATGATGCTGAAATCGTAGACAATTAACTGTGGGTGATTTTTCATGCCTAACATTAGTTTGATATTTTTTAATAATGTTATACATTTTGGCAATATGTATAACATTACTGTCTCGAGAATGAAAACCATTTAAGTCAAGAGTCTCACCAAAAAGGGGTGAAGTTAAGGATTCAGTTTCATGCACACTGTAACCATCTGCTTTCACAAGATACACTGATTCAGTATCATGCACACTGTAACCATCTGCTTTCACAAGATACACTGATTCAGTTTCATGCACACTGTAACCTTCTGCTTTCACAAGATACACTGATTCCTTTGTGAATCCCTCTGGTCTGAGAAGGGTAAATATGTGGTTTACTGAAATATTATTTTACTGAATCTACTGAAATTTCACAGTTTTTTTAACTATTGTACAATTTTTTTAATATTACGACACATTTTGCCCTTATATTGTAATAACTGACATTAATTGAGGAATGCCATACTATGACTCAAGTGTGTAATGTAAACAAATCTTTAATAAGCTTTCAAACATTCTATAGCACCTGTACCAATTACAAACAAAAGAATTTCACATTACGTCAACTTCATTATTTGTGTTTACCAACAAGTCTGTAGAACTGGTTTGGTCTGATAATAAATTCAGAGGCTTTCAAGGCTAGTTCAACTCTGGTAACAGGAAATATAAACTGTTCTGATACCTGAGTGCTAACTCATACTTTTAGCCATATATATAATACTATCGTACATTCACAATTTACATTATACTAATAAACATATTATTGGCACTCGATAAGACAAACCATTAGTTTCCTATTATTGTACTGATTTGGGTAAACATTTAAATTTAAATTATTGCCAAGAAACATGTTGGTTAGTATTAAAGTGTCAGCCAGTTATTTGCATCAATATTGAAAAATTACATGCCCTATGATAAAGGAATGCATACTATGAATATATAATTTTTTTCAACAAAAATCCTTAAAGGATTTGTCCAATTTTATTTTAGAAAGGTTTTAATGTTTTACCATTTGAAGTGTTCATTCATAATTTTACATAAATAGCATACTGGTGACAATTCATTGAATAACCTTTGAAAATTGAGTGAACAACTAAATGAATAAACAAAATTAATTTTAGTGTAAAAAAACTTGGTAATAAAATGCTAGAAAATATAGTTTATTCAAAAATGAACTCCTTCAGAGGTGCAAATACTATTTATTATGTTATATAATCAAATTTATTTATAATTATGATTATATAAAAATAATTGTATACAATTATAAACTATTATGTTCTCACTTTAAATTCTAAATCCACGATTCAAGAAAAATGCCTTAAGAGAAAAGTTTTCACTGCAG
Source organism: Stictocephala bisonia (assembly GCA_035578905.1). NCBI lineage: Eukaryota > Metazoa > Arthropoda > Insecta > Hemiptera > Membracidae > Stictocephala > Stictocephala bisonia. The sequence continues at coordinate 481,642 of JAQJVL010000600.1, read as the reverse complement.
AGATAAAATGAAAGTCGAATTTGACTGTGACACTTGGTAGGGGAGAATTGAGTGTGATGACAACCAGAAATACTGGAAAGGAAGATGCTAGACGTAGAACATTAATCGCAGAAAAGAGAACCAAGCCGAGAGTAGTAGCTAAGGTCAGACTCCATGGGGTAATAAATAGGGAAGCAAACTTTCTCTATTCACTAAAGTAAGCCTTACGAACTGACTGAATGAAATAATAATAAAATAATTATAAGCTGCTAAGTCTGGGAAACAGTTTTAGTTATTTTAAATAAGTGCATATAGTTAATTACAATTATTTCCAATGTTAAAATTAAAATTGTATTACAATCAACTCAGGAACTTATTTAAAAAATTCAGTGTTAAAATATGCATTTTAGTCTAATAAATTTACATTCTTAGTTGGAAAAATGTGAATTAGTTTAAAATCACTTTATATCAGAACGATGTACTGAGTATTGTCTACTAATAAAAGTGTCTATATGTTTATAAATATAATAAGACTTTTCTATGCACTGCAGAAGAGTGAGTAATGTGTAGTTTACCAACTATTCATGTTCTCGTTTCAGTAAAAACTTGGAGTAGGAAATCTTTGAGATAAAACAGGTTTTTTCCTTATTCTGTACAATGATAGGTTATTATTATCTTAGGATTTCATCTTAGGACCTACAGCTGGTCTTTAAAGTTAGGTCTACAAACCTTATCTTTCTTATAGGTATGTTTAGTTTTTATGAAATCATTTATTGATTTAGTTTGAACTATTAACATCGCTGATACAGCAGTTTTGGATTTATAGTTTTACATTTCAAGTTGGTCATACTACATTCAAAATATAATTACCACACACAGTTGTACCATCTAAAAAATGTATTAGTAAGTTAAAATTTTATCTCGTAGCAAAGCACACGATTATACACTATATTCAATATGACTATATAATAAAATGAATAAAAATATAAAATAAAAAAAATATATAGTTTTTGTGCTATAATTGTTATGGAAATTCAAGCATGTAAACAACATTTTAAAAAGTGGAAGCTCTAGTATATTTAACGCTCTTTAAAATGATTTAAAATTACAATTGTCTGATTAATCATCAAGTCAAACTGCCAATCCGCATTTAATGCAGCTCTTATAGGATATAAATCCAATATAGCAACTACCTCTGCAGACATGAATTCAATGTTGAAACATTCAAAATTAGGTAGTAAATTATTGCAATATTAACACTCCGGGGCCAAAGACCTATAATTCAAAATATCTTGTAAGATACTGAACTGAAATTAAATTGCTGAAATATAAATATGAAATACATATATCTTGGAACTAACTTCAATGTAATGTGGCTAAACTGATCTAATTTAAAATTAATGTACATCAGAAATATTTATATAAATTAGATAACGTACTACAGAGTTAGCTAATGACCTTTGTTTTTAGTAACTTTGCTACATACAATTATAAATGTATTGAATTAGATTGCTATATAACAATTAATGAATGTAAACAATATTTATATAAACAATAGTAATAATCACAACATTTCTGTAGGTTAAACAAAAACTAAATTTTACTATTTATTTTTTAATGTTTTATAAAAAATATCTGGAATTACGTAAACTAAAACAATTTTATTGGATTATCTGTAAATAGATCAACATTGAAACTCTTATTGTCAGACTAAAACATATATATATATATATATCCTAATTGCTGAAATGTTGCAAATACAATTTTATCAATCTGACTTTTACTAATACTAGAAATCAATCGATAGGAAGTGGCTAATGCTTACTTACAATAACACTAATCAAGTAATTGAAAGTGTGACGTCTATCTAAGTGGGTCAGAATTGGGTTTAATTCAATGGACGATTGACATAAACACTATTGAGAACCCAACCACTGTGTCCGTGAACCTTGCGAACTCTCATACAATTCAATAGTTTCACTAGACCTTCGCCTTCTATTGACCATTATTGAGCACCCTACATGAATATTAAAACTTCATAAACTCTGTTTTGTTTTACAAACTCTAAATTAGTTACATTCCCCTGAGTAGAACTAGAAGTTAAAAACATTGGCTGGGTAATAGCATGTTCTAAAACTGTATGTTAATTTAATGACATTTTATGTGAATAGTCTAAATTACTATTTATTTTGAAAAAATAAAAAGACACATGAAATTAATTTGAATTACCTATTTTATAGTAATACTATTATAAAAACTACTTTTAATCTCCCAATATCAATAAAAAATTGTTTTCATTTGCTAGACTATGTTTAGTTAAATTTATTTATTTTTATTTTCTTCGTATCAATGTGTTTTTTAGTTTACTATTAATTTATTATTTTATACTTTGATACAGCTGTTTCGATAACTGTCTATCCTAAAACAAACTTTATAAATTGAAACTAAATACAAAATTGAGATTAAGAGGGTTTTAAATCTCCACGCTGAGAAGCGTAAAAACTGCTTTGTGCGATTGTAAAATTATAAACGAAATACCTATTTAAAAATTAAGAGTTTTTTTTTACTAGAATCGCTTTGTACAATTTTCTAATTCTTCTTTATTTTGGTTTGATAGGTTACTGAAGTCACCCAATATTAAAGAGTGCCAAAATAAAACTGGAATGATCTTTGAAATCTGAAAAGCAATTCTAGTCTTGCTAAGTATACAACTTATTTAACAAATACTAATCAGAAAATTTTAAACTTTAGGTGATATAAAACTAGTTGTATGAGGCTGAACAAGCATAACCTAAGTAATTATGCAGCTTTTTCATAATTTAGAATATTAAATGGCATGTAACATTAACAATTAGTATTAAACAAAGTAACAGATTTTTTGTAGCACACCCAAGCATATAGTGACCATTACAAATTACAACACTCGTTCTTGTTAGGATTTTCCAGGTTTTGTCTTAAATTCCCTGATTTTCCCTGACTTTTTCAGGTCATTTACAATTCTCTGACTTTTCCAGGTTTTCCCTATTTTCCCTGTTGATGGACACCCTGGATGTAGTACATTTACCCTGGTTTAAATTTTAGCTGCTGCTTTTTGAAGATGGCTTTTAAACTTGAGCGATTGATCTAACGTTACTCCCAAGTCCTGTAGTTGATCATTGTGGAGGTTTTACACCATTTAGTAAGATGTTTAATTTTTGATTAGCTAGTCGGGTACTTCGGTTTTTGATGGGTTAGGATTTAGCTTCCAGGTTCTAAAATATTTGTCGAGGATTGTAGAGGATTGTAAAATCGTTTGTGAGTGTTTCTTCAGTAGCTGTGAAATCCTTCTTCTGATAAGCTAAAAAGCAATATCGTCTGCATATATAAATTTTATAGACTTTAATGTCAGAGGTATATATATTGAATAATATTAGAGCAAGTACAGACCCCTTTGGCAGACCATGCTTCAGCTGTCAAAAAGAACTTTCTTCACGACCGAGATAAACTTTTACTAGCCTGGCACTGACTCCATACGTCGCAAAAGAAAGCGACAGGGAAGAAGGCTGTAGAACTTGAATAAGAAACCTTTGCTCCATACTCTGTCATAAGCCGCTGTAAGATCAGCAAAAGCTGCAGATATTTTTAACTTATTTTCAAACCCATTCTGATATATTATGTCAGAGATCTGGTTGCTACAACTTTGGCCAGTGCGAAAACCAGCCTGCTCAACTAGAACATTAGAATCAAGAATGGGTGATATTCTGTTGTATAACAGTCCTTGCAGCAACTTATAACAAACACTAAGAAGAGATATAGGGCAATAACTTTTCACTCGTTCAGGGTCTTTTATAGGCTTCAGAACAGTTAGTACTTTTGAAGGATTAAATAATTTTGGAAAATTGCCTGTAGCTAGTGTCTTATTGTAGACTGTTTGAAGCCACTGTTTCAATTTGCTACCAGCATGCATAAGAAATTTCAAAAGACCGGCTGCTTTCTCTACTGGTATAGCTAGTTCCCTACTGGTATACCTGGTTTCCCTACTGGTATAGCTGGTTTCCCTACTGGTATAGCTGGTTTCCCTACTGGTATAGCTGGTTTCCCTACTGGTATAGCTGGTTTCCCTACTGGTATAGCTGGTTTCCTTTAATGTCAAAATATTACAGTAATAAGTTTTTAAACAATCAATAATATATCAACATATGTAACAAAATTAATTAATTTTTGTATTGCCTTCAATATATTTTATAGCGCTGATAACAAACACTTCCCAGGGTATAAAATTAAATGGACATTTTTATCCACCTCATGATACTAGCAATTAAGGTTATATAATATATCCTTCACACTATGTACATGTAACAAACACTTCCCAGGGTATAAAATTAAATGGACATTTGTATACACGTCATGATGTAAAGGCAGTGAAGGTTATATAATATATCCTTCCCTCAAATGTACCTTTCACAAACACTCCAGGTTATAAAATTAAATGGACATTTTTATACACCTCATGATACTGGCAATGAAGGTAAGATAATATATCCTTCACACTATGTACATGTAAGAAACACAACCCAGGGTATAATATTTAATGGATATTTTTATACACCTCATAATACAGGCAATAAAGGTCATATAATATATCCTTCACACTATGTACATGTAAGAAACACGACCCAGGGTATAATATTTAATGGATATTTTTATACACCTCATAATACAGGCAATAAAGGTCATATAATATATCCTTCACACTATGTACATGTAAGAAACACGACCCAGGGTATAATATTTAATGGATATTTTTATACACCTCATAATACAGGCAATAAAGGTCATATAATATATCCTTCACACTATGTACATGTAAGAAACACGACCCAGGGTATAATATTTAATGGATATTTTTATACACCTCATAATACAGGCAATAAAGGTCATATAATATATCCTTCACACTATGTACATGTAAGAAACACGACCCAGGGTATAATATTTAATGGATATTTTTATACACCTCATAATACAGGCAATAAAGGTCATATAATATATCCTTCACACTATGTACATGTAACAAACACTTCCCAGGGTATAAAATTAAATGGACATTTGTATACACCTCATGATACTGGCAATGAAGGTAAGATAATATATCCTTCACACTATGTACATGTAAGAAACACAACCCAGGGTATAATATTTAATGGATATTTTTATACACCTCATAATACAGGCAATAAAGGTCATATAATATATCCTTCACACTATGTACATGTAAGAAACACGACCCAGGGTATAATATTTAATGGATATTTGTATACACCTCATAATACAGGCAATAAAGGTTATATAACATATACTTCACATTATGTACATGTAAGAAACACGACCCAGGGTATAATATTTAATGGATATTTTTATACACCTCATAATACAGGCAATAAAGGTCATATAATATATCCTTCACACTATGTACATGTAAGAAACACGACCCAGGGTATAATATTTAATGGATATTTTTATACACCTCATAATACAGGCAATAAAGGTTATATAATATATACTTCACATTATGTACATGTAAGAAACACGACCCAGGGTATAATATTTAATGGATATTTTTATACACTTCATAATACAGGCAATAAAGGTTATATAATATATACTTCACATTATGTACATGTAAGAAACACGACCCAGGGTATAAAATTAAATGGACATTTGTATACACGTCATGATGTAAAGGCATTGGAGGTTATATAATACATCCTCCACACTAATGTACTTGTAACAAACATTTCCCAGGGTGTAAAATTAAATGTACATTTTTATACACCTCATGATATAGGCAATGAAGGTAAGATAATATATACTTCACACTATGTACATGTAACAAACACGACCCAGTGTATAACGTTTAACCCTACTTCTGGCAAGTGACCGCTAGCGGTCACCTGCAGACCACGTATAGTTGGCAAGTGACCGCTAGCGGTCACCTGGACACACCCGCACTAATACGATTCTAATAAATCGTCTATCATACTTAGCGGTTTATATTTGATGTCTTTGGAATCGTAATGAAATGGCCTGTCTGTAGACATCATTTGTTGCTATATATACGATAGCGGAATATTGGAATTGAACCGAACACAATAGGCTATAATTCACGTCAGCTGTATTTGACAACAACAACACTGTATCTGAATGTTTTGTTGGTTATTTGTGTTTATTGTTATTTTTACTTGGTATGTTCTTTTGAAATCTGTTTTGTGAAGATAAATAATTGTTTTCTGATAAACTGAATATTATTTTAGTATAAAACAATTATACATCGATTATTTTTGTGTGAAAATAGCTAAGTATTTGAATACATAATTTTATATACATAATATAATTATGTTTCAAGATTCAAGATGTTTTATTTCTGAATTTGGTACAGGTTGGTACATCTCAGAAGTCAATTACTAAGACTAGCTTATAACTACAGAATAACAAAGTTTCTGTAGCATATTAGTGCTGCTCATATGTTTGTGAAAATAAAAATATATATATTTGTGTATTTATCATATAATACATTATAAAAAATTTTTGAATTTATACCATCGCGACACCTAAAAATGAGCATTGGTATATATGTTTATGTTTTATAGAATAAATTTATTTTAGTTCTCAATATCCCATATAATGTATATATATTCTAAAACTAGATAAAATTTAAAGTCTCTAGGCTATCTTGAAAGCTAGAAAATATTACAATAACTCTGATTTATAGGTACGGTCCTACCCTTTTTTTTATTTGAAAATTTATATTTTTTGAATTAAAAAAAAAAAATAAAAATAAAAGAGTGAATATTAAAACTTTTATTACATATTATTATAAACCATTTCTTTCTGAATATAAATATATATAACATTGCCTAAAAACTATAATAAATATAATTTTTATAAATTAATTACAAAACCCTTGCGCGACGCCCAAAAACAGCCTGCCAGTATAGGAAAAATGGGCTGCCAGAAGTAGGGTTAATGGACATTTTTATACAACTCATGATACTGGCAATAAAGGTCATATAATATATCCTTCACACTATGTACATGTAAGAAACACAACCCAGGGTATAATATTTAATGGATATTTTTATACACCTCATAATACAGGCAATAAAGGTCATATAATATATCCTTCACACTATGTACATGTAAGAAACACGACCCAGGGTATAATATTTAATGGATATTTTTATACACCTCATAATACAGGCAATAAAGGTTATATAATATATACTTCACATTATGTACATGTAACAAACACGTCCCAGGATATAACATTTAATGGATATTTTTATACACCTCATGATGTAAAGACGGTGGAGTTATATCCATTTAAAATCTAATTGAACAATTTAAAGAGCCACATTACCTTGTACACATTTTAAAAGTTCTACGCTTAAAAATATATGTTAGTTTTCATTCATTACTGATATATTTGTATAATAATTCTTACTCTTTATAGAAATAAAGTTTCCTTAAAATATATCAAGCATTTATTATTCTCATCCATATAAGTATACTCATTTTTAGTTAGTGTAAATCTGGATCTGTATTAAGAATATGAATACTTATTTTTATGAGTTTAATTTGTATTTTAATTTATTTAATAATTGATCAAATGTAATTTCGTACTGTCACAATTATTTAAAATTTAAGAAAGTTTTTCTTAATTTCATTGTCAAGTAATCTGTTCAGCTTCACAAAGAGTCACATATTGGTAAATGGGAGATCAGCTGATGATTCACCGTTGTTTATTTGTCATTGGGCTGTTGATTAATGTCACATTGTAAGAACAATCAGCCTTGTATTATTCACATCAATAATAGCCCATAACTCAACAATTTGAGATTCAACAAAAAATAAACTCTTATCAATAATTAAGATGATTACAAAGTATTTTTTTATTTATTTTATCAAATAAATCTTTAAATATTTGGTAAAAGTAATGTATTAATTTGCCTTTAAAAGTTCTGCTTTGATAACAATATCTGTCTATACATCAGATTGTATAGAAAACCAAAATACAGATAAATTCTAAGTTCTGCAATCTAAACATTCAAATTTTTCGACGATTTTAATTTAAAGTAACAAGAAGTATGTGGGGAAAGTAAGATTTAAATAGATAATATGTTAGTATTAGTAATATAGATGTGCTTCATGACCAGATGTAAAGCTAACACTCATTGAGTGTAGTTAGATTATTTTGATGTTCAGTTAGTTGTTTTGATCAAGCAATTTGCAATCAATCAGCTAAATAAACTGTTATCAGTTTGAACTGGTCTTGGGTCAGTGTTGATAAGCTAAAACTACAAGCAAAACACCTCCTTGTACGTTACTAATTCTATTAATATCTGGTGTAAAACTTGTTAATACTTAAATTAATAGTAATTTATTGGTAATTAATCAGTTCAAAACTATTAAAAATTGTATTAACTTGTTTAAAAAGTTGTTTTGCAAGTCAAGTATCATAAATTTTGTTTACAAAAACATCTACTGTCCTGTAGAGCAAAAAATAATCAACATCATTTTCTTACATTTGGCTAAATTATTCTTGAATTACAGAGTATGCAGGGATTACAATAAATGTTGAAGCAGTCACTCACTGACATACTGACACAAATCACAAATTTATAACTAAGAAAATCGTAAACTTTTACATGTAGATATGTTTCTTGGCTGAAACTAATTTTTAGCCAAAATTGAGAAATAGCTTGGTTTTGGTCATAAGGGCATTTTTTGAGGTAAAATGGAGTTTTACAACTATTTTTGAAAGTGCATGTGTACTCTAGAACATTTTCTGTATGTATGTGCCACACATATTTGTACTGCACACGTCAAAGTGTATACCTATGTCTTCCAAACGTACATCACAATGCACGCTACATGTACTGTATAACACCCTTACCATAATGTAGGTATGGTTTCAAATTTCATGTGGTATAACAATCAATAACATAGTATTAATTTTTAAGAGATATTATATTCCATAATATGAGTGTTTCTTTGTTGTGTTACGCTATCAAATTTGCTGCAATTTGGACTTATTGATGATATTTCTGTTGACATATAAAAATAAGTTATTTAAAAATAAGAAAATGATACATGTAAAATAAAATTTATTAGTTTTATTTAATATTATATAGTTAAATTGTAACTGTAAAAACAACAAATCACATGTTTGGTGCTATGTCAGAACAATACATTTCAGCTTTTATACAGATAAGACTAGAACTTAGCACTCAAAGCTTTATTTTGTTTTTCAGACAAAAATTAACTTCGCCAAAATGGAACCGATTCAAGGGTATCCGCCTGAGGTGGAAAGACAAAATCAGACTGAACAATGTGATCTGGAGGTGTTGGCATATGCAGTGTAAGTTTTTATCGGTGTGTGTGATCACAATACAGATTAGAATAGAATATGTTTATTTCCATAATGAAAATAAATATAAATAGGATATAAACACATTAATTAATAAGGAATAAAAAGAAAAACAGTGATAGTGAAAAAAAAAACAATCTGACAAAGTATATAAGTTGGTAATTACACACACACATTTTCAAAAAATAATAATATCAGCTGTGTTAATTTGTGCGTAACAGTGCATTCTAATATTTTTCCTGAATAATTTTGTTATTTTAATTATATTTTCTCGTTTATTCTGTAATAAGTGTTCAAAATGTAGTTTAATTAGGCGTTTCTTTGTTCCTTTGTTATTACTTATTTGCTTTCAAAGTGTTCTAGTAATTAAATAGTTGTTTTCAGCGTTTGTTTACGTTTAACCTGGGTTAGGCTATTTTTCTTACAATGAACGAACTTCCACGTACGTCTAAATCATTTTGTCCGAAAAATGTGACCACTCATTCTTATAATGACCACGATTACTCACTCAATCAACACAAAACCAATTCAACTCCTACTTCATCTGACTTCCGTACTTCTCTACAAGCATCTGACCAAAGTGATGACGTCCCTTGGCAAGTAGTGTCCCAAAAGAATAAGAGAATGTACTCTAATCCTAATACTGGCAACGACCAGAAAAAGTGTCGACCTAACTCTTCTGACAATTCAGGTAACAAGAGTATAGATATACCAATATCTAATAACTTTACCATTCTATCTGAGGAAGACCCTAACACCATGGAAGATACGTCTACTAACGAGGCCAAAAAGGAGCCTAAACCACCCCCAATTTTTATTCCAGATGTTCAAAATGTAGCTAAAATGGTACAAGTTATTGAGTCAGTTCTAACCAGAGATGAATACTTTTACAAATGTTTACCCAACAATAAGATAAGGATTACTCCTCTTACATCTGATGTCTACCGTAAATTAGTCAGAAAACTGTCAGAGCTGAATGTTGGCTTCCACACATTTCAATTAAAACAAGAAAGAGCTTTCCGTACAGTTTTAAAAAAATATGCACTATTCAACGGATCCTGCTGACATTATCACTGCCATTAATGCTTACGGACACAACGTAAGGAACGTTTCAAATGCTCGTAGTGCCAAAACAAAAACTCCCTTAGGTATGTTTTTCGTAGATTTAGAACCAGCTAAAAATAACAAAGATATTTACGATATCGAATTTTTGTTAAATGCTAAAGTCAAGTTTGAGCCTCCCTATAAAAAAAATGATATTGTTCAGTGCAAGAAGTGCCAAAGATATGGCCATTCTAAGTCATATTGCTGGTATCCCTTCCGGTGTGTTAAATGTGGTTCAAACCATGATACTACTGCTTGTACTAAGTCTAAAGATGTCTCACCTACGTGTGTGCTGTGTAATGGTGACCACCCTGCAAACTACAAAGGTTGTACTATCTACAAAAATTTGAAAAATAAAAATTTTCCACCTTTGAGACAAAAATCTCTTACCTCACATACAACAAATGGTATAATCAGTAAATCTGAGACACCATCACCTCCCACTAGACATGAAAATAATCACGTGAATGAGTCAGTATCTTATGCTCAAGCAACAAAAAATGGGCCAACTTCCTCCACAGGTACTGAATTACCAACCCTTATCCAGGTTATAAATTCTGTTTTCGAAAAATTTGAAACCCTCCTAACACAGCAAACTCAACAGGTTGGAACCCTCATTACCCTGTTAACAACAGTTATTTCTAAATTAAAATGAATAATTTTCTCAGAATATCAGAATGGAATGCCAACGGCTTGATTAAACATAATCAAGAAATACAATTATTCATATCAACTTACAAGCTAGATATACTATTAATATCTGAAACCCACTTCACCGATTTAACTTTCTTTAAAATTCCTAATTTTTCAATTTATAGTTCAAATCACCCTGATAACACTGCTCATGGTGGTTCTGCTATTTTGATACGAAACACTATTAAGCATTATGAACTTCCAAGTTACCAGTTTGACCACATTCAGGCTTCAAGTATTGTTGTAGAAGATTGGACTGGTCCTCTGACAATATCTTCAGTGTACTGCCCACCAAGACATAACATCACCAATGTACAATTTAACGATTTCTTTAACTCCTTGGGCCCTCGGTTCATTTCTGGCGGAGACTACAACGCTAAGCATCAAATGTGGGGATCACGGCTTAACAATCCTAGAGGTCGACAGTTACTACAAACAATTAATAATTTTAATATGGATGCTATTTCGACAGGGGAACCTACATACTGGCCTAGTGACCCGCACAAAATTCCAGATATCTTAGATTTTTTTATTACGAAGGGTATTTGTAACAATTATTTAAAAATAGAGTCTTCCCTCGATCTACAGTCAGACCATTCCCCTATTATTTTAACAATCAGTTCATCCGTAATCAACAAAGAAACTCCTCCAAGTCTTTGTAACAAATTCACCAATTGGGACATGTTTCGAAACAGTTTTGATGAAATATCTAAGCTTAACATTCCACTGAAAACCTATGAAAATATTGATGACGCAGTTGAATCATTTAACGTATCCCTACAGGAAGCGGCTTGGAAAGCAACGCCCAGTCATCCACAAAAGTCTACAAACAGTGTAAATTATCCTGTAATTGTACGGAAGAAATTGGCAGAAAAATGCCGTTTGCGAAGAATTTGGCAAAATTCAAGGAATCAATTCGATAAAACAAATCTAAACAGGTCCTCTCAACAACTAAAAAGATTGATAAAATCTATAAAAGACGAATGGTTTAACGATTTTTGTTCGTCACTTTCTCCTTTTGACGACAGCGACTATTCGTTATGGAAAGTCACTAAAAGCATGAAACGACCAAAGACTCCTATACCTCCAATTCTGAAACTGGATGGCACCTGGGCCAAAACTAATAAAGAAAAGGCTCAGGTATTTGCTGAACATTTTCGGGATGTTTTCAAATTGCACCAAGATCCTCTTATCGGAAATGATGACATTTTGGAATTCCTGAATTCTCCGACTCAATTGAGCTTTCCGATTGATAGTTTTAAGCCATCTGAAGTAAAAAACGTCATACTTCATGAAATTAGTCCAAATAAAGCACCAGGATATGACTTGATAACAGGTAAAATTCTAAAAGAACTATCTAGAAAGGGTTTCATTTTGCTAACCATGATCTTTAACGCAGTTTTAAGATTGGAGTATTACCCCTCTCAATGGAAAGTGGCGAACATAGTTTTAATACAAAAACCTGGCAAGCCTGCTCATGAAATTACATCATATCGGCCAATCAGCCTTCTTCCATTGATGTCTAAGGTCTTTGAGAAGCTTTTGCTTAAAAGAATGAAGCCTGTGATTGATGAAATTGACGCTATCCCACACCACCAGTTTGGTTTCCGTCAATGTCATTCAACCTTAGAACAGGTACATAGGATTGTAAATGTTATAAGCCAGGGTTTAGAGACTGGGAAGTATTGTTCGGCAGCTTTTCTTGACATAAGTCAAGCTTTTGACAAAGTGTGGCATCAGGGCCTTCTTTTCAAGATAAAATCTTCATTGCCACATTCGTACTACAACTTACTCAAGTCTTATCTGGAAAATAGGTTCTTCCAAATTAAATATCAGGATGAATATTCTCCCTTAGTAGGAATTGAATCAGGAGTGCCTCAAGGAAGTGTGCTTGGGCCCGTATTATATACGTTATTCACAGCCGATCTTCCAGCGAGTCCAGGAGTAACGGTTGCAACATTCGCTGACGACACAGCTTACCTCGTTTCCCATGAAGATCCAGTTGTTGCATCTCAAATATTGCAGTTAAGTCTAGACGTACTGTCCAATTGGCTCAATAAATGGAACATAAAAGTTAATCAAACCAAGTCATCACATCTCACTTGCACACTAAAATCTCAAACATGCCCCCCAGTCTCATTGGACAATGTTCCGTTGCCTCAAGTTACAGAAGTCAAATATCTGGGAATGCACATAGATAGGAGATTGACATGGCGCTCGCACATATGGCACAAAAGGCTTCAGTTGAACACCAAATATAGAAAAATGGCATGGTTACTACACAGCAAATCAAAACTATCATTAGAAAATAAGCTTCTCCTGTATAAAACAGTTTTAAAACCTATATGGACTTATGGAATTTCACTGTGGGGTTGTTCATCGAACAGCAATATAGATATCATCCAAAGATTTCAATCAAAAACACTACGAAACATACTTCAAGCACCCTGGTACATTAATAACACAATCATCCATCAAGACTCCAACATTCCTTTTGTCAAGACCGAAATTACTAAATTTAGCAGTCGATATTTAGAAAAATTGAACAATCATCCAAATTACCTTGCCCTGAATCTTTTAGATAATAGTAACGCTGTCTACAGACTGAAAAGACAACACGTATTAGATCTTCCAGTAAGATTTTTGTAATGTACTTTATACTTTTGTGTAACGATTTGTAATGTTAAACAATGTTTATGTTAGCCACGTCATTGGACGTGTGCTAATCCATGTTATATTATTTAACCTCACATTTACTTATTGTTCAACTATGAATAGATTGTAAATTCAAATAAATGTTATGAAAAAAAAAAAAAATAAAATAATAATATATTAAATAATTCCACCACATATGGACAAGTAAGTAAACAAAACACACATGATCTTCTAAACAATAAATTGTTAAATAATTCCCACATCCCCATGGGATGTCTATGGGCCCCTGGGGGCAGAAATCAGAATTTTCCTAGGGTTGAGATTGGTGCCAATTGATTTCTCGTGGTCAGAAACCCCTAAAAAATGAAAAATCCTTGGAGCCAAAATAATTTTGTCCGGAAGTTTCTTATTTTAGATAATAAGATTGATTAATGAAATATGTTGATACCTAAATATGGTTGAAGTAAGTAAGTAAATAATTTAAAATAAATAAATTCATAATTATAACATTTGAAATAATGTCAAATCAACATTTTAAATTGAATGGTATTAAATGAAATATCAGTGTTGATAAATATACTTCATATTAAAAAATACCAACTGTCCCTTTTAATTATTGTCTTTTTCATTTTATATTGTTGTATAAAACTGGGATCTACTAATTGGAAGATTCATTACAAAACTCAGTTCTTTTAACTTATTTCACTTGTATGTAACATATACAAATCATTGAGGTACAATAAAATATTGTTTTCTTGTACCAAAGGATATATATTTCCAGGCTAAAAGAAGTTCTTAAATATTATTTAATTAATATATAGCTGTGTAATAATGTTACATTATTGTTAAAAATCAAATATGAAATATGTTTTTAAAGTCAATACGGTCTTGGAATCCTGTTTTCATAGCGCTGCGACCACTGTTCGGCGGATGCGTGCTGTATACAAGTCACAGCCGCCATTATGGATCCATTTGTCAGTGTTTAAGGTTGTTTATGAGTGTTAAAAATGCCTCCTCTCATTGAAATTGCTGCCGATTGTGAAGTACATGCTGTGATACATTTTCTTAACGGTAGAAGCGTGAAAGCAGTTGGCAATCACCATTGAAGCTTGTGGAGAAAACACAATGTGTGCTGGGATGATACGGAACTGGGTGAGAGCTTTTAAAGATGGTTGTATGAATGTGTATGATGAGGAACAAAGTTAACAACTTCTACTCATTACTGATGACTTGGTGCAAAAAGTTGATGAAAATGTCAAAAAGAACGGATACTTTACAATTCCATCATTATCTAGTGAGTTTCCCCAAGTATCAATAAGTGTGATTTATGACATTTTGACAAGCGTTAGAAGTACCAAAAGTTACACACACGCTGGGTTCCGAAACTCCTGACAGAAAGTCACAAAAACAAATGTTTAGCCAGTTCTCTCATTTTCCTAGAGCGTTTCAATCGAGATGGTGACAATATTTTAAACCAAATAGTCACTCTTTCAGATCGAACATTGAATTTCAGCTGCTCTCATGCCTTTAACGTTAAGAGAATTTATTTAGTTTCACTTTAATAGCATGCTTGTTATATTTTAATGTCAATTAAGTATGCTTTCTGTTTTGTTTGTTGTTGGGTTTGTTTGTATTTGTTGAAACATAAGTTGGACATTCAAATCCTAAATGTCTTATAGAAAAAATAAAATAAAAATATAGAATTACCAGAGCATTAGGCGATAGGTTCCATGCTCGGTCCTCTTAATACCGACACGGCGTCTGCTCAATGGTTTTAATTGACTGTCTATGTTGAATGGTAGTCAAGGTTCAGGTTTTGTGTTGAGACCCATCCCCCCCCCACTAAAGCTGGTAAGCGTGCCAACCGGGGGATGGCTCAAAACAAGTCGAGCGATGGGATCACGAGTGGCAGTTGGAGGGTCAAAATAAAACTCGGCAGCTGAGCAAAACTAATTTATATTTCAGAAGAACAAACAAAACTGGCAGGCGGAAGGCCACAATATAAATAGGCAGAAGGCCACAATATTAATTCTCACTTAAATAAATAACAACATACACTAAAATTAACCAGATACTACACATTAATAACAAACGCTATAAATACCACAAACTCTACAAATACCAAAATTTAACAATTAACAAACTGTATGGCCTATCTGCAGCCTAGCCACCCAAAACGTAAGACAATTTATTAGCAATTTAAAAAATGAACATTTAGAAACAATTTAGATAACCCCCCAAATAAACCCCGGCAATTTAGCCCACATCCCCTTGATTCCACCGGGCCAGGGAGTAAGCCGGAATCCCTGGGCAGCTCCGAATTAGAAGTTAAGTAAAAGTCCCATAAACCCCTTTTGGTGAGTTTAAAAAATTAAACAATTTAAAAAAATATATAAAACGGTCCCATTCGAGTAAAAATTCACTTCCAAACCCCCCCTAATACACTTAACAAAAAATAAATAACGATCACTAGGCCTAAACATAACAATAAATAATAACATAACTTAACCATAGGGACCTAACAAATATAAAATCTAAAAAATATAACAACAAATAAAACTAACTAAATAACTAACAATAAATATCAACATAAGCTTCTCTTTTTTTTTTCAAATTTGAAATATATATCCCTAGCAATGTCCCCATGGCTGTGTTGCATCACTTTTCTAGTTTTAGGCCTAGGCCACATAAAGTTCCACAAATTTTTTTTCTCTTCTTTTTTTTATATTTCACTGCCCTTTTCTTTTTTGTTTTTCCATTTATAAATTTTTATCCACATCAAAACCCCCAGCTCAGCCGCCGGGAAAAACGACATAGAACGCACTGACCTGAGGACAGAAGACTTCTACCACCAAAGATGTAGAGCGGGTAGCGGGCCACTCCAGGCTCCAACATGGTCCTCAGGCCAGGCTAGCAGTGCAGATGGTGGACAATCCCCGGACGGCAGGCCGAGGGCTGAACGTCCCACTCAAGGACCCTGGACTGCAAGGTCAAACACAGCCATTAAAAAAATAGTCCAGCCCCAACAACACAAATACTACACATAACACCTAAATATAAGGGTGCATGATTCAACAAAACTGAACAGGAAGATACCAACAAGAACCTGAGTGGAGCACACAAGACAGTGAAAGATTAACTTTAGGCTATGAATAATTTAAACCAAATTACAATTTAACAAAATATAAAAGACGTATGGAAAAAAAATGACAAACTTACAACTAGGCTATGGATACAGGGGCAATATGTTATAACATGAAAATCAAACTAAAGATAGGCTAGGTTATTGTCAAGTAACAAAAATATGATATATCGGTAACTCCAACTGAAAAAGGCTCAATAAACATTATACAGAATTACAATTGAAAATAAAACAAGATATAATAAAGCAATTACTGGTAAAACTGTAACATTGAGCACATGGCTTTAACCTAGTCTGAGAAACATCTAGACAAAGAACCCAAATTTAACAAAACTCTGAAAACACAAGTAAGCCGTTGAATATTATTTAAACAAAGTATTTTCACTAAAAGGGTGATTAAATATTAGGAATTACAAATGAACACTTACGTTTTAGGTGCCTTTAGCCCCGCATGTCTATTTCTGCAGGCAGCACAAGACAAACAGACGAACAACCTGACAACCTGCTGGAACACGGAACGAACGGATCCGGGCCAACGGCCCCCAAAGTACGCGAATCGCCGGGCAAAAGCGAATCTCAGGCAGCCCGGCAGACTACGACAAAAAAAGACCCTCAAAAAGTCAAAAGACCCGGTACAGTGTAGGTAAGAGAACTGAGTGTTATACTTGTCGGTTAGCTGAAAATCAGACCAACACTACGTGGTTCGGATTCCATGTAAAGCTGTAGGTCTCATATTTGCCCTGGCTATTATTGGGCTATTAATAAATAGTCCTTTCTGTGCTAATTCAAACTCAGATAGTAACAATAACTACAGTCATCACACTCATTCACCCCTCATATTCGCCCATATCTCTACGATCACTGTCTTAAAAATTAATAATGAATTAAATATTCTGTGATTTGGTCCGTACTCAACGACAAACTAGGTATAGTCAAACAGTTCCCAGAATTGTTTTACATATATTTATTGAACAAAGATAAAAACTTATAAACCTATTTTCCTTCTAAACGCTCTCCTCCTGCAACAGCATACTTCTCCTTATGGTCATAAATACAGTTGTTAAGAAACACACTTGACTCTTTTTTTTTTTTTTTTTTAATGTATTTTAATGCTTTTATCGCATTTTTCAGATAGCTTAACACCTGCAAATTGTTTTCCTTTTATTGATGTTTTCACTGTATGAACAGGAAGGCATCAGCCAGCATGAGGTCAGGCGAGTTTGGAGGATATTCTAAGGTGGTAATGCAGAGCTTGACTAGGTAATCATGTACAGTACTAACAGAGATTGATGTGCAGGGCTATTGCCATGCAGCAAAATCCAATTGTTTTCTGTCCATTTTTCAAGCCCTTTCTTGCTAATGGCATCTTGTAAGCGCCTAAGAATTTTTGTGTAGTCACTGCCATGTGATAAATTTACCTTATATACTTTTTAATCAATCATTATTCTTCTGTTTGCATGGACAATTTGCCTAACTCGCTCAATGGTAATATTCAACGTTTATGCAACCTTCTCGAAAACATTTGTGTCATTCGTAATCTTGGCTCTTCTTCATTGCCTCAACTCAGTAAGCCTGAATTAACATTTTAAGTTTCTCAGAAGATGACTTTTGAAGCAAAACACAAAAGTTAATGTTTTTTCACTGTTCATTAAATCAGTTTTCAAAAAGCAACAATGTTAACACACAAATACACTAAAAGCACTCTCCACAGGCGAACAATGGCAGCTGATCGATTCTCATGCTAGCGATATCCCTTCCGCTAGAAAGTAGTACTAGAAGCTACACAACAAAATTCCCACCGGCAACAAAGCTGTGTGTTTCTGGACATCAATTCTGGGATCTTTTTGACTGTACTTTGTATTAGATAACTGGCTAAAGTCAATATATATAGTTTGGAAATATCAGTTTTATATGCCTAATCATTAATCTCATGTAAGTTTAATGATTTTAAAGATTTTTATGGTAATTATAGAAAATATATATGACTGGAGGTGTCTTTTTTTATTATGAACAAAGTTTCTCAATAGTTTAAAATAACTGAAGAAAGTACTGTAAAAGTTTAAAAGAAAACCATATTTTATTGGTCTGTTACTGGCTAACTTTTAAGAATTTTACTTAGTCAGTTTTTTCAGTCATTGTGCTATTTGGATGGTGTCTGAACTATAATTAAAGCAAATCTGGTCACTCCACACTTCTCCAAAAGTGTTTGTATTGATTTACGTTCATCATTTAATAATTATATACTATTATTATTAATATATAATTATATATTGTTACGTCTGCAGTCAGGGGCTGAGTGCCAAAAAGAAAAAAAAGAAATGAAAGTGCCAAAAAATAAAACAATCAATGAAATTTCCATTAAAGAGCAATATATTTCATCCAGAATGGCCTCACCAAGTGAGAGATACCATAATTTTTACATTTTGTACTCGATTATGGAAAGGGACCGTGTAGCCACATCTGTTGGGAAGCCACAGACGCCATTACGGAACCATACGATCGAATCTACATCTGTTTGCGTGATTTTAAAATGACTCCACCTATTGAGAATCTTGCTGACTGCGAAGTGCGTGCTGAAATACGGTTTCTCTGTGCTCAAGGCTTCAAAGCAGTTGATATTCATCGCCAAATCAGTGAAGTGAATGGTGAAAACATTATGAGTGATGGAATGGTTCGGAAATGGGTTAGGGCCTTTAAAGATGGCAGCACAAACATTCATGATGAGGAACGAAGTGGGCGACATACAGTCATTACCGATGGTATGATTCAAAAAGTGGACTGTAAAGTGAAAGAGAACAGACGATTCACGATTTCGTCCTTAGCTGAAACGTTTCCTGCTGTCTCAAACAGTGTTCTTTACGAAATTATGTCCGAACATTTAAATTATCGGAAACTGTGTTCACGCTGGGTGCCAAAAAATGTTGACTGATAAGCACAAAACCAAAAAATTGGGCAGTGCATTGAGTTTTCTCGAGCAATACAGTAACGAGGGGGGTGATGTTTTTAAGCCATATTGTCACAGGCGATGAAACATGGGTAGCCTACGTTACACCGGAATCGAAGCAGCAATCAATGGAAGCATTCATCATCCCCTAGGAAAGTGAGATTAAAACAAACAATTTCTGCTCAGAAAATCATGTGCACTATGTTTTGGGACAGAAAGGGTGTGTTGCTGGTCGATTTTTTCGCCTCGCGGTGACACGATCAATGCAGCTGTATACTGTGAGACTTTACAAAAACTACGCCGCGCAATTCAAAACAAAAGGCGTGGCATGCTGAGTGCAGGTTTCGTTTCGCTCCACGATAATGCCCGTCCACACACAGCAAATCAAACACAAGACCTTGTCACTTCTTTTAGCTGAGAACAATTGGACCACCCTCCATACAGTCCCGATCTAGCGCCAAGAGACTACCATTTGTTTCTGCACTTGAAGACGCATCTGGTGGGGCAGCGCCATTCCGATGATGAGGAAGTAAAAACGACTGTGAAGCAGTGGTTGTCTAATCAGGCAGCAACCTTCTTTGACGATGGCATACAAAAGCTGGTCCCAAGATACGATAAGTGCCCTAATAATATTAATGGGATTTATGTAGAGAAGTAGAGTAAAGTATGGCTTTTCAAGTGAATAAATTATTTTTGGAATAGATTTACTTTTTGTTTTTTTATATCAAAACGGTACTTACTTTAAAAACGTGCCTCGTATTTAATCAAGACCAAGTGAAGTATCGAATACTTTAATACCACTGTCCGTGTATGGGCGGGTAGGTGGGTCAATACCACTGTACGTTTATGGGTGGGTGGGCGGGTCATTACAACTGTCCCTGTATGGGCGGGTAGGTGGGTCAATACCACTGTACATTTATGGGTGGGCGGGCGGGTCAATACTACTGTCCGTGTATGGGCGGGTAGGTGGGTCAATACCACTGTACGTTTATGGGTGGGTGGGCGGGTGGGTAAAAAAAGAAGTGGAATTTTAGATGCAGTAACTATCTAAATAAGACCAAGTGAAGTATTGATACTTTAGTAGCTGTTTTGCAGTATAGTTAAATTTTTATAGTGGTAGACTCGGGCTCCGGAAGTGGCGGTAGGCGAGGGGCAAGTAAGAATATCATTGTAAAGGGCTTCTTACAAACATTCACTCAAATTAGGTCACTCGACGCAGGAATGACTCATCGGACTGCATCTATAGAAGACCAAGTTAAACCTTAGCAGCTATTGTTTAGTAACTATCTAAACAAGACCAAGTGAAGTATCGATACGTTAGTAGCTGTTGTGCAGTTACTATTTATAGAAGACCAAGTTACTTTATTTTATTTTTATTCTTAAGACGCCGGTCGTCAAGATATGGGTGAATATGGATTGCAAATAAGTTTGATGACTGATGAGTGTAGATGAGCGAGTGTAGTCATTGTTACAAACTAAGGCTAACTATTCTTTAGAAAGTTTCATTAATTAATAGCCCAATGACAAATGAACTGTCGGTGGTTGTCAGCTGATCTCTTTCAAAATGTGTTACGACTCTGATTGGAAGATCCGACACTTTAGTAGCTCTTGTACAGTAATTATCTAAACAAGGCTAAGTGAAGAACCAATACTTTAGTAGCTGTTGTACAGTATAGTTACTGTACTTGTTCTAAACAAGGCCAAGTGAAGAACCGACACTTTAGTAGCTGTTGTACAGTAACTATCTAAACAAGACCAAGTGAGGAATAGTGAATTATATCTGTTGTATAGTAACTATGCAAACAAGACTTAAAAAAATGTTACATTGTATTTATCAATACTACCTAGTAATTCATTAATATTAAATAGATTTGTGTACCCAGCCTCTTTATTTGTCATATTTATTATTAAAATGCTACTTTACTTAATTGAAATACTGGTTTTCAGTTATTACCAAGAAGAATGCTCTAGTCTGCCAGTTCGCCTCTCCACTTGACACTGATACTCATAATAAACCAGAGGTATGGTGAACATTTACAATGTAATCTTATAAGTAGAAATTAATCGTTTCTGATTCATTACATTTATTTCTTCTCAAGATAAACTACATCAATAACTCATTGCAATAGCCTATTTACATTAATCAGGATCTTAACTGTAATTTCTTATTCGTTAAACTTTATGTTAGTCTTTAGTATTAGGTTTTTTCAAGCGATTAATTATGTGAACTTTTTTTACTCACTAACATGTTATACACTAACCTTTTCAGTACTAAGATGGGCACCTCACAGTTACGACACACTACCTTACTTTCTACCAATTATGTATCATGATGACAAAGGAAGTCAGACACAATGATATCGCCTGTTCTTTACCAAATTTCAACAGTATATTTTTCACTTCATTCTTGTTGCCGTGCATTGTTTGTATTATTCTAATGATATATATATCATTGATCGATCATGAAGTACAAATTATAAGAAGCAAAATATTGACTGTAAGTAACATCTCCTGAAATTGGGTGTTTATAGAGGTAAATACAAAATGTCAATATAAAAACTAATAAAACGAGGCGATTTTAATTGTTCTTCAGCATTAGCTTCACTATTTGAAAATGTTGCCTGTTAATAAATCTTGTAATTTCTCTATATAAATCTTTAAAAAATACAGAATTGTACAACTTAAAAACAACAAATTTAAATTTGAAAACTTATCTTGAACTCCATTGAATAATTAATTCAGATACATAATAATGTTTGTTTGGACAGGGCTAATTATTCTGAGGTCATAAATTTTAATGTACTCTTCATTGAATGAGTAAACAACATTGTTGATGTAAATGTTAAAACAATGTTTGTTTTGTTAAGTAACTGGGCTGATGGATAATCCACACATCATCTAGTGTCAATCCATGGAAGTTTTAATTAGACTGTGGACTTTGATAAAATTGTGAGAAGACCCTCAACTCTATTTACGTCAGCCTGTGGTGTCATCATTTGTCTGATTTAAAAATCATTACATAGGCTTACAGTACAACTTTGATTTAAATAATATTAGAAGTTCCTCATAATGTTTATACAATTGGTGATAACCAACTGTTGTAAATTTTCATTTATTTCCTTTTATATGAGAAAATGATAAATATAAACCTTTCGGAAAGGGTAGCTTTATATTTTTAGGAATATACTTAAAGCATTAGCAAAGAAGGAAAAAACTTTGGCTTTATAGAACTATCATTGAATGATAGCAGACAAATTCTTTCATTCCAGAGTAGACGACTATACCTCGAGTTAAAGATTTTACAGTAAAAAAACGCTTGAGTATATTATTTTTAACTGACAGCTACTTTCTGTTCTAAAAAGTCTCAACCACAAAGTCATTTGTTTAAGGTTAAAAAAAATGCACCCAAAAATGCTGATGTTGAAATTGTCAGAACTAGACATATGTCTGATAACTGACAGTAATTTAAGCTTGTGATAAATCGGGAACTTAAATAAATAAATTTTACCATCCAACTCAAGTTAATTCAAAGTAGCGCAGGGATATTCTTTATTACTGTGTGACTAATTTTATTTAAAATTACAGTATGATATCAAAGTAGGCTTTAGTAAATGATGTAATTGTAAGAAAGTAATTTCTTTTAAATTTATTTGCTTATTGTTTTCTCACCACAGAGTCATTCTAATGCACTGGATGTTGAAAAGTGTCACTTTAGAACATTGCTAGATGAATAATTGTAATGAACCATTATTAAAATACATACAAGTATAAAATTACAATAAACATATTATTGAATTAAACAAGATAACAATAGGCCCAGTTAACAAAATCATATAAACGTAACACTGAATTCTTCATGTTTAGTATTATCTAAGGAAACTTCTGGCAGCTATAGTAGAGATAGGCTAGTACGTACCACTAACCAATACCGTACTTGTGGTTTAGGGTTCTTAAAATGGGACTCACATTGCTGGCAATTATACATTTACCTCTCTAAATATCGTTGACCCTTGATAATCTAGATGAAATTTGGTACTAGTAAAATTAATTGTCTCTTTTGTAGAAACTTTAATTATTCACAAGTCAATTCCAAAAACTTAGCTATTACTATAAATAAAAGATACCTTGAACAAAAGCCAAATCTAAATTAATTAACTAATTAATTTACTAGCCCTACACACCACATTACAAGCTTATGATTAGTTAGTTGTCATGCCTATTTCAACTAATATTAACTGTATGTGCCAATCCCAGCTTAAAATAGATTCAGTTAAAACCATTCCTTTAAGGTGGTGTGGCTGTGTTTTTCATTATGGACAAATGAATTCTGATAGATCGTAGTACTGTCACTTTAACTAGAGCAGACAGAGGCTCGTGAGTGTGCGTGTGTATTTCAACTCTGCAGTCCTCTCTCCACACCTTGCCACTACTACCCCTTACTTCAAACTCTTCAATCTGATAGATCGTAGTACTGTCACTTTAACTAGAGCAGACAGAGGCTCGTGAGTGTGCGTGTGTATTTCAACTCTGCAGTCCTCTCTCCACACCTTGCCACTACTACCCCTTACTTCAAACTCTTAAATCTGATAGATCGTAGTACTGTCACTTTAACTAGAGCAGACAGAGGCTCTTGAGTGTGCGTGTGTATTTCAACTTTGCAGTCCTCTCTCCACACCTTGCGACTACTACCCCTTACTTCAAACTCTTAAATCTGATAGATCGTAGTACTGTCACTTTAACTAGAGCAGACAGAGGCTCGTGAGTGTGCGTGTGTATTTCAACTCTGCAGTCCTCTCTCCACACCTTGCCACTACTACCCCTTACTTCAAACTCTTAAATCTGATAGATTGTAGCAAATCTGAATTGTTGCCAGCAATAACAGAATTGACTAGTTTGTTTGTTTACTTTCTCAAAATCACAGATGGGCAGAGCCTGACAGGTGACATACAGGATTGAACCCACCCATGAGAGTTGTGTTGGAGTTTTGTCATGAGAGAGTCGAGTAGGGGTTAAACCCAAGGCAGTTGGTGGGGGAGTCGAACTGGGGCAGACTGTGTGTTTACCTGTCGCTATGCATGCGGACACATGCGGGAAGAATAAAGAGAATAAAGAAGGCTCACTTCCGTAAATTGTATTATATGTTTGGGGTCAGTTCATCGTCTAAACAACTTAATATCATTAGAAATTGAATATTGCAAAATATAGTGTAAATTAAGCCAAACACAATG
Organism: Stictocephala bisonia; assembly: GCA_035578905.1. Classification (NCBI taxonomy): domain Eukaryota; kingdom Metazoa; phylum Arthropoda; class Insecta; order Hemiptera; family Membracidae; genus Stictocephala; species Stictocephala bisonia. Next base: position 456,488 of record JAQJVL010000600.1, on the reverse strand, counting down.
ACAATTTTCTATTCTGCAAACATGTGTATTAGTTTTTCAGTTAAATAAAATGTGTCATTCTGGTTATATTTATTTGATATATTTAATTTCAAATTTTTAGTTTGTAAACCTAAACCTTTTTCAAGATAAACTCACCCCAAGGTTGGTGAAAATGATGTATTCAGTAGTCTTTAAGTACAAAAATAAGTAACCGAAAATTTAAAAAATGCCTTTACATATTTAGAAGATATAGACGAATAAACATTTGCATCAATATTTTTAATCAAAATTCAGACCATTTTTGGCTGCACCACCCTAAATGAAAATTTAATCCTTAGTTCCTTCTCATTGGTCAGACAATTAGAAACTTTTCCCCCACTACATGACTATAGATAGGCCAAACTGTAACATATGCTGTAAGTATGGTTAAGATGATCTAAGTTGACTTTCAGGCTGGAAGAGTCTTCGAAAATGTGTAAATCACAATGTACTAAACTTTCTCAGAATTGCTGCATTGAGTTTTAACTTGGGAGGATGTAGATTGGTCATCTCTGGAAGCTAAGTTAAAATAGTTGCCATGGAAGTTCCTCCATCTGACCTCGTAATCTGTTTTGATGGACTGTGACCTGCCCCACTTGTGCACTGATAAGTCACATGTATTGCAATACTTAGTAGAGGAATAAATATTTGCAACAAGCAGTGTTATGTGCAACTTATAAGCCATCAAGCTCCCCTGCAGTAATTACTGCAAAATTTGTTTTTAGTGATTATAATTTGATCTTAGTTAACACCCTGATACCGAGAGGTTCATTATCTTTAAGATCAACATCATTAATATGTTTTCATGTTTCATCCAGTCTGGAGTTTTTGTGGAAATACACAATGTAGGTTTTTGTAGGATTTGGAAAGAGCCTCATGATTGTAAAATTAATATATGAGGACCTCAGAATATAAGTTTAACAATAAAAGAACAAGTACATGCCCTGAAGAAGTCTGTCCTTTAACTGTGTCATATAGAGATCTTTGTGTGACAACTCAAGAGCTGAAAAACAAAATTGTAAAACAAGCAGTCTATAAAACTTGGATAAAAGATTCATTTCTGAACTGTGTCATAAGCTGAGGTACAACCTATGAATTTGAAAGTAATTTTTTTTTCAAACCAATTTTGAATTAGAGCTGTTAAAGAGTCTACATTGCCAATGTTTTTACTGCATGTTAGATTTCAATCAGCTTGGTTATGATAATATTTTGATTATATAGGTAAATGTCACCAAAACATTAAAACACAAACGTTAGAGGCCTATTGGCTGATATTTGTTTACTTGCTCCAAATATTTATGTATGTACAAAATTCAATAAAGAAGGCAAAACACTAGTCAAGCATTTTGTAACACTACAAGAAGCCAAATTTTAGTTTTGTTTGCAAAGTTTTTGAATACGTCCAATAATACATTTAATTTGAAAATAATGCACTTCAAAATTCCAATCATTTTACTTATTCATTTTTATCTAATTATTTTTAAATTATAAATACTTCCACTGATATCCCTGCAAGTAAGGATGATCACTGGCAGCTCTTCAATTTTGAATTGTATTTATACAGTCAGTGTGGGAGCATTATGAAAATTCCTCTGAGCCTAAGAAAAGTATAACAGGCAAATCTGAGACTTCATTGAAATATGTGCAGGACTGTGATGTATAGAACCTGAAAATTAAAATACTGTTTGGACTAAGAGTAGGTTCATTTATAACCTTTAAATGGTTTTGAAAGATATGACCAATAATATAGTTTTTTATTCTGTGAAAGTAAAGTAGACCGCAGTTGTTTTATAATGCCTTGTCTAGTTTGTTCTTCATGGTGATATTGTCTCATGTATGTAGAGCCTACTTGTGGCAATTGATCCAGTCAAATATAACAAATATACCTGTACTTGTTTTAAAGCAAACCAATAAATTCAGTTTTGTGGATGCCTAAATCTAGCCTCATTACACAACAAGTAGGAATAGTAAAATAATACTGAGGGAGATAGCAAATTCAATTAATATACTTGTAAGTATATATAAATAAAACAAAAACAAGTGTTAAATATATGGCTGTAAAAAAGTTATATAGGTTTAAAAAAATAATAAATAAGTGAGCATGTTGATAGACCATTCAATTTTATGCTCATAATTTTATTATATAAGTGAACCAACGCGAGAGATATGTATGTTTCATACACATTATTTGAGTTCCTAAACTTTCATATCACTCAAAAGTTGTACATTTACATCCATGTATTCTGTAATTATAATATTGGATGGCCTGAATATTTGATTAAATTGCTCGCCAGTCTTTTACACATAGACAAACTTAAGTTATATCATGAATCCTGTTGCTCGTCTACTGTGTGTTAACATAAGACTCACTATGCAGCTGTTTAGTGATATTCAGACCCAATTGAAATTTAAATAGAGATAAATATGAAGTGTGGAAAGAAACCGTGTGATTAGAACATTTTACCTACAATATCATATTGAAAATTATTTCAAATGTTTTTTTCTGCATCTTTTATGTAAACATAAATATTTTCTGATGTGAATTACTCTTTTCAATTAGTGATAATCTATTTGATTTATAATTACAAATATTTTAAATAAAGGCTTGTTAATTGTATGAATTAATCTTCAATTGGTTTTTACTTAAATGAATTTTGTTTTGTTCAAGACTTATAGAATGATTTTCACAAAATTGCAACGATGCAATTTAATGTTTTTGAACTAATTATTCTCTCATGTTCTATTATGATCGTTCTTTCTGTTATTCAATGGATTCTTTATATCTTTGCTTATATACCTTTGATTCCAACTACATTTTGTATTGGAGCAATAGTTCTAGTTCTGACGACTTAATTTTGTTTATAGAATATATTTGGTTAGTTGTACTCTGGAAGTAGAGTCATTTTCTTTTATTTTTTCTAACTTTTTTTTAATATGGCACTAATTTTATTTTTGTTTAGGTTCTCCATCTTCCCCTGATATAGAAAACTATTCTCTACAGAGGTCTTAAAGAATAATACCAATTTTCTAAATGGATAATTTACAAAAAGCAACAGTTTCCTTAATTAAAGCATAATCGATTCAGTTAGCTGTTTGAATTGCCATTACCACCACCCAATTTGTTATTCTACTAAGTGGAGAGTATTTACATTTACATATTTACTAGCTGTAAATAAATTAGTACGCGAATATATACAACCTAAAAACATTGTCTTATTTTGTGAATAAATCAGCAATTGAAGCGTTTTGTAATGATACAAAAGTGGAATCAAAAGAACTAATGGAATGCAGAAAATATGTTAAAAATTTAAATGATCAAAATAGAAATTTTATTTTTCAATGGATTCCTTCACATTGTAATATTGAAGGAAATGAATTAGCTGACAAACTAGCTAAACAAGGAGCAACAAAAATCCACCCTATCAAAACAACACAACTCCTTTCTACCAAGCAAACAACAAAATCAAATATTCTATAAAATATCATTTCCAAATTAATTTTAAAAAACTAAATAAAAAACAAAGCATGGACAGATTTAAATGATATTCCAGACTTCCCAAGAAAAAATGCTGTTGCTTCTTTTCGTCTGAAAACAGCACATGACTGCCTTGGAAAGTATCTTCATTGCTTCGGAATATATGAAAATCCAAATTGTATTTTATGTAATTCATCTGATCTTATGGACAAAGTCTGTATTATGAACTGTTCAAAATTAACAAAAAAATATTTATATTGTAGATATTGGGAAGCCAGGTAACTAATGAGTTAATGATGTTTTGTCAAATACTTTGCTGTTTAATTAAAAAAAAAAAAAAAAAAAAAAAACTAGGTGGAAAGTTAATCGTGAGGGTAGGACTGATGAATGACTTTTAGTACTATTTTTGCAGGATATAACATGCAGTATTAAGTAAATTTTAAATGTCCTTTATTCATTTTTTGTTATTTCTGTTACAACTTGAATAACCAAGTATAACAACATCAGAAATATGACATGTTACAAGGTAGGTCAAAAATATTAAGAAAACTCTTAAACCAATTTTATGTATAAATTTTTGTGCTCTATTATTAATTTTTATACTTACATTGTCCTAGGCTATAGTTTTGGAAGGAAAATACTGGAAACGGAAATTGAATGCAGTAACAGCAGAGTACAAAAAATGGCGCCTCTTTTATCGAAATCGTCTCCTTGGTTGGGGCTCCAAGGATGGGCAGGACTACTCACAAGATATGGTTGGTTTAATAGTCATTACTCAATACAACCACTCAATTGATATTGGAATAGTACAAAACAGTGTTGTACAATCTAACAAAAAAAATTACTTAACCCTTCAGAGCCAGAGTTATTTTAAAATTTTTTAATGTTATATGGTTTATGCTTGTTTTCTCTTTTTTTTCTTTAGTGTCAAGTGTTTTAAAATGTCTATGTATATATTATGGTTTATTTTTATGCTTTTTTATGTCTTTTTTCCTTGTGTGAAGTCCAAATAAACGAGATAAATAGCCAAACAAGAAAAACATGTCCTCCTTTTCTTATTGCAACACACCCTCGTTCAGAGGTGGATTAAAGGGGGGAGCAACCGCTCCCCCGTCCGCTAAGATGGTTGAAATTTTTGTGTGTAATAATCAAAGATAAAATGTATTTGATTAGTTTGTAGTACCTAATTTCAATCTTTTTAGAAAGATACCAATATTATTAGAATACACAATAAGTAGTAAGTATAGTATTAATGATATAAGTGATAGAAAGACCATTGCTTCCACTCACCGCAGACACACCTCTATCACCGACACTAATATTCACCTGCTGCTGTGACCGAATGGTTCTGCAACTCACGTTTCCTCCGCGCCACGCGGATTATGCTAACTTTGCCCGTTAGTATAGCCAGTGCTGAAAGATCTTTCTCAACCCTTCGAACTCTTAAAACATATCTAAGATCTAAATGTGGTGAAAGTTGGCTTAATTGACTGGCGGTGTTGTACATCCATTGGGACATAAATGTGGATGAAGAAAAAGTGATAAACAAATTTGCTATGATGAAGGAAATAAGGAAGCATAATTTGTTATTGTACAAATATTTCTGTACTCAGGATTTGTTTGATTATTTTTTGTACTTTGAGTTGTGTTCTTAAGCATTTTCTTTACTCCTAATTTTCATTATAATTTAATTTTTTTTTTTTATCATACTTAGTTAACAACATTTAAGTATTAAGAGTTTCTATACGGATCTGTGTTAAGGATAAAAAATTCTTAATAGTTATTTAAAAGTCTTTAACAGTTATTTAAAGATACAGTTTAGTTACATTTAAAATAGCAAAAACAAAACATGTTTGTAGAACCCTCGTTGGTTTATTGCAATCCTATTATTATTACTAGATATTTTGCTATCAGTTAAAGTTATTGACTTGTTTTTTTGAGGTTAACTAATCGAATGTTATTTTCAGTATTTATGTTTCTGTTATTTATAAACAATACTCTTAATGCAGCGTGATAACTAACGCTTTCATCCAGTAGGCCTACAAGTACATTTTCTTAAGAACACGGCTACAGTACTAAATACAATCACAGATGTTATTTTAGTCCTAGTACAGATCGGCCATGTAGTAGGCGTGTAGGAGAGGTGTGCATGCAAGATAGTGAATACCCCCCCACCATATTTCTCCTACATCTATTGTGTACAGTCTGTTCAAAATCTTATTAAGCTCCGCAGCTATGTTTATATAGTTTGATTGATGGTGCTTGTTATTAAAATTAAAGATATAAAAACTGGAACAAAGATTGAGATAGTAATCTCAATCTTTAATCTCTCAAGTCAGTTATAGAACCATAATAATTAAAAATAATAGTGCTTCTTCTATAATATTGTGATTTTACAATAACTTATTTAGTTACATGCCACGAGAAAAATGTAAACACTAATTAAATAATGAAAACATATTTTTAAAAGAAAACAAAAAGCACTTGATTTTGTTCTATCCGAGAAACGCTAATTAGAAAATATGGTAGTTATCACAACGAGGTTGTGCAGTAGCACATTATAAAACACCCAATAGCGACACTCCCATTGCATTGCTGTGTTTGTGTGTGAGTCTACTAGTAGTGCGAGACGCTAGCGCTCCTAATAGCAGGAGCACACAAAACACCCCAATACCATTGTTTTGAACTGTATCTTGCAAATAAGTGGAATAATATCACTAGAAAAAGGGTCATGACAGAATATTTGATATAATAACAGCTGTCAATGTAAACAATACAGACAAATGCGCTTCTCGCTCCCATTCCTACGAGCACTAGTGCCGTGCTTGTCGTAAATTTTGTAACAGTGTGTCGCTACTGGGCTTTTTATACTGTGGCAATAGACTGTGAAGTCACATGGACGAAATCAGTTGGTTTAATTATTCTATTAAATACTGGTAACTAAATCAACCAATCATGTGGGAGTATTTTCTGGGTACCGTGACCGAAATGTTTATTTTTTAACATGAATGTACTACTTTCGTTGAAGAGGGAAGTTGCATTGATGCGCATGCTCAAACCAAAAGTCTAGAACTATGAACTGGTCAATACAAAAAATTAGCTATGGGATTTTATGGTCTTTTTAGAGATAGAAAACAGCTATTTTTCAATAAAAAATTATTTAAGTCTGTTTAACTGTCTATATTTCTATTTTCATAGCAAACCAATAACCATTTAGCAAGAGAAAGTATTTTTGAACTTGAAATTCAAAGGTAGTTTCAACTTTTGGATTCTTATGCTCAAGTTGTCAAGATGTACGTTTTGTAAGAACATTCTGATGTTATTCATACCCCCACCCCCACCCCTCGGTAATTCAACTGCCCCCCCCCCCCAAAATCACATCCTTCATCCACCCCTGCCCTCGTTAAGTTAAATGCTGGGCCTACCGATTGTGGGTGAGAAGGCACCCAACTCAGGAGGACACATAACAAAAATAACCCAAGTTGCAGCCAAAATATAGTTTATTACGAAAAATAAATTTATAAAATATAATTGAAGAAATTGAAAATTAGACTATTGCCAGTTTTAGGGTTAAATATATTATTTTATGCTTAGATCACAAATATAAAGTATTTAAAAAAATATATACAAATAATAAATGAACTAATAACAATGAACAAAATACAGTAATAAATAAACAGTAACTATAATTTATATTTGTAAAAAGTGGCAGCAGAAATTAAGTGGCCTTGGGGGGGAAAAACTGAGGTTAGGCCAATTTGGAAAAGTTATAAGGTAAAACAAAAAGGTTTAAGTTAATTATCCCATCAAACCCTGCAGGCGAGACAGGGCATCTCCTAATGAGATTTACTAAAACAACAATTCCTGAGCAACCTGCTCTTTAAGCAAAACAGACAAAATCAGTAGCAACAAAAATTAAATTAAAAAAATAAACAGACCGACATTATTATTTTCCTGCTGCTGCGGCCGAACTGCGCTACAACTCACATTTCCTCCGGCACTGATTATTCATTAGACTGGGGCGAACCAGTGGCCAAGCGGTCTAAGGTGTCAGGACTTTAAACTTGAGTTAGAGATAGCGCTGGTTCGAATCCGGCCTAGACTGGAAATATTTATCAGTAATAATCACCTTGTACTGTACTGGTTCGCCCCCTTACTCTTTCTGAATAAGTTTCTCGCATAGGTCTATGAGGATGGTAAAACTGAAAATGTAGGCAATTGGCACTGAACAGAAATAGGCTGAAAAATAACATAAAACATAAGTAAGAAAAACAGTGTATGCACTTGACAGACTTCGAGAAAAATTTTACACAATAAATTAAACACAAGACATAAATTTAATAATGAGATAAAGAACAAAATGCAAAACCGAGCACATGGTCTTGAACCTAGGTTGACAGTCATCTAGACAAAAGAGTATGAGAATCAGTCTAACAAACGGAAAATTGCAAGGTAAAAATTATATATATCATATGGTTTGTTGTTGCTACCATTTGTTAATTATAAAGCTGCTACATCACAGGTAAAAATTGTTAAAATACAAACAAGTTTTCACCAAAAAGGTGATTAGGTGTTTGAAATTTTAAAAAATGAACACGTTTAGTATTAATTAGCCAGACATAGTGAAGCTGCTGAGCTACGGAGAATAATCCAGAAGGCGAGATGTCAAACAGGCAGACCGAGAGGTGGAACGACGGAACAGAATGTCTGAGCCAACGACCACAAAGGTAACGAGCAGACATCACAAGGACAATCTCTAGCAGCCCTGTAAACGAAGGCAGAAGAGTATATCAAAATGTACCGGTCAAAAGATATGGTACACTATCCCTGAAGGGGCCAAAAAGGGCCAAGGTAAAGAAAAGGTTGGAGGTCACCTGGAAGTCTTCTGCCTAGAGAAACAGTCAATATCGCAGGGAGGAAAGGGAGTGTAGGTAGCTGCTTTCTCTGAGCCGCAAGAATGGCCTAGTGATCGGCTCCTCCATTGAAGGTCCTCCACTGCGTCCCCAGACAATATCAAGGTAGAAGGTAATGCAGGTGACCATCTTTCTCCCTCCATAACCCTAGAGCTGGAAGCCAATTAAAACTTAGCCAGGCATATCTAGTACAGACAGCCGTGAAGAAAAGAGGACAAAGAATATCGAAAATGAGAAGGCTGACAGGGAATTCAGAATGAAACACACAAGGATACACAAACAAAAACCTACATAGAGGAGGACAGGCTATCCCAGATATGACGAAACTGTGCAACGGCACAATCTCCCCCCCACCCCCAAAAGAGGGCAGCTCCAATCACGGGTGACTCTTCCAGAACACCAGAAGACCAAAATCTTGTTTGGGGAAGACAAGAAAACCCCAAAACTAGGGAACTTAAAGAGAACCCCTTGGAGAGACTCTAGGGCCCTAGCTAGAAAAGAGAGAAAGTTGGAGAACCAAGTACAGTTAGGGGAACAAAGAGGTGACCAGTCTTTCTGCTCACAGACACTCCCTGTGTTACCATTCCAAGCAGCTGAAACCAAACCCCGGTAAGGTTTGAAGTGAGAAGCATGACCCTTCCATAAAACACTGGTATCTACCAGTGTTTTCTGGAACCAAACTGGGGATCTACCAGTAAGGCAGTGACAAGTGAAAGAAACCTCTGGATGCTGTGCGGACCAAACCACCTGAAACATATCTTGGCAGCCCTTTTCTCCATGGCTGATGGGCTTGACAATAGACCAAATCGGTTTGGTCTGTTTGTTATGCTTAACAATAATAACTAGAAAAAAGATGTTATTGCATTTATTAGATTGAGTTGTTCTGTGCTCAACTAAAAAATAATTATAAAATAAAATTCCACTATACATTAAATTAGATTCTAACAAGAGCAACTTAAACATTTACATCATTGTTAATAACTCGGCTGAAAGGCAAGGGGTTCTCTCCAAATGTAATGCTGAATTGTGTTTTACATTGAAATATTTGTGGTTGACAGGTTTTTAATATAATTTTTCCTTAAGCCCTCCTTTTACTAGTGAAGTGATACTTTAATTTTGTTCGAGGGTAGTAAATAATTTTTTGGTATGTTGTTCATTGACACTCACTATATTTTGGTTTAAATCAATGCAGATTTAAACAGAGGCATAGAAAATTTAGTCAATATACAGTAGCAGAGAGAATTTTAATAAATTAATATGCATGACTGTACATTCTGGTTAACCGATTTTCCAAGTAAACTGTGATTGCTTTTTAGTACTAAACCAATTCTTAAAATTGGAGGTTCAAAGATACTATCTCGTGACAGGTGATAGTCAACTATAGTCTTGTGGCAGTTTTAACAGCTAGCTCCTGCTAAAATATATGAGATTTCACTATAAAGAAAATCAATTAGTTTTTAAAAACTGCACTGTCCGGATAAAAAGCATGGATTTCAGGCTAAAAAATCAATAGTAACAAATATGCTAAATTTTACAGAGTATGTAACTTCAAAACTAGACTGAACCACTCAAGTGGATGTAATTTTTACAGATTTTGCAAAAGCATTTAACAAGGTAAACTACTTTTTATTGCTGAATAAAATGCACAAATTAGGATTCTTTACACACTTAGTTGAGTTTTTCCATTAATATTTAACTAGCAGGCATCAATTATGTTTTATATATATGGCATTACTCAACCAGTCACATAGTAGCTTCAGGAATCCTCAAGGATTGAACATGGGTCCCTGTTTGTTTAATTTATTTATAATTGATATTCTTTTGTTCAAAATTCAGTGGAGTTGCTTTTCGCAGATGACCTTACATTTTATATGGAGGTATATTATTCACCAGTCAAATGCCTTACAAAATGACCTAGATGCTTTGGTGGCTTGGAGTGAAAAGAACAAGATATTTATTAACTTTTAAAAATATAAGTTTATGACAGTTACCAGGAAGAAATTGTCCATTATTTTCAATAATTACACTATTGATAATAGAGTCATGGATAAAGTCCTTGAATTTAGGAATTGGGTTTATTACTAGATCCTACATACAAGTTTAATAACACGTATATAAGGTAAGTAAAGCAAACAGAAATGGAGTTATTAATGATACAATCTTAAAACTCAACTCTTAAAGCTCATTTCAACATTGAAATCATTGTATGCTTATTTTGTTTGATCAAATTTATAAATCTAGTATATTATGGAGTGAACATTTTCTTACATACATTAGCTTGATTGAAAAGTTACAGAATAAGTATTTAACATTTCTTATACTTGATAAGCAAAAGAATCACTTAAACTCAAAATATTACATTTCCAGAAATGAATAAAATAAAAATCTGAATAGTCTACTTTTCTTATTTTATTGCTTCTATCTCCATTTTAGGTAAAAATAGTGATAGAAATAAAAAATGGTAGAAAATTCATTACCTACAATTTTTTCACAAAATTAAATTTGACACAGTGTTAGATCATTGCATATTACAGTAACATCTCCAATTTGCACATGTACGTACACACACACACACATTATTCGTGGCCACCCATTCACACTAAAATGTTTCAATTTTCCAGGTTAGTATCAAATGTGATGTTATTTTAGTTTAAAACAAAATGTTGAATAGTAATTTATAGTAATACAATATTATTGTACGTGTATGGGCAGATGGGTGGGTCAATATCACTTTATGTGTATGGGTGGGTCAATATCACTGTACGTGTATGGGTGGGTGGGTCAATACCATTGAACATGTATGGGCAGGTGGGTGGGTCAATACCAAATGTATGTGTACAGGCGGGTGGCTGGGTAAATACCATAGAAAGTATATGGGCGGTTGGGTGGACCACTGTACGTGTAGCCCCAAGTGAACTTGATTTATTTTTTAATTAATGGTTTGAAGTTAACTCATATTTTCATTACACTTTCTTTTTGTTCTCTACAGTTATCAGAGCTGGATATGTTAGACTTCCAGCCAGACTGTCATGATAGCAACATGTTGGTGGATGAGGACTATATGGAGTTCATGACTGACACCCTTTTCTCCACGATATCTGCAAACCAGCCATTCGCATTTCCTGACACGCGGGAGATTGGTAAGTGTCAGCTAAAATGTAGATTATATTCAAAGAACAGACATTTCATATAATATGCGTAAGGTTTTTATATTTGTCACTATATGTAAGGAAATGTACCGGCATGGTGGCTCAGTGGCTAAGGCTTCGGACTGCGAAGGGCTTGGTCCAAGGTTCAAATCTCCAATGAGCCAACAGTCGGTACTTCACACGTTGAATAAAGTTCATGCACAGGCTTGCAGCCCATGTGAACTGGCAAGTGAAGTTTTAAAAAAAATAAGAATATTTAAAACATTTGTCTACATCTTCGTATTCCTTTTTTATATAATTGTAACAGTATTTTAGCTATATCATATCTTTTATTAAAATAGAAATTATTGCGTATTAGTTTAATGACACATGGTTATTCGGACCCATTTATAAAAACCTCTTTAGTACAGTTCTTTGACTCTCTTAAGGCGGTTCGGCCGGGGTTAGGGACAACTGAATTCCGCTATACGCACTAGCTGTATGTCTGACTGCGAGGTACTCACACACTAACACTGACCCCTTCCCCTCCCTTGGGATGGGTTGGGTATAATTGCAGGAAGTCGTTGAAGCGCAAATTGTGTGATATTAAAAATCATAAAATGCCAAACTGGGCACTGTATTTCTCATGATAAAATAATAACAAACATATAACATTAATTATTTTAAATCAAATTTGCTAATTTGCAGTAAAATTACATAATTTAAAATAACTGATAAGCAAGGCCAGTCCTGTGAGGGTCTGTTTTTAAAATTTGGGAATAATCAAGAAAATAGGTTCTTAATTCTGTATGTACTAAGAAAGCCCAAATTCGCATCTTTGAGGTGATGGATTTATAACTATAAACATAATTTTAATGAAAGAACTACTTGGAAGATGTTTAATAGCTGATATAAAGACATTGCAATAGAAAAAAATGTGAAATAATTGTTGACCAAACAGCCTTAAGGTCCTTTCATAATGTGCGATGTGTTTGGTCAACTCAACTTGATTGACCTAGTTAAGATTGATTTTAATTCACAACAGTAAACTACAAATAAATATAACCAGACAAAGATGTTCACTGATTTCCCATCTGTATTATAGCTGCAACTCTGATGAATAGTAATGTTTATTCATTGAATTAATACTAGTTAATTATCAACACAAACAAAGTCTATACTACTAATTATAGGTTATTTATATGGTTGATTCAATGGTTATCCCTATCAGATATGATTTTAAATTGTAATTTCTAAATATGTTTAATTGTAGATGTTAATTTATTATATTAATTAAATGTGTACTTACTTTCTTACTTGTACTAAAGTTTGATATACAGCTAAGCAAGGGTAATTCAAGGCTAAACGGACCCAAAAAATAATTTAAACCAATAAAAAATTAGAATTAAAAATATCAACATAGTAAACTTTTTAATATTTGTTAATAGTGTTTGGATAAAAAAGGTCAGTTTTGTGTTATGCCCAACAGTGCTCCTGTCTGTAGTCAAAAAATGTACATTAGGGTATGGCCACATCAGCCGACTTGGTCGTATGGGGATGGTCACACTAGACGATTTGGTCACAGTTGTCATGATGACTTCTTTGAGTGAGGAAGATTTGTTCTTAGCAATAGCTGTGATATCTTACCTTAAGAAATATAAAAAGAAGCGTAGATTTCCTATAAACTGTGTTTAACTCAAGGCCAGTTCCATACTCTTATGGAATTTCTTAGAAATGATAAAGAAAGGTTTTTTGTTTGTTTTAGAATGAGTATTACTTCGTTTGACAAACTTTTCTTATTAGTTTTACAAAATTTTTTTTAAATAAAAACAAAAAATTTAAATTATGTATTAATGCAGAAGAGGGTTTGACAGTTACATTAAGGCCCAATATTTGTGTTAATAAATTCAATTTAAAACATTATCAACCACTTAAGAATAAACATTTGTAAATTTGGTACTTACAAAACAAAACTTTATAGATTTTAAATTAAAGACTGTTTAAATAATAAATCATCATATTAATTCCAACATAAAGAAAGGAAAATAAAAAAAATATTGGTTTTATTATTTATTGACTATCTAAAAAGTGCAAAAATATACAACAAAGTGAGTATATTTTTTAAGTCAAGTATTTTATAATTCTGCGGTTAGATTATCGTTTAACACATTGTAAATTTCAGAATTTTCTGATTCTGATTGTGTTGGGGAGAGTACACGTAGGTTTTGTTGAATTAGAGTTTGGTTACGCTTGATTTGTAATAGCAATTTTGCGGTTGTAACGTTGGAGTTGGATGTATTTTGAGGTTGATATAGTGAAGGATGGATGTTCAAGTTAGAAGAATAGGGGTTATTTTTAAGGCCTATTTGTTGTGATTCGTTATTATTTCAAGAAGGGAAAAAATCATTTTTGGTTTTATCATTTATTGATCTATTATAAACAAGCTTAAATTGGGAACTAAACTGAATCAGTCACGTTACGTTACATGGATGTTCACTCAGGGGTTGGGGAGAGGGAGTTTCAAGTTGCGACTGGTCGCTTAATGTGGCCGTTGCCATAAGTCAACATGGGTTGCATTTTTTGGTCGCTTGGTCGCAGTGACCAGAAAACGCAGCCTGATGTGTTCAAAATTTGATCGCTAATCTCTGATCGCATAATGTGGCCATCTCCATTTTGATTTCATACGTTCAACAAATTTTCTGGTCGTACCCTTATTGTGTAATTCTTTGTTACTAGTTTCCTATTGAGAGAGATTCAGCCGATTTATGTTCTTCTACTAGGGGTTAACTAGTAGTAATTTGTAATTACGATACAAATTAAGAGACTTAAAATGAAGACTATTAGTAGCAGGACAATTAAAAGTCAGCCTGCCCCAACTTAAATGAAATGTTACTCAATTTATAAAACACATTTGACAAACATAAAGAATTTCTAATGATTGAGTAAATGCTCTTACTCATCCACTAGCTGTATCCGTCCGCTTCGCTGGTCATAATATCGAGTTTGATTATATAATCGAAATGTACAGTTTACACTATATCCAACTTAGAACAGCTGATGTTATGTATAATTTTACTACCGTGCCACAGTTACTGTGACTGTACTCGATTATTTATATTTTTAAAAGTTTCGCATACTACAATTTTACTCAATTTGTTTTTATTTAAGAGTTGTTAATTAAATAAATAAATCAATTAATATAGCTCCATAAGAATACCATGTGAATATTGAAGGCCAGCGGGACGAGTCCTGAAATTGAATAGAAGAATCCTTTCTTAGTGAGCCTTTAGGAGCCAGGATAAATCTGTGAACAAAATTTCAAGTCAATTGGACGTATAGTTTTGGAGAAATAGTGATGAGTGGTAAATGACTTTTAAATAATAGATTACATAAAAAAGGAGCCAGAACCACTGTTGACAATTTAAGAGAATTTCTTTACTTCCAGTAACAAAAAAATTCTTTCAGAATGTTTTCTTGGTCAAGTTTAGTAACAGTTAAAACACAACATTCAGGAATGCCAAGCCAATCAATTAATTAGATCAAACTGATTTGGATATAGCAGTGGGTGCAATTTTTGTTGAAAAAGTGGTAATGTTCCCAAACCTCTTTTTCTTAGATTTACCCAGACTTAGATCTTTCTACACCTGCTCTCCCGTAACTTTTGGACTAGAGCGTTCTGAATTGCTGTTGTATACATGGTGGTAAAGAGTTTACTGATCTTTACCACCATATATACAATTTCGGATCAGACCAAATCAGATTCACAAACATTTTATTGTCAGTTTTACTGTAAATTTTAGAGTTTCATAGTTTAGTTGTTGACCTTATACAAGAAGATAAGAAGATCAAATTCAAATGGAGAAGTACAGGTAAGTTTTATTTCTTAAATTAAATACAATATATTTGATACACTGATTTAAAACAATAATTATTTTTCTTACAGAGATTGTCTTATCAACCAAAATCAAGAGTTTGAAAACATTAAATCCAAAACTCTTGCCTATTGTGTTGAAAAGCCTGTCTGTTAGCCAATTTACCAATCTTAGGGGTACTACTTTGACAAATTGTTTACTAATGATCGTCTGTTGACATGATAGATGTGCATAGCTAGTGTTTGCCATGGTACCCAGCAAATGGCACACAATTGTGCCACATGTCAATGCCACTTTTGTTTAGATCTATAGTGGCTCAACTGTTTTGGATAGATGGCTGATAAAGTGTACCACTTTGATCTTCAGTTTTTTTATTTACATCTCTGTTTGGCTTCCTCTGATTAGGAATACTTGGGTGTGCCTACATTCTTTGACTAATAATAGATTCTGCTAATCTAAATATTTTTCTGTTATGTGTTATATTTAAAAAAGTGTGTAGTATTTGACCTTTTCAATAACTACACATTATAAAAGTGATTCTTTTAGTCCCTTGGAATTTATTTGTATATGCTGACACCTCGCCAAAGAATATGTTTGTTGTTTTAATCTTTGTTATTATGTAGTATATTATTGGTAAAGTGTGAAAATGAATCGTAACTGTATGCAAAATTTCCATCACAGAAGACTCAACTTCCAATTTCGACTCGATATATTTCTAAATATATAAGAAAATATTTTATGTGATAGAATTATTTTATAGTTTGATGCACCCGTTGCTAGTTTTTATATGCTGAATGTGTTTAACACGTTAACTGCCATGCCGGCCTGATCGGGCCAGCAGTGGTTGTAGGGTCATGATCACCGCCGACCCAATGGGGTCGGCAATTCATGATTTGAAGCGGTTTGAAAAAACACTGTCAGCTTTATATCACACTCTGGTGGCAATAAGTTGCACTATGTCAACAAAGAAAAAATAAGTGCATTTAACATAGAGCTAGGGTATAGATTTGCGCTGCTATGACGACTAATATTGCCGGTCCGATAGGGTTGGCGTAATTATTTACAAGTATTGTAAACAAATAAGATGCCATATTATGCTTATGTTAAGCAAAATAAAGAGTCAATAAATAGTATATCATTTGTATTAGAAATTTAAAATAATTAGTTGTATATACTTTTTAGGGTAAAATAAAAAATTCAATAGGTATTTGTTAATTAGAGTGTTTATTGGCAAAATATAACAATTATGTAAAATGTTATACATTTTTACGGTTGGGTTACTAATTAATTATTTTTAAATATTATTCATACATTCTACAGATTTTTCTTGTCTGTTTTATTTGTGGGTGTTCTCAAAAGAATCTTTACATGAAAAATGACTTTTCTTCACATTGTCCACATAGTGTTGTCACTTTTTTAAATTTTTTGCAGCTAGCCGGCCTTGTTGTCCAACAACCCTCTTGTAACTAACTTTGCAGTTCTTTCTTGCTCTTCTTCGGTTTTTGCCTTCACCAATAAATGTGGTAGTATCTGTCAAGTATTGGTGGCCTTCAGCTTTTACTGGCTCGATCACTTCTTTGTCAAATCCAAGTAGTGAAAAAGTTATTTTTCTTTGAAGTTGGTTATGGAACATATTTTTTTATCTTTGAGCATTAGCACTAGCATTTTCTTTGTATGCAAGCCAACAATTCACAATGGCTGTTCCCAAAATACGTTCTTCAACAATTTTGTGGTTGGCTGATGACACATTGATGACAGCAGACTCATGACACATCGCTAGAAAATCAGGAGCTGTAAAGTGTGCAAACCTAGATTTACATGGGAACTAGGACAGCAACAAACGCTGGCGGAGGGAACAACAGCTGAGTGCATCATTTTAGTCAACTGTACAGGCTGTACTACCAGCCTTACGAAGAAAATGCTGCGCAGGTAATGAAGTCAGAGAGCGACTCGATCGGGGTTGAAAAAGATTCTTGCTGACCCTAAAAATTACCCCCACCACTTTTTATTGTCTTTTTTATATATAATGTAACATTTTAACATGTACATTGTCCCTACACTGACATTATATAAATAAAAACGGTGGTTTAGTTTGGCAATACGAGGAACATAGTGAAAATGCCTGTGGCAGTTAACATGTTCTCTGGTCAATGAGCTGCAGATTCTGATAACATTTTACTTATGGAGGCTCTAAGGTTTTGGGTTTACCAGTATCTCTTTGTGGGCTTGAACATTTTAATCACACATCTTTTAGAAGACAGAGAGATGCCTGCCATAGATACAAAAGTTGAATTTGTGATTTATATTAATGAAGTATTTAGTTATTTTTATTTATTTATTCTCAAGACGCGCAGCTGTTCTTTCATTAATTTTATATCTGGATTGAAGAATGTTAACATTGTTTAGTGAACATTAATTTAATATGAAATGCTATTATAGTCATATTCAGTGTGCTCATTGGTTGGCTTTACAACTAATTTTAGTTTAACAGAATATTTTTAAAAAATTTTCAAAGTAATCATTAATTTTAAAGCAATATACTAAAACAAAACAGTAAGTTTAAAAATAAAACTTGGTACATGAGATGTTTTTAATAATAATATTTATTTTTTGTTTAATATAGCATAGTTATAATGCTATAACTGCAGTGTGTCAGTTGTAGCATGTGTAATGGTAATTTAAAATAATCATTTCCTATAATTGCTAACATATTCAACAACAAATAAGTAATCATACTAAATTGGTACCATTTCACAATAATTTCATGTTTAGATCAAACAAATTACAATCTACTTCCTTGTATGTCTGTGTCAAGCTTTAATTAAGTGTAGTGGCTCTCAAGTGCTTAGATTTCATCGAGATATGAAAACTTGAATGATACAAAGACACTGTCTAATTACTATATATAGTTTGCATTTAGCCAACATACATACCTTCATGTAATACTACAGATTTTAAATCACTTAATACTACTTTCCAACATAAATATATTCATGTAATTCTACAGATTTTTAATCACTCAATTCTGATGTATTGAGTTTCTGTTAAAGAAAATTGATATTTAGTCAGATAAACATAGTTTCTTCTAGTAGTATGTTGAGAACCTATTCGTTTCTATCTGCAGTTGTCCAGTGTGTTAAAGTATGATAAAAAGTGAAGTATAAAATCAATCAATAAAATGCACTTTATTTGCTATAAAGCAAAGCAAGTTGAACTGACACAAGAGTTTGTTTACCTCTGACATATCTTTGTGTTATATCAGTGACAAACAGTAAACTGTCAATAGTAGCCATTGGATATTTGCTGAATGGAGGTTCTTATAAAATGGAATAAAATGATTTATTTGACCAAAAAAGTAACATCAAATTAGAACTCAGTCTAAGCAACATATGTCACGTCATACAAAAAGAGCTAAAATTAAATTGTATCAATATAATTAGATTAATTTTTAATTTAGGTTAAAAACAGAATAGAATATAAAATAAAAACTTTAGGAAAACAACTCATCAATTTCCTTACTCCATAAATGCAAGCTGCTGCCAGAATATCTTTAATGCTTTATGTAAATTTAGAAAATCTTATCTATTTTATTTCACTTAGCATATCATCATAGAGTCTTAGACCCATGTCTATTTTATTCAGACTAGGTTACTTTTCAAATTTATTCAATCAATAAATGGGGTAGTGAAGTGTGTTTTTATTTTGTATGTTGTGATTTTGAAAACAGAACAAGATATTTTAACAAGTTTTAATAATTTTAAGATATATAATCTTTACAGGAATCTCTGTTATTTAATTAAAAAAACATTTTACAGCCCTTTTTTAATGTAGAATTGGCTTTTGGACAAGCCCCCAACATTATACCGTAAGTGATGAGAGAACTAAAGTAGCTATTGTGCACCAGAAATGTTGATTTCCTGTATGTTACTTCTGTTATTACGTGTGCAAGTAGAGCCTTGCTCAATTATTCCTGCAATGAAGATAAGTGGTAGTTCCAATTAAGGGTACTACTAAAATAACTCCCAGAAAAGTGGTAGTGAATGAGGGTGAGATTTCACCAGGTGTTGATATATTAAAACTTACAGAATAAATAATGTTAGAAGATCCAAAAATAACCATTTCAGTTTTTTCACTATTAAATTTTAATCTATTACTGTTCAAGCAAATGCATAAATGTTTAACTACCACTTAACCTGAATTCTGTAAGTTTGAAAAATTACTCTCCGTAGATAATAAAGCTATGTCATCAGCAGATAGTAATAATTAATCATAACAATCATTAAAAAATAACAAAAATAGTTCAGAGCCAGGCTGAAGCCCTGAGATCTCCAGAATCAACCAACCTCCATCTTGAACTTGAATAACAAGTTTCCACTCATTATCACACATTTTCACTCTGATAATCACACATATTTACTCTTGCAGTTCCAACCATCTAAAATATGAAAAAAGGTTTTATTTTATTTGATCAATATTTATTTTATTTGATATTTAGTTTGGATATTTTAATTTATTTGTTTAAATCTTTTGTAAAAACAACTATATTTTTGACTGTGCAGAAAATTGTGTGACATAGTTTTGATTTCATACTTGGTTTTTTGGTAGATATAGAAATTATAGTAAAAAGGTTTCTATGTTGAAAGTATGAATGCGTTGATCGATATACTTTAAGGCAGATTTTATTAATATTTGAGTATTTAGTGTTATTTTTATATAATTTTTATTATTTTAGTATATTATACAGCTAAAAAAAGCTATTTCAATAAAATTATTAAGTTTAATTGTAATTTATTTTGTTCCAAACTTCTTAATGGTAAACAAAACTTAAACATTTTAAATTTATCAATATGTAGTCAACATTTTCTTGATTAGTTCTTTATACATGTTCTTGAGTAGTTGCATGTTTCCTTCCCCAACGAATTATTTTTCCTCTAATAGCATTAACTTGATACAATTATTACTTATAAACAAAGAAATAATTTAGCTAAAGGAGAATAAATACAGCCCTAAATGCATAAAAAAATCTCGTTAAGCTATAAAGATTTGTATAATGTACGAAATGAATTATGCGTGTAGTATTGTTTATGTCATGGACAAGAACCCCCGGAGAGTTAACA
Organism: Stictocephala bisonia; assembly: GCA_035578905.1. NCBI lineage: Eukaryota > Metazoa > Arthropoda > Insecta > Hemiptera > Membracidae > Stictocephala > Stictocephala bisonia. The sequence goes on along the minus strand of JAQJVL010000600.1, from coordinate 435,965 downwards.
GATTTCAACAAATTATTTCAGTTGTGATTACTTAATTATCATTAAATATTTCATCTGAATATAGTGACATTAAAAATATTTTTCGTTTTCAATTAATTGCTAATGTGTTGTTCATTAACAGTTTTTTCCATTACTTGAGCTAATTTTTAATGTTTGTTACATTAAAGTAGGTCTTCTGATTTTTTTTCTACTGTTCAACTGAATTTCTGTGCATATTTTAAATGTTAATGACAAATAAAATAGCATTATTTTTTTGCCAATAGCTCTAACAAAGTGTGAATTAATTGCAATCAATAATTTTCACAGTCATTTTAAAATTTTTATTCTTGCAATTGATTGAATATTTTATGGTTTTTGATGATGGTCCAATACTTTAAGATGAAAATAACTTGAGACAAATTGCTGGAGCACTGTCTGAAGCTGTTATCTAGAAGGAACTATTGCTGTGTTGGAGTGTATTGTTTGCCCACCTGAGTCAAGTGGGGGCTTATCGCTAGACTGTTATCAAGGCCAAAGTCCCTTCAGTCATCATTCAATGTTCTTCCAGAGTGGTCACTGTCTGCTTGCTTTCTTCAGGCAATAGATTTTAACAGAGAGTAATGCCATTAAGGCGTTTTGTTCTTAACTTGTGTTTAATCGTCAACTGCAAAGTGTGTGATAATTCCGAAGGTTTAGTAAAGTCCTTATTACAGCTCTGCGCGGCAAGTCTGGAGATAACATCTACATTTCATCTTCAGATGTAAGCGTATCACATTTTTTGTATTTTCTCTTCCTAATTTATCATGTTTATTATATCACATATACATTTTAAACTCACAGTTATAAGATTTACTGTTTTAGTGAATGTTTTGTTACAAATAACTTTATGTACTCTTTTTGTTATCAGTTGAAATATATTTTTGTTATGTCTTTGAAAATGAAACTTCTTAGATAAAATATTACATTTTTATTTTTAGATTAGGCTTTAAAAACAAATTTTTTTTACATACTAAAGAAACAGCATGTATAAGAAAAATATATAATCAGACATTTGGCTGGGTGGGTTGTAAGTTAATTAAGAGCATAGTTTTTGTTTTACTAATTTGCTTTGCTAAAAAATAAAAGTAAAAACTTGCCATTTCAATCATGAAATGTATAAACTTTATTTATTTGTCTATTATTAAAACTCTGATTTCAAGAAAGGAGTACGGATTGCAAAAGAGTGTGATATAAAGTCTCATAAAACAAGGCCAGCACTGTGTTTGTGTTGTTTAGCCAGTGAAAAATGAAACCAGTAACCCCTAGTTGACCATTTCCAAAATATGTTTGTTTCTAGTTGGAATTGATCTTTAAAATATGAAGCTGGCTTTACTGTAAAGCATCTTTTTAGAGTAGTTCTTTATAGTTTTGTTTTGGGAAAGTGGCTGGTCAAGCAGTCAGAATAGCACAAAATATTGGTCTACTAGTATCTGTGACAGTTCTGGGTGGAACAACCCACCCACCTAGCCACAATCAAACCATTTACACGTTATAAGTACTTGGTTCTTCACCTTTGACTTCAAAGTACTTGGTTGGGAATGATAATTTTTAATAATGTTTAGTGAGTGTTTTCTGTAATAATTCATATCATTCCATATTCTATTCACATCATTCCATGTTCTATTCACATCATTCCATGTTCTATTCGCAACATTCCATGTTCTATTCGCAACATTCCATGTTCTATTCACATCATTCCATGTTATATTCACATCATTCCATGTTCTATTCACATCATTCCATGTTCTATTCACATCATTCCATGTTCTATTCACATCATTCCATGTTCTATTTGCAACATTCCATGTTCTATTAACATCATTCCATGTTCTATTCACATCATTCCATGTTCTATTCACATCATTCCATGTTCTTTCACATCATTCCATGACTCAAAAACAGGTAAAAGTTGCAACAACATTAAATTTACTAACAGTTCTAAGCAATACCTAGTCACAGTGTTTACTGATCCTTATACAACTCATAAAACATTAAAGTAAAACCAATGAACATTTGGTATTTCGGTTACTTTCAGATACTATACTAACACTGTACATACTGAATAGTATAAAATAATGAATCGTAGCGATGTAGTCTTATTGATGCGTCGCTCTAGGTTGTAGTGAGGAAGTCAGGTGATAGGACAGGGCAGAACATTTTTTCATAACAAACTTACAAACATAAATAAAATTGGCACATTACAGCTTGGTTTGTCTTTTGATCAGTGTATGAAGATTAAAGCACTCAGTTAATATAATTTACCAGACATTTATCTACTGTATGTACTTATATTCACACATTAGCCACGTGAGAGTTCAAGTTCTCATACTGCCAAGAGGCTCTAGGTCAATTATCAACAAAATTCATTTTTCACTTCAAACATTCATGGTATCATAAGTCTTTAGGTATTATTTTCTTTTGTTTTACATATAAAACATTAGAGAATTGTGTAGAAAATGTCAAACTAAAAATATAAAAGTTTTACTTTTGTTTTAAGTTTATCTCAAGTTCAAGAGTGTTTTAATTTTTGAGTGTTATGTTTTATTTCTTTTGGCGGCAAAAATGTTTATATGTTAATCAACATATTTTTCAATCGAATAAAAGACATTAATTTTTCTTGTATTTCTCACAGTTATCCAATTAAATTCTCAATTATTAAACTTAATCAATATTTTTAATGTAACTTTAACCAAAGTGTTATTAATTGTTTTTTTAATATATTAATTTAGTACACTACTTATTAACATAAGGAGAGTTATATTTGTTTTCCTGTAACATTTTGTATAAAAAAGAAAGGAATACCAACAAAAAATCTCAGAAAGAAACTAAAGCTGGATTAGAGCTTTTTTGCTGGATAAGCTAGGATTCATATGCTCTGCTTATTGCCTCTCATTAATATTGGTCTTATGTATCACTCCATACCAGCAATATTGTGTCGGCGTCTCATATGTAAGAATGTAAGAATCCCTGTGCTTTCAATAAACACTGAATGATTCTCTCCTGTAAACAATCCTTATTTTTCTTAATGTCACCTATTAAGTAGATCCTAAAAAGGTAGACATATTCCAAGTAAACTTATCATTAACACGGTAGCACCATTAAACAGTTAATCTCAATAGGAAGGTCACAAAATTACCAGAATCTGTGACCTTTTTTGCTCGATAAGACTTGGGATTATCTCATAATTTTTAAACTATTCCAATCACTTTTGAGGAAGTTGGTCACCCATTACCGTTCATTCACCATCTACCCCTTTTATCATGTGAATATTGAGGTCTCTTATAACAAATTATGTACAATCTATTTAATGTAACTTAAGTTGCAAACATGTAGACAAGCACATAACCAATATTCCTGTCACAATAAACAACAATAGGTGAAGAGTTGTCTAATTATGAACCTCCTTTTTTTGTGTCTAGGCATTGGAATTTGGAAAAGTCTGTGTTGCAAATAACACCAGGAGAGCTAATAGGTTTCCACTAAAGTGATATACTTGTAAAATATCTAGAATCAAAGATTTAAAAAAACTCTGTATGAGGGCTAGTTTTTTTTTTTTTTTTTTTTTTTTTTTTTTTTTTTTTTTTTTTTTTTTTCTGAGGTCTATTACTACTTCATAACATTTAAGTTTAGCAATAATTAAAACATTGTAAAAATTAGTTAAATCTCTCTGTTGAGGTACAATACAACAAATTTTCTAACGTTAAAGTAGACCTTTCTAACTGGGACTATAATGCTGAATTACTTATTTAATGGCGAACAACTTTAGAGCACTCTCTATTATAAAAATTATGTCACTATATCTAACTTATAAATAAACCTTCTAGACTGATTACTTGGTTGATTTATATAGTTCATGATGGATACTAACAATTACAGGACTAAATAATGTCACTATATCTAACCTATAAATAAACCTTCTAGACTGATTACTTAGTTGATTTATATACTCGTAGTTCATGATGGATACTAACAATTACAGGACTAAATAATGTCACTATATCTAACCTATAAATAAACCTTCTAGACTGATTACTTGGTTGATTTATATAGTTCATGATGGATACTAACAATTACAGGACTAAATAATGTCACTATATCTAACCTATAAATAAACCTTCTAGACTGATTACTTGGTTGATTTATATAGTTCATGATGGATACTAACAATTACAGAACTAAATAATGTCACTATATCTAACCTATAAATAAACCTTCTAGACTGATTACTTAGTTGATTTATATAGTTCCTGATGGATACTAACAATTACATGACTAAATAATGTCACTATATCTAACCTATAAATAAACCTTCTAGACTGATTACTTGGTTGATTTATATAGTTCATGATGGATACTAACAATTACAGGACTAAATAATGTCACTATATCTAACCTATAAATAAACCTTCTAGACTGATTACTTAGTTGATTTATATAGTTCATGATGGATACTAACAATTACAGGACTAAATAATGTCACTATATCTAACCTATAAATAAACCTTCTAGACTGATTACCTAGTTGATTTATATAGTTCATGATGGATACTAACAATTACAGGACTAAATAATCTTCCCCTTTCTAAAATATGAATGTAGTTTGTCGTTGATAAATAATCCTCTTTAGATTCTATTACACAGCTGGTTTGTATGTTTACTGCTAGATACCAATAACTGCAAGACCATATTTTCCCCACTAAACTAATATGTAAATCATTTGTCGTATTCTTATCAATAATACGACAACTATATTGTCAATTCTTAAAATATCATGTCAACTGTCAAATTTAGGTTTAGCATTAACGTTGAATAATTGTTCTGAGAAACAGGAGAAATATAAAATTTGAATTAGACAGTTTAGATAATTACTAGTTACTTGATAGAGAGGTTATCATTGATTAGGCATTAAAAAGTTAACCCCTAAGTGTCGGTCACTGTTGGATAAACAAATAGCAGTCGTTAATACAGTCCTGTAACACTTATTGCCTTACATGTAACTTCACCAACACTGAATTCATTAATTTAAAAAACTAAATGACATCTACAGTTGTAAGTCTTTGATCATTCTTAGATGAATCTTCATAAACTACTAAGATTGCTCATTGGCATAAACTGTACTATACTCATTTCCCTATACTGTATACCTTAAAATTATTTCCCAAAAACAAATTTCCAACATCTCACTTTTGATTGATGTTTTTCTCTAGTCCATGCTTTGCTTATTAGAATTAATTGATTTTTCATTTTTTTAAATCTTTTTTTGATTTATGTACACATTGAATTGGTCAATAATTCCATAGACATGAAAAAATAATTTTCCTACACTTAGATTTTAATAATAATGTTTCTGGATTTGGTTTTAGTTGACCTTTTTATTATGTCTGTATGGTCTTGAATATTCGTACCTAAAGGGCTAAGGCAGTGGATTGCCATGCAGTTGGCCTGAGTTCAATTTTTTATGTTATCATTTGAATTTTTTACCTTGCCATGCCCAAAATTTCAAAGTCACACTAAGTCATTGGTCCAACCAATGACAAAAGTTGGTTGGCAAATCAAAAATTTGTTTGCCTAAATAGGAGAAGAAACTGTGTCTTAATATGGCATCTATCCTTAGGAAAAGCCACACCAAATGTCATGAAGATAACTTATGCACCTAGAGCAAGCGTATGCTAGCATATCACCGTACTAAGTGTACTGGCTCAAAATCAAAACATTACAATTCTTCTGCTACATTAGTTTCATTCGGATGACAAATGCAATTTCTACATTATCAACACTATGTATACTTTACTGTTTTATAAGATAGTTGTTTCTCTTCAGACTCAAATTATTTAGATAGATAAGTAACTAGTTATAGTTAATTATATGTATTGTACTATGTGTATTTAAATTAACACTTATGTTTTACTTTTTAGTGGATGAACCACCGTGCCAAGGGCTCTTTCTTTTACATCAATTTCTATGGACACACTGCATCCCCACCCAGTTGCGTTCAGCGTATATTGTAAGACAAACCATGTTTGTTTGGTTTTGTATTTATTTCTTAAAAATGAGAACCTACTCGTAGCATTATTTTCATTTATTTCACTGAGAACTTGTATTCACAGTTAGCAATAAATGTCACAGTAGCAATGAAGTACATTTCATTATTAAAACTCACTTAGGTAAACCTAATAACTAGAGAATGAATATGGTGTTCTTAGTTGAACCTGAAATCTCAATTATGACATTGGTGAATATTTTTAAGTAAACTACAGTAGAAACCCTATTTTCCGCCAGGGGTCGGGACCACGGCCGTGACGGATTGGAGAATAGACGGATTATAGACAATTCACCCAAACACACTTATATCGCTGGAAAATTATTATTAGTGCTTATGCACGTTAAATTAAATGCTGTATAGTACATATTGATTAACAAAATGAGAATGAAAAGATTTGAAAAGACATTTTCAGAATGTATACACTGCAGGTCAAAACTACTCTTTTATTACAGTAGGCCTAGTTTTAATGTAAAGCATAAGCTTGTACATTATGCAATGAGCAGAAAAATCAATTATCAACATTATTAAAATTAAACTGCTGTACAGAGTAACATATTAAAGCCTAGATCCCACGGCCTGTGTTTTAGCAACACAGGCCCAATGGGCAACGGGTAGTGTGTTGCCGCGACTCGCCTGTGTATCATCAGACAGGACCGTTCCAACAGCCTGTGACCTGTGTAAGCATCGCGTCTTAAAATTTCATCTTCAACAACATGCCTTTGTAGTGCATGTTCAGGCAGCCCCGGATGGCCGGTCCGTACGTCAGGCGAGCTGTTCCAACGACATGTTATCTGTTAGACGGCAGACGAGGCCTTACAGATGGAACTAGGTTTATGAGGGCTAGACGGCTGGTGGGGGAAATTGTCGTCTCCGAGACGGGTAAGTCATACGACAACTGTCATATTGTGGCGCAACGAACCCAGACACTGACGGATAACAGAACCTGGCGGAAAATAGGGTGACGGACAATCGGGTTTTCACTGTATATTAAGTAAATATTATATATATTGTATCAGTAACTAAGCCATTTTACCAGATATCGTAGATAAACATGTTAGATTTTTTTAGGAAGTTGCTATCTACTTAATGCCGTAGTTAATTATTATTTAGATGTTCTCTATCTTTTTGGTATGGCTGTGTACAGAAGTATCAAAAACTTCAAATTTTGAAAGATGTGATAATGTAAATTATTATAGGTTTTGTTGAAAGCAATTCTGTCTGTTGTGGAGGATTATCTGGCTTTGATCTTGTAATACTGAATGTTCACAAAAGACAGGAGTATTTTGGGGTTTTTATGTTTAGATTAGAGTTGGAGGTTTTATTGATTAAAAATAGTATAAATTTAGATTTTATTTTACAGTTTAATAAATCATAAAAACTCAAGAAATTTTATAATGACGTCACAAAATAAGTACAAGTGAATCATTTTCATCTTAACAGTCTTTATTGTAATTTTTGCTCGCTGGGAGCAATAGCCTGCTATCATATTAATATTTCACCTTCCTTGATATTGCTTTTCAATTTCTTTGATTTATTTTGCATTGTTTCATGCTAAAATTTTCTGTAAATTAGTTGAAATGTGAATGAAACAAATTTTAAGTAATTTTAGGCTCATATTATAGCCTAAAATCATCCCAACATTTCTGCAACCATGGTCCTGCAGTTAGGATCATTTTTGTTTCCAATAAACTTGGTTACATGAAATATATAGAATACCCATGCTGTTTTTTACTTTGGATCCATTTTTGTTCCAGGATTTACATCCATTATATGTTTTTGAATGTCCGGTCCAACATACTCTTTCTTTAAACTTTGTATCGGATAAATGAGGAAACTGCTCATAGATGTCTAAAGCAGATATCTATCTTCCCTATCTTGATAGGGTATTAACAAATCATTTCTTAAGACCAAGTTTGGTGTGAAGTGAGGAAGCAACACTTTTTTGGGTCTACAAAACTTTCAATATTCTTTGTACTTGTACAAGTAAGATGGCATGAGACAGATGGAGAAGCACTGGGAAATACTCCAGTTTGAACCATATTTGGTTAGTTATACTACTGTTGGGAAGTAGAGGGGAATGACAAATTCAGACTGAAAAGTAAATTCAGTTTTATTTTTGTGTTCTTTTATTATTGTCATCAATTTTTAAGATGTTTAATTCACTAAAAGAAATTTTTAATCTTATTTGCTGCATGTAAATACGTTTAAGTGAATAGATATTTTTTGAAATGCTTAACTGTAAATTATTTTAAGCAATCGTTGTAACTTAACTGTGCTTGATGAATCTTTTCAACATTTTTCTTGTAATCCACTCAAAACGTACTATAATAATCACTTATTACATTTCAAACAATTTGTCTCTCGCACACCTGATACTGCTGTTTTTACAAAATTCCTCCAGATTATTTATTGATTTATGTCTGTCAGTCCTGAAAGTATCAACATTCCTCCAGATTATTTATTGAGGTATGTCTGTCAGTCCTGAAAGTATCAAAATTCCTCCAGATTATTTATTGAGGTATGTCTGTCAGTCCTGAAAGTATCAAAATTCCTCCAGATTATTTATTGAGGTATGTCTGTCAGTCCTGAAAGTATCAAAATTCCTCCAGATTATTTATTGAGGTATGTCTGTCAGTCCTGAAAGTATCAAAATTCCTCCAGATTATTTACTGAGGTATGTCTGTCAGTCCTGAAAGTATCAACATTCCTCCAGATTATTTACTGAGGTATGTCTGTCAGTCCTGAAAGTATCAAAATTCCTCCAGATTATTTACTGAGGTATGTCTGCCAGTCCTGAAAGTATCAACATTCCTCCAGATTATTTATTGAGGTATGTCTGTCAGTCCTGAAAGTATCAACATTCCTCCAGATTATTTATTGAGGTATGTCTGTCAGTCCTGAAAGTATCAAAATAATTCAACTTACATAAAAGGAAACATTCTATGAACATTAATATATTATAAACATTTCAATAAAATTAAATAGCTCTATACCATAGAAAACATCAAAATTTTGTATATGTATAAAAGACAAGATAAATAACAAAAACTTTAAATCAGATTTAATTATTCGAATATTAAATTAACAAAAACAAAAAGACTATACTATTTCTAAACATTTGTATAAATCCATTCTTAGCATTGATTCAGTTTATACTAACAGTTGTTTATGAAGTAAAAATGGAATATATTACCTTTATTATATTGATTAGTTAAATTTTAATAATGATTTATACATTTAAAGAAATACTTATATTAGTCTGGAATATGTCCCGTGGCTGGCCAGCTCATAAGATAGATGTAGTAAACATAAATATTTATATAATGTCATGTATCATTTTAAACTTTGTTCCTTATTGTCTGTTTATCAGTTATTTGATGGTTAGACCACTCACTAAAACTGTCAACTGTAATTCAACCATTAGTCCATAGTATTAGCCATCATAAATAACTTAATAGATTCTTTTGTTTCATATGTTCAAAATAATAAAATTATCTCTCAGATAGTAAAAAATTATTTAACTCATACATAGATACAATCTTATTTCTAGAGGTTAATATAAACATGTTAACAGATAACATTGGCAGTAAATGCAAACGTTCACATTAATGCAGTAGCACAGCACTTTATCGCAGGAACTGCTCCACTACAGAGATGTAACATGTTCCATGTCACCACTCGTCAATGGTCCAAGTTGACAAGTTAAGATGACTCCCAGCAACATGTCTTCTTCTTCATGTGATGATGATTGATAAGACAAAATCATCAACACAACACCTTATAAATTAAATTTAGTCTTGTAAAAACTCAATCAACAAAAAATAATTAAATACATTTAAACTTCTCCTTCCGTTTTATACAACTTAGAGCATGCATTAAAAAATATGTAAACACTGTTACAGTTTACTGCAAGTAATATATTTGAACTTATTTATGTTATACTATAAATATTTTGTACAACAATCTAATGCAGCAACACTCTAGTCGTATAAAAAAACACAGCAAAAAAACATAAATGTTATGTTTATTTATAGTATAAAGAATACTACAATCCGCATTTTACCACCGTAGCTCTTTATTTAAGGATTGAATAAAACAGCTGAGATGTGTAAATGAGCGTGTGGCATTAAATGTAGCCTGTGTGAGGACTGAGCATCACGCCAGTGGCGTCACAGCCGTCTAGCCATGTGTGATAAACATGAGGCGAAATGGTGCATGCCTTGTTTTTTGTAGCCGAAACTTCTACATTTGTTGTTGTTGTGATTTTAAAAATGTTTGATGCAATAAAAGTATCTCTCTTTTTAGATACATTTAACAATTACATTTTGTTACTCGTTTCAACCCTATAACTTTTGAAATTTATTAGCTTATTTGTGAGGTGTTTTAAGAAAAATGTCTTGAAATAGTTAATCAGCAATATAGAATAGTTACAAACAACTGTATGGATGTTTATGATTACGATAGTGGTTGTTGTAACTTTGGAACTCATGAATTGAGTATTATGTAACTTGCAATTTTTTTATTTTTCATTTGAGTTTTCTCAAAAATTTCCACACAAAAGTCTATACAAAAGAACATGTTAACCTGTGATTCAGATGAATTCTGTAATTGTGAATGATAACACCTAAAAATCAATTATTATTTTTAATCACGGCTCATATTGAGGTTGAGTGGTCGATAGGGCTTTGCAGTCCTAACTTCGCCTCTTTGAATAATAAAGATATTTTAATATCATCTTCATTCTTTTCATTGTTTTAGGAAAATGAAAATTTTGAACTGATTTCAAATTTGTCCCAAAAGGTATTCTATTACCCAAACAATTATTCTCAGTGTTCTAATTTTTTTTATAGGGTAGAGCAATAGTGTACTTACTAAACATTCCAGCGCTGGATTCTAACTTAATTCTCACTTATATTATTAAAGGGCTTTGATTAGGAAATTGGTAATACTAGATTTCTATTCACTATGTTGCTGAAAGATTCATAAAAAGGAAGGAATTTGAACAATTATGAATTTGAAAGTGGAGATCAGTGGAGCCAATATTTTATCTGCATGTTATCATTCTGATAGCTGTTATCAGCGTATCTAACATGTAATATTGCTAATCTGGTAATAAACCACAAGATCCACTCTATGCAGACTTCCCAAGGGCTTGTTGCTCTGTTATCAGCCCTTGTGTCAGCCAGTCTGAAATTGTTTTCAAAGTATGCCAATAATTTGCAAGACTAACACTGATGATCTCCATAGAATGGCTCAACTAAAATGCCAGTACACAATGGTGTAGAAATTGTACATGTTGACGTAAATAATATGAACGAAATTGAAGGAGAAGAAATAATATTTACTCCAGTATCCTTCACATTTGATTTAAGATAATATTGTAGTATTATTAATGAAGGAAAGTGCACTCCAAACTCATAGCCTTGCTTAACTCCACTAGTGTAAACAGCTTATTTTCTTCACTCATTTTCCAATTCATCCATAGCCCTGATATATAACTTAGTTTATAGGCCAGGTAGGCGTCTAATTTTTGGAAACGTTAGCTTATTTCCATCCAATGGGGAAATAAATTGTCTTTGCTCATTTGATTATTTAGTGGTCTCGGGATGTCATTTACTCATTTTCGTCATTTTCCAGAGAATACGTCCGCTTTTCACTTGACGACATTATTTTAACCATAGAATGGCCATAGCTACGGTGCTAATGTGGTAGCTTCTAACCCTAGGTGTGATTGCTGTTGTAAACGTAAATTATTTACCCCTCTAACGTTAGTTCAGAAGTCCTATTAAACCATCAACACTGTCCATCGAGCCTGCAAAACTAAAATGGGTTTGTCTAAGCAGACTAGGGAAGTGTGTCTTAAATGGGCACCTATTCCCACCAAAACAATGAAAATTAGTTGCGTTGCTGCATTTAAACGGCACAGGATGTGTATGTTTTTATAAAAAAAGTGTGTTGCCTGCACTTGCGGTCTCTGCATAATCTTCATAAGCTCTGCATAAGCTCATGTGAGTGGATACTGTAATATTTTTATTACTATGTATTTTTATGTGGATCTTATCAACGTCCTTATTTTGTGTATCAACATGTATATCCTACCATATTCCAATAGTTAAACCCTAGATCATGAGTAATGGGTGATCCATTATGTGCTCCTCACTGCTAGGTCCTTTTTTCGGCGCTTCGCAAGTCTTTTTTGTAAAAAATCATAAAAAATACTAAATATGCTCCAAATGTAAATTTTATCATATCATTTTTCTTCTAAATAACTGTACATTCAAATACTACTATTAAAACTTACAAACAAATTTAGTAAATAATTACTGTCAAGAAAAGATTGAAAAAATTGTACATAAGTGATAAGTTATAACCCTCCTTAGGAGCACTAAAAAATGTTTGTTAATAATTCCATGATAGCCAAATTGTTTATTATTTAGTGCACTATAATAATATGTTGTTATATTTGGGATAAACTACTAGGATTTTTGGGGGAATATTTTGTTTTCGTAAAACTCAAAAATGAAAAATGTGCAAAGTTACAGTGTATAATTATGTAGGTAATCAAATAGTACATGTAAAAATTCAAAAAATCACCACTGAATAGACAAGAAAATGTTGTTTTGGAAAAATAGTCATATTGTACCCATAAACAAATTTATATATTTTTAGTTTGTTGGAAAAATAAAAATGTTACCATGGAAACGAAACATTTATGTGAAAAATTACACAACAATCCAAAAATAAGGGGTATGTATAAATTTTATAATTTTTTGCTACATGCACTTAATAGTACAATCTTTTAGCTAAAAGAAAATGTGAAATATATCAAAATATTCCAAAAAGTATAACACTTATAACACCATAAGTAAGAGTGCGCAAATTGTATAAACGGAACTTGAAAAATAGTGCATATTGTACACATTATAAAAATATAAAATATTTTTTAGGAATTTATATGACAGTTACACTTGATAGAACACATATTTCTGAATAGAAATATAAAAAATGTATTACCTTAGTGCCATAAATAAGGTTTTAGCACTATATAATAACATACTAAGTCATATAGATGTCACGTAACTAAAATAAACAAATAATTTACATTGTACAAAATTAGTACATAATTTTTTTTTAATTATTATTTTTATTAGCTACACTAATACCCTATCTGTGAAAACTTAGTTAGCTCAAATCGGATAAAAAATAAATGTTTAGGCTAGTACCTACGTAAATATTTACACAGCTGTCAAATAAACACTGAAATACACTTACAACTAGGCTTAAAATATAATAAAATGAAATATTTGACTCACTCTTAGTTATACATCCCAGGATCCTTTGATATTGATAAATTTGAGCATTCTTTGTATGCTAGACTGTTGTTTTTATAATAATGATTATCATTATGTGCAATAATAATAATTAACAAAGATCAACCCTAATTAACATATTTTTTAGTATTACTGATATTTTTTTACACTACAAACCATTCCACTACCACTACATTACACATAATTGTATTAGTAAAAATATTAATTTATAACGATAACAGCGAATGAAACACTGACAAGTAAAATTCTACGTGCACCAAACAATATGGCCTAGACGACTGACTGCCATTGCCAGGTACTCTGTACTCGCCGAACAGAAAACTTGTCACGTGACCATTGGCTACATACTGCACGGAAATCGCTCGAAATGGCATAAATCGACGTATGAACTCTCTGCCTCTCTGGCTAATTTTTTGTTTGTTTATATCTCAATAAATAACTTATTAGCTAAACTTTTATCAAAAGCATAAATTATGCCTCGACTCACATGAGAGAAAACACTCAAACAAGGGTACACGAACAAATTTTTTGTAAACTACCCATTGCAGCTAAAACAATGCAATTTGTTTTGTTAGATAGAGTATTTTACTCTCTTCAGTCTGTTATTTGGTACAACTTATTCCGTCTTCTGGTTGTCCTTCAGTCATTCGACAAACATCGGCCTTTTCGCCACTTCCGACCTTAGCCGGGTGGAAACTGAGCGGAAGTTTGTTGTTGCACATTTTCCTAAGTTTATAAAATTGAATAAACAAATTATTTAAAATCTGAAATGTATAGATCAGAACATTCTGTGTCGATTGGTATCATCTTTTTTGTGCTTGCTTGATGATAAACATATGTTTTATTGATTTTAATGCAGGAGCATAAATTATGCTCTATCTCACGATCCAGGGTTAAGTTTTAACATATACAGTGTTAAGGCCACATTTTCGTTTTCACCATGTGTGGCTGCATGTATAAATTTAAAACTTACTCCAATGGCTGAAAATTGTTCTTTCAAAAACTCATTTTTGTGATTTTATAGTGTCAATTTATACTGTCAGAAGTAGTCTGTATATGTGGAAAGCTATAAATTAATTTTATGTATGGCCGTCTAGTTGGCCATCAGACCCTGGTGAACGACTTTGCCAAAAAATTAATGTCCAAAATTGTTTACACCACTTTATTTTGTAATAAACTAGTGCAACTCACCCTCGAACTATCAAAACATTCTGGACCCATTAAGGGTGGGTGCAAAGGCACCGAACTCAAGAGGACGGCACAGAACAAAAAAAAAAACACAAGTTGAATTGCAAAATTATTGTTTATTACAATGAAAATTAAAAAAAACATAATTCAAAAGGATTAAAAAAAATATTAAATTACAAATAAAAAGAGTAAAACATTTACAGACAAAATGGGCTGTTGACCGTTTGTGAAAAGTTTCCTTGAATCGTTATCAATAATAATTACAGATATATTTATACTAATATGTTGGCCTCGAGGCAAAATAAATAAATAAATAAAGAAAACAGGATTGACAAATACAAACAATAGAAAGTATCAATAAGCTATATCAAAAAATAGTTTAGCCCTAATAACATTTTTTATAAATATAGAGCTCTGAAAAATGTATAACAGGAATAAATCATACAGCACGAAACAAGAATAAATCATATAAATAACAAGAACGAAAACAAAGACACTAAAACTAAATGAAACACAGAAAGGAAAACTGAACTGTCCAAGGAAGACGATCGTAATGTACAAATGGCACACTAGTTAGTAATTTATGGAATTAAGTAAGTCAAATGAAAAAGATTAAAAACTACTATTATCAGGTTCATTTATAACATTTTTTCACAATTAGTCTAATCTGAGATAAATTTTTCAAAACATGCTACAGAATGTGTTTAGGTTAGTCAGGGTGCTTGTAGAACATAAATACAATATTTTTAATTGTTCCTTCTTTGCTGTAATTTCTACATTTTTTCCTAATTTATGAAAATAACAAATTAAAAACAGTAATAGAAACTCAACAAATAACCGGAAACTGAAAATCACATCCTACTTGTAGTATACTACAGAAGTGCGGGACCTACTAGTAAGCGAACCCAGCAAAGGCTGGGCAAAGACTGATTTAATAATGTGAATGAGGCAGTATGACCAACTAAATGGCCGACTTTACAGCCACGTAGCACTGAATGAGTTAATCCCAGGTTAGAGTTTAGGGACAGGTAAAAAACATTTTAGAATAAATCCAATTGCAGAGCAGGGCAGTTATGTAAAATATTTAATCCTTCTCTCCTGTGGATGATATATTAATAGATGGATATACCATGTTGGCCATGATCTCGCTTTAAATTAAAGCAGTTGACTTTAAAGCAATTTCTTTTGTCTAAAAGGAACAATGTTGCTATGTACCAAGGGAGAGAAGGAAACAGCATTATTATTTCCTATGGTATCACGAAAAACAAAGAGATCAATTTTACTTATACGCAGCTGTTAAGACTTAGTGGTTCATTATTTAAAATCAGAACTTATAAAAACAAACAACGAAGTATGCAATACCTTATCATATCATGAACCAGACCATAAAGTACCGTTTCAGATAGTTTTTGGATTATATTTGTTCTTGTGTTAGCTTTAAGCAGTGGCATACTCAAGGGAGCCGGGCACCCCCAATCAGCTCTTTTTTATGAAAAAAACTAGGGGACACCTTGCATGCTTTGCGTGCCAACTCCGAATCTCGCTGCGCTCGATATACCTCGGCCTTCGGCCTCAGCATGCGACTTTGACTACAAATAATAGTAGATTATCGGTATAACGTAAAATTACAATATTAAATTATTTATAGTATTTCACTCACACTTCTATCGTTGCTACTTATTTATTAGTATAGGGTATTATTCAGCCTATTTCATCTGTGTCATTTTTTAACAGCTGAAAATTAAACTCTTAATACATCAATAGGATAGTGTCAAATATACAAAACAAACATGTTTATTTATTTACTAAACAGCTGTTATTAATTTACTAAAATCAATCCAATGTTATTCTTATGGAAAAAAGGAAATTTTGAGAGGCTGTTTGTACCCCTTAGGAATGGAATTTCAAAAAATCCTTTCTTAGTGGGTATCTTCGATACTAAAGCTAACTCTCCCTTTAAAATTTCGTGGAAATCCGTTTGGTGGTTTTTGAGATTTCATGACCAGTCAGTGAGTGGTATTTGGCATTTATTTATATATATAAAGGGGAGCAACACTCAACAACAACCGTGTGCAATTGTTTGTTTTTCTCATATTTCTAGTTGTTTTATGGTTATAAAGTGTAGCCCTTTTTTAATAACTGTAATCATTTGTAGGCCTAATCTATATACAGGGTGTTAGTGAACTCTAAATAAATTGTAGGTATGTTCCTTGGATCAAGACAAACAAAAAACCCCATACAACCATTTGTCTAAAATGTCTAGATTTCTGTCTGTTGGTCTGTATATGTTTTTTACAAATGTTTTATAACTCAAGGTCTGTTTGAGTTAGAAACTTCAAATTTATGCTTCATGTATGCCATAGTAGGTAAAATGAATCTTTAAAATCTCTTTGCTGTGACTAAAACCGTTTCAAGATGGCGTCCATTCAAAAGTTTTAATGTCAAATTTCATGAAAACAGCTATAAATACAACAAATGTTGTTGAAAGGTAAAAAATTTAGAATTCAAAAACAAATCCAACGATGCCTTGTTTGATAAAATTGAATGATAAATAGCTGAGTAATCAGTTTTGTAAACATTAATAATTATGGTACAAAACATTTTTCATCACAATCAGACATGCTCTTGAGTATCTGATAATCTTGTTGATAATCTAACTCAACTCCTGATACCATTCACTCACAACCTCAAAGCAATCTGGCCGCAAGAACTTTCCTTATCACTTACCCTGTGTCTAGGAAAATATACGGCAAGTGACGTAATAGACAGTATACTTACTGCCAGCAACTTGCCGTCTACTTTCCCCGTCTATAAGCCACTTTAGATAAAGTGTAAACTGAAAGCTTGCTGCACATTTTGATTTTAATAATCAAATTCAATATTATGACTGGTGAAGCGGGCAGGTACAGCTAGTTATTTATATGTATGGTGTATACATTATATGCAAATAAAGATAATTTGAGTTTTGTTTTTAGTTTGAATGGAGTTTTATCCTTGCCTCATTGATGTTGGCTCAGTCAGCCCCCTCTCCCAAACACTAACCACTGCTTCTTCTTAGTAATCTTTAAGAACAAGTGATCCATTCTCTTCTAAGCACTTGAAGAGCTCATTTTAGAAAATTTTCTTTAAACTAGTGTTTAATGTACAATCTTTTAAGTATTTATACAGAAACAACCCATTTCAGCCTTGGTTGTACTTTTCAGTTACTGTTAAATGTCCAAATATTATTGTGAAAGTATGTTTATTATTTAGTGCTTTGTGTTAAGAACAATTTACTCAGTATGAATAAATATACTAGGTTGAGATAATTTTACAGCATATATATTGTAAAATTTGGGATATATCATTGAATCAACCATTCAGTTTTAAATTTTTTAAATGTAAAAGCAAGATTTATGTAATTGGTACATCAACAAAATATCTTACTTATTTATTTAATAGTTACAATTTCTTTCTGTTCCCTTCAGCTCGAGGTGCAAGTTTGGCAGATTTTATTCAGCCAAGCTTGGTACAGCTTCAACCCAATCTTGATGATTTTATGGACACTTTTGAACCACTTCAAGGTACGTCGTAAATTGCAAATTCTCTAGTCAATCAGAATATCTTGAACTAATTTTGCTTTGTAGTTAAGGAAATTTTTTAATGTGTTGTGTGAAATTCTTTATTTTAAAAATGTAATGACTACTTTCAAGATTTGAAAGTGAGAAAGTGTTTCATATTTCTTTATAATATTCAAGCATCATGCCTAAATGACAACAGGAAATGTCAGACTTAAGTATTTGTTCTTGGGAAATTTTATAGGATGGTTTTATTCGGATATGCCTGTAAGGTCTGATCTTCTGGCCATCAAAGTTTCAACTTAAAGGTTATTGTTTAGCTATTCAAAATCAGCTGTACTCAATTACAACCTTAATTGTTAGGTTTACTTGGATTTGAAAGTACTTGGATATTTCATTTGTTAAAACCTGTATTGCCACAATCAACATAACTCTTATACCACTGCATAGAGGGAGAAATTTAGGTCAGTTGAGCACTATGTCACGTTGGCAGCTCTGAGGTAAACAGTGAGTCATCAAACATTTCGCTTTGTTCACGTATTACCGTTGTTAACACTACGCACAATTTAATTTGGTGCTTTTTGTATTCAGAAGCGTATAATTTCCAAAAATAGACAAAATTTAGAACTTTTTTCATTATTATAAAATTTTATTAGCCCTATAATGTATATATTTTTTTCCTCCCACATTTCTTGAAACCAACCAATAAAATTGGGCTTTTTTCATCACCAAATTGTTTTTGGCATTAATAACTTGAAAAAGATGTACTATATGACTTATACTTACTCTCGTAATTTTTTTAGATTTGAACGTAGGGCCTTGTGTTTTGAGTACACCACGAAATTCCACAGAGTTGTAAATAATTTCATTGAATTTTTTGAGGTCAATTTAGTGGGGTAAATGTTCAAACCAAGCCTCTGTAGTAAGACATCTGCCTGCTAGAATTTAAAACGGTTGCTGTTTTAACCCTTTCAGAAGTGCGTTAATTTAGCTAAATTGAGTAAAGACGTCGCATGACGTCTTTTTATAAATTGGCCTAAATGAGTAAGGGCGTCATGTGACGTCTTGTGTAATGGTAAATTATTTAATTTATTAAATTAATTGTGAATATTCTTAACACATTACACTATTACTATCTGCCACAGGCAAACTCAAATTTCAGATGTGCACATTTTTTGGCACTCTTCGTGTCAGTGGTAACATTCATTTGTCCTCTCTCTCTAAACTGATTTGGTTCCCGCCCGATGTCATCAGCTGGCGTGCAGCTGATACTACGTTTGGCGCGCATTTCACTCCTTTGGCGCGCTTTTCACGTACATTCTCTCAGTTGTCTGTCAGCTACACAGCTACACACAGTAAATTTATTGAGTCTGCAGTGCACTTGGCTATCGCTTTTATACTTTCAATACGTTATTGATTGCTTTTATTATTTTTATTTTACGGTAGAGTTGTTCTTATTTATTATTTTTATATTACATTAGTGTTATATTATTTAGTACTGTGTTAATATAATAATTAATTATGTAATGTAATAAACAAGTTTGAAACATTTTTTGACATTTAATTTTTTTACTCCTTTACAACTTGTCTTTTTCAAAACTAATACTTCTTTCAGTCATGAAAATTAGGACGTCATATGACGTCTTTACTCCTGAAAGGGTTAAATACCAGAATTTAAATACTGTGTATATAGCTTTGCTTTAAGTTTGCTGTTGATGTAAGAACAGAACATTGTTAACTGTATAACGTGGTTGCACCTCAGTAATTGAAATTACTAATGTAATTAGTTCTATCTTATATGATAGTTAATATTGCAATAACTAAATGGATGTTAACACGTTCAGTGCTATGAGTATTTTCCCAAGTATTTCCCCTGGTGCTGAACTATTATTTTGTTCATTTCTTTTTAAATCACACTCAATTATAGTTAATTCATACATAATATTTTATTGTAGACCAGTGGTAATCTAAAAATATGTGGACGCCTATAGGTGCCTGCAGCACATAGGGTGAAATTTTGTAGGGTTTTGGTGCAGAGTGCTACGGGTGCCTATAGGCGTCTACATGTTTTTTGTTACTTTTTAGGTACATCATTTGAATTTATGTTACAAAAACGTTATTTACTCAATATTTATAAACTTATTGGCACTATATTTCCAATGTTTATTAAATACAACGATCAAAATTGACACAATATTATTTCCAAGATGTTAGATTTCCGACTGAAAATTTCACTACTGGCGACTTTCACAAAACTAAAAACAAAATACACTATTATGCATCACAACTCACTAGCAACAGCTTAGAATCATAACGTTACCTCAATCAATAACTATCAGCTGGTTATTTCCCCCCAAAAGATTGAGCGCACAAAGCTCCTATAGGCGCCCGCCGCACTACGTAATGGCCATGGCGTGGCCACCAATCGGCACCCACCGCTCTGAATGTGTTAAACCTGTTCGTCATTGTTTCACAATTTTTTTTTTTTTCAGAATTGCTCTATTCCAAACTACCACCGGTACCTGAGGAAGGTAATTCTGACGATCTCTATAGAAGCATTAGTACAAATTTCCAGTCTGATATCAAACGAGATATGCCCTCATCTTATCCTACACCATCTTCTCCTACTCCTGCCCCTCAACTCCCACAGTATAGGTACCAGTATCCCCAACACCCCCCACCACAACACATATCCCCCAAGCCTCGTACAAACTATCCTCTGTACATGCTGCAATACCAGCAGCTGTCTCCTCCCCCACCGAAAACTTCCCCTTCCCCTCCTCACCAAGAATTTATTCTCCCCAGTCCTCCACCACCACCGCCACCTCCTCAAGCGTCACCGTACCCTCGGATGCCTACACGATCCAACAGTCTTCCAGTTGCAGGGACCCTTTCAATGAAGAGGGATGACGAAACATTTGTAATGCCTAAGGTATTTAACTGTCTCATATTAGTATTATATTTTAATTATCGTACAACAGTTTTTATTAAATATTAACACGTTGAGCTAAATATTCTATTATTGGAGTACCAGTTTTGTGAAAAAACATTTATGAACTTCGTGTGAAAAGCAACATGATAAATGTATATTATTAAAGGATGTTTTTTATTTCAAGAACAAGAAAATTCTAGACCTTCCTTTCATGGAGTTTTATTGCATAATTACACATGTTTAACCATTTCTGTTATGTTTTACAGCTGAAAGTGTTCAACCGGTCTCGCAGTGGGTCCTGCTTGTCCAGTCCTGCCAAGGCACCCCTGGTGTCGACCTCTAGTGAACCTCAGTTACAAGTTTCTCAACCTCCTCACAACAGTGCCTTACTAGCTCAACTGCTCACCACAAGTATGAATTCACATTCAATATTTTGTCTTGTAATAAACATCTTAGCCCTCAGTCGTCATTTTAGATTACACTTAGATCGGCTTCAATGTTAACTTCAAAATAAACACCTTTATTTTAATGTTTTTATCAGGTTGTGAATATGAATAATATTATACTGTTACTTATGCTTTTTCCTCTAAATAATCAGTTTTCTAAATATGTTACTAGAGTTGAGATTATTAGTTGCCTCTGAATATATATTATTTTAAGATATATGGAAACAATTTTTATATGAAATTATTAACTTTGAACCCTTTTAAAGGGTAGTAAATATGTTTTGTAACTAATTCTAAGAATAGTTTTATTTCAATCTTCATTATAATATATATATATATAAAACCCTGCTGTATTCTTTCTTTATTAAAAGCTACGCAGATAATAATTATTGATAAACACTATCACATATTGTGTCTTTACTTTGATTGTTCAATGTTACATTTAACTGCTTAGCTGCTGAGGTGCCTAATGTTATGAAACAGTATAAAAATAAACATTCATCTCTCAATCTTTAAATTCCTCAATTTATAAATGAGTTTTTGTAGAATCTGTTAAATGTGTTTTATTGATCAGCTACTTTATACTTACCAAACCTTTTTGTCAGTCTTCCCTTTACTAGTGATAAAAGTGAGTCTTCCATTTGCATTTTTTCTATAGTTTTTTTTATTAACGGGACGTAAAAAGTGTTTTTTTTTCCCTTTAAATATAAAGTTTGAAGGGATAAAATTATTAGTTATTTTAGTGAGAGCGGCAGGAAAGTAGGAAACTTATTAGAACTATCCTAATACAAATAAAAAGAAAAACCTTTTTTATTTTTGTTCTATCTTTAGATAAGATGTCTCTGGCAATAAAAACTACAGTTAAAGTACCAGTCACATGATATTTTTAACAATTAAAGTAACTTGGAGATAAAAGTAGTAGAAAAGTTGTGCAGAAGTTGAGTTTAGAATAATGATGAGCAAAGAAAGGCCCATAGGCCACATATGGCCCGTGATATGTCTTGAATAGACCAGAAAAACTCATTCCCTTTCAGTTTTGAGATCATAACCAAACACATTATGACACATTGTAAATATAATGATAATTGTAGTATTCTTTTGTATTACATTTTTAAAGTTCATAGGCCTGTGTGGCAATAGTGCAGGACTTGTCCTTGAGCACATTTGGATACTGTAAAAAGAAATAATCTTATTTAACACATTGACTGCTGATGGTCCGCCGGCGTGCCATAGTTCTCTCTGGTAGGTAGCGTGTGGAGCGCCGGCTGACCATCGTGCAGCGCTCAGCTACTTAATTCAGTACATCGTTGTTTGTGGCCGTAGGCTATTCTAAACAACGCTGCGTGTTGCCTATATCCCGCCCGTCAGTTCGGCGCCTGCCGTTCGTGGATCAGACCTCCCTAGCGCATGGTACGCCGGCGTTCCACAGCCTATTGTGATTGTGAAACTGTTGTTGTTTGTTTTGTTGTACATTTATTTTGTTATTAATTATTTTGTTGTACATTTATGTGTTTATTATTTTGAAGTGTTATTAACATTAAAAACATGTCAAGTGATAATAGTGATGTGTCATTTTCTGATGAAAGTAGTGGTGAACTGTCAGACTCATCTTCCAGTTCAGCTGACAGTAGTCAAACTGATGAAGTTATTATACAACCCACATGGTGCTCTACCACTTCTGGACTTCGGCTAATTCCTTTTACTGGAGTTACTGGTATGAAAGTGCCTAGTCCAGGCAACTCACCATTTGATTATTTTAATTTACTAGTTGACACAGTATTTTTAGAGAAGATTGTGTACGAAACAAACAGAAATGCAGAAAAAGTCTTTCTTGATAACACACCCGTTTATGATAGTTCACGAATCACAAGGTGGAAACCTCTGACTGTTGACAAGTTGAAAACATTTTTGGCATTAATGTTGCATACTGGAAACATAAAATTAAACCGTATAGAAGACTATTGGAAGACCCACTGGCTCTATAACCTGCCTTCTTTCAAGAATTATACGAGTCGTGATCGCTTTCAAAACATACTTAGATACCTACACTTTTCAAATGACCCTGAAACTGAAGCTGATAAAAATAATAGGACACATAAAATTTGATTTGTTGTTGAGTACTTCAATACAAAGATGTTAAATATTTATGGTCCAGGCAAAGAATTGTCTTTGGATGAATCACTTATTTTGTGGCGAGGACGACTTGTCTTCAGACAATATATCAAAGGTAAACGCCACAAATATGGCATTAAACTGTACACATTGACCGAACCAGAAGGACTTGTCCTTATGTTTTATGTTTATGGTGGGAAACATGATGTAACTTCAGGGGTAGGTCACGTGGATAAAGTTGTAATGTACCTTATGCAACACAGACTTAATTTAGGCCATGCACTATTCATGGATAACTTTTACTATAAATTAGTAGCAACACTTTTTAGTGAAAATATGTACTGTACCGGCTTACTTAGAGTGAATCGAAAGCATACGCCGGATGACGTAAAAAAGGCAAAGCTAAAAACAGGAGAAACTGTTGCAAGGTATAGTGATGGAATAATTATAGGGGCTTGGAAGGACAAGAGAACTGTTTATTACCTATCTACCCAATTTGAGAATACCATGGCTCAATCAATAGATCGTAGGAAGGCTATGCAAGAAAAACCTCTGCCTATCCTCCAATATAACGCCCATATGAAGGGCGTTGACAGAGGGGATCAGCAGTTGGCGTACCATCCATGCCTTCGAAAAACTGTGCGATGGTATAAGAAAGTCTTTTTTCATACTATATCAATTTTAGTAAACAATGCCCAGCACCTATACAATCTGTCTGAAACCCACAATAGAAAGAATTCATACGAATTTAGACTTTCAATTTTAGAATGTCTCCTACCACGGCCAGTAAACATTGTCAGGACATCAGAGGCGTTGCGACAACAAAACAGACGACATTCTCTAGTAATGACTGAAGAAAGAGATAACCGTGGAAGGTTGAAGAGAAAGAGATGCCGTGTATGCCATTCCAAGAAACTTGCAAAGAGAACAACATATCAATGTAACACTTGTGAAAACAGTCCTGGGCTTTGTCCAGAATGTTTCAACGAATACCATGGACAATAAATGTCAAAACAACATCAAGAGCCATGTAAATATGATTGTATATAATTATTAGTAGTTAGTAGTGTACATAATTAGTAATTTGATCAGTGTTTTTAGTGAAATAAACAATTTTTCAACAATAACAAATCTAGAAACTGTCCCGTATGGCTCATGGACCGCCGGCGGCCCACAAATATAAATATATATATATATATATTTTGAAAAAAATCATCTTAGACCACCACATTGATACAAGTATCCAAACAACATAAGGTAAGAATACAACAAAATATTTTTTTTAGCTATACACGAACGCCAAAAAAATTGGTCAGCAGTCAGTGTGTTAATCAAGAAAAACAGGTTTTTGGCAGTTTTTAAATACTGCAAAATCATGAATGAAGAGCTGACATTATTTTTCAGTTATTCCGTGCCACATGAATACAATTATATTAAAATAAATGTTGTTTGTCCGCTAAGCACTTTGATGTTTTTAACCGGTTACCTCCAACAAAAAAAACGGTTACCTCTCCCATCACTGGTCTAGAGTCTGTTTTCCCCTTCATCAGAACTTATAAAGTGAATTATGTTGTGATGTTGACTGTAGAAAAAGGCAATAATTGTTATATATTTTTTAAAGTAAGCTTTTCTAAAAATAAAATACTTGTTTTAATTAATATTTAAACACGTACACAGTAGATTCGAAAATAAAATCAGATTCTAATTAGACCCTCTTTTGGATAAGTTCTAGCCACACCCTAGAAACCTAGAACTTGTCAAAAATTCAACTCATGCTTTTCTGTTTTGATGTTGAATAATTGTACACTCCTTAAATGAGGATAACATTTCTAACTATTGTTTTGTAAATTGCATTTCATATTTTTATAGCAAATCTGCTAAAAAATAAAATGCAACTTGCCAATATGAATGGCACAATGTTAAATTGTTTGTCATTAACATTATGAATTTTGTAGTAAAGTACAGGAATTCAGCTTTTATGTTAAATCATTAACTTCAGTTCTACAGTTAAGATCTTTGTTTATGAAAAGATCAAAATCTGTTTAGATCTTTGAGTCAGTGTATGTGTCTTTATTTCAAACATTGCACTGGCTTCATCTATATTAAACCATTAGCATTAAACCAGCCCTCAAAAGCTGCAAAATGGTTATTAAGAAGAGTATGCTGAGGATAGTTAATAGCATAAAATTACTCTTTAGACAATCATTGCATTAAATTAAGTTATTTAATTTGATTATATTCTGTATGTCTACAGATAGTACAAACTCTCCTGCCTACACTGGCCCAGGTGGGACCTACAGTAGTAATGAACCAATAAAAATGTCTTCCTTTGAACCGTCATACTACAAACACACAGATGGGCATCCAGAAAAAAGCACACAGCGTTCTGTAATTTACTCTCCTCAGAAGTGAGCACATTTAATACAAACTAGCCTGTGGCTTACTATAAAATATGTAACATTTAGATTCCTGATTACAAGTCTGGCTAAGTTAATAATAAACCTAAAGCTGTAAAAAATTGTAAGAACTAATGTAGAGTGTAATTGTAACTCAATGAAATAGAGTTTGTCGGTTTTAAAAATCAAAATAAGGTCAACCAATAAAACAATGAACCTTGTTATTTTTAGCAATGTAAATGTGCAACATCAAGGGTAAAAACCTCATACATGGTCTGTTGCTCATTCACAAGATTCGTTCCTAAAATTAGCTGTCTAGCATGGTCAGTGTAATCTCAAGAATAATTTTGTTTATAATAAAAAGTCATTACTGAGTTATTTTTAACTTTCACCATTGTTAACCTTACTATATCTGTTGGTACAAGGCATTCACTCTTTTTGTATGTATGAAAATCTATTTAATGTGAATGTACATAAATCTACAAATCTAGTAGGTGCCTCAAACCCACTGGTCTAGAATTGAGATTGCTAGTACCACTGTTTTGAGGATATTATTTTGAGGATATAATGAATGATGAGAATAAAAGTAAGCACTTGCTAAAACTATGATTTTAAGCAAAGGCTAAAATAATTTTGAAGTGAGTAAAAAGTTTCAGTTGAAGGAAAGTTCAGGCCTCTATATAACACATCTTGCCCATATATGTACGGTTAAGTGGATCTAAAATTTATAAACATAGCATAAAATGATGCATCTTTTAAATACTTATAATTTAATTTGCATATTTATGTTTATAATCTGTACAAATTTATTTTGCTTGGATATTGTATTACATAAATATATACATTCTTAACCCATTGGTGTGCCTATTAATTTGACTCTTGATGCACCTTGAAGATCCACTTAAATCTGAGGAAAACGCAAATGTTTAGTTTTTATTTTTTTACATTTACTCTGGCAGTGTTAGATCTTTCATGTTATATGTTTTTACAATATGTAAGAACTAATGAAACAGTTAATATAATTTGTTTAAGTTTCTATTTTTAAAAAGTACTAAAATTAGTAAAAAAGTAACATTAATTTCAGTTGAACAGAATAGAGGATTCGTATATATTTCTTACATTTCAGATAATTTAATTCTTTACATAAAAATAATAATTATTATGTTACGTATAATAATCTTTTTATTTATAAAAAGTAAATAAAGTGCTGACTAAACAAAGTATTCTCCAGCAGGCCTAAATGCAAGCGGAAAGGAAAGTTACAGAGTATTTTTTCAGCATATCTTTTTATAAGGTTTCTATTGTAGTCTGGCACCATCATCACTTCCTAATAAAATTTTACCAATTTTACTAGAAAACATTATATGAAAACTGTTCCTTCAAGACATTTTCAAGTAACATAAACATAACCAAAACCAAGAACAAACACAATTATACTGTAAATAAACACAAGGCGATTGAACTGTATGTTTCAATTCCACTGTTCAGTGACAAACTAAATCAATTGTTATTCATAACATCTAAAAATTGTCATGTGATCTGTTCGTATTACTGACAACTCATACACAATCAAAGAATATGCAGCCGTAACTAATGTTTGACAGTCAATGTCTAACCTAAAGTGTCAACATTGGAAAAATAATTCCCGTGTTTGTTTCCAAATAAAATAATTACTGTCCAATTTATAATTCACTTAGTTAAATATGATATATAATTTTTAAATTATGTGTTTAAAGTTATTATAAAAGC
Source organism: Stictocephala bisonia (assembly GCA_035578905.1). Classification (NCBI taxonomy): domain Eukaryota; kingdom Metazoa; phylum Arthropoda; class Insecta; order Hemiptera; family Membracidae; genus Stictocephala; species Stictocephala bisonia. Next base: position 408,193 of record JAQJVL010000600.1, on the reverse strand, counting down.
CATATTATCAACAGGGAACCCTTCTTTTATGGAATAAATGGTTCAAAATGGCCATTACAGAATGGTTCCATGATAATAGGCTTTTGCCTTTGAAGTGAAATTATTTGAATTTTTTAGGATTTTGCAGCTAATGAGTTAAACATTTTTTTTAAATGTAATTCTTTAAGCTCTTCTTACTGGATTTATAATTTAATGCTATAAATACATCAAACACTCCAGTAAATACAATTTTATATTTAGTAAGGCCTTTCGGTAACCAAGTTACTATCTTCAGACTTTACACAAACTGATATACATTTACAATGACTTAACAGTTTGTGTAGTCTGAAGATGATAACTTTGTTACCGAAAAGCCTTAACTAAATATAAAATTTTATTTACTGGAGTGTTTGACATATTTATAGCATTAAAAAATAATAGTTATAAAATTTTATATCAAGAATTTATTTATTTTTTTGTGCAGAGATAATGGATCTCTTAATCTGTCTGCCAACCGTAGTGTGGTGGACTCCCGAATCCCTGCTATTTATGAGACAACGTTCAACTTCACAGGAGCCAGCAGAAAGCCTAAAAGTAATGTACCCATACTGCCCCACCCCTCTGGCTCTCTGCTCCTCCCTCAAGTCTCATCCGCACCACAGCTCTCAACATCACAGGTACCTTACTTGCTTTTCTCTTGATTGCTACTTTTTATGACTTGCTGGTTAAATATGTTAATTTACATGTAGAACATGTTTTAATAACTGTATACATCACTATCACTTATGTTTGTACTGAAATGAAAACATTATTAGGTTGTACTGTTGGGGACATATAAACTGATCATATAGGTAATCACTTTTTTTTATATCGTTTGAACTTGTTTCCTTAATAAGTATATAAAGAGCAATAATAAATAGGACGTAAAGTCAGAGAGGCTTGAGGCCAGAGCAATCTTGCCTCATTCAGAGCTTCTACTTATAAACCATACATTTTAAAAGCAAAGGGGCAATTTTCCCACTTTGTGTATTTTCATTGACTCCTAAAATTCAGAGTAGAATAGGACAGTAGTAGAGGAACAAAGATGACATGATTGCCCTGTGCGCTCGAATTAAGCCACCTGTGGGCCTGGTGGTAGCACTATGCTCTTGTATGGATGTCACCTGATACTATTTGTCATTCTTCAGGCCGTCAAGCTTGTCACTCACTCTTAGGTATTTGGGTTTTATCATTAACAATAAACTGAAATGGGAACATTACATTATGTATTTGAAAGCTAAACTTAGGCCATTTGTTTTTACCTTTTATCAACTGGAACTTATTCTGACAGACCAATAAAGACAATATTACAATGTATTATGCTTTGTACAATCAGCGCTTCAAGACAGGATAATTGCTTAAGGTGGAGCATTTAGAAGTCTTAATTGACAAATTTGAAATTACACAAAACTATCATGAACTGAAAGCTGGTCTACACAAAGGCAGACGTTATCCCTGCAGTTTGTGCTGCACTTGTACTTTCCATTAAGCAATTGTACATAAAAACTCTTCTGTATTAGAGATAAATCAGGACTCTGTAACTAATGTAGACTTTTTGTAACATTTGAATTCAGATTGTAACATTTGAATTTTTTTTTTTTTTTTTTTTTTTTTTTGCGTGGTGTAACATGAATTAGTTACAAGCAACTTAGTTACAAGTCCAATTTAAAATAGTTTCTATTAAGTGACAAAGTAATTATTTAATTTAAAGTTTTATCTGAAGAGTGATTTTTTCAATGCTTTATTGAATAATAATATACATTTCAAAATTAGTAGTGTTTCTAATAGATTATTAATAATGTGAAATAACAGCCCAATTATAACCTAAGTTTTTAATAAGTTGGTAATATTTATAATATAAACTATAACATCAAGATCAGAAATTTTCAATAGGAAATACTACTTAAAAATACAAATGCTTACCTGCATACATGAAAATTGCAGTTTTAAATTAATTTGTTTATTTAGTTGAAAATAAGCATAATTGGTCACAAAACAAGCCAGGACTAAACATGTTGTCAATGAATTTATTTGCTTAGTATTAACCAAAAGTACCTAATCATATTTACTATATTTTAATTTATATATTTTGACATTGAGGAAGGGGTTCACATTGTCACTGTACAAACTATCCAGTTAGACTGATGAGTGTGTGTTATCAGTCAGTGTAACAGGCCTAGTGACCTTCACCTTGTTCTTATCAGGAAGCCCATTCAGCCCATTTAACTGACTAGGTAAAATTATACCTCTTGGCTATAGATTGAGGTCGTATTATATTTTATTTATTCTATATTGAATAAAAATATTATAAAAAAAGTAGTAAACAAAAATAATCTGTATCTGTCAATACCGCAGACTCAGACTCGTATTACCTTCAGGAAAAAAAATATACATATTTAAAACATTTTTAAAAAAATGACTAAGTCCTCAGACAAAATTGATTTTAAAATTAATAATTTAGTTTTTGCAAAAGTTAAAGGATTTCCCTTCTGGCCAGCAAAAATATCTAGTATTGACAAGGAAAAGTACAAAAATTTAAATAAATATGAAGTCACATTTTTCTCAACTAATGAAACTGCACTGGTTAGTGGAATTGACATTTGTCATTACAATGAACAAAATAAGGTCAAATACTCACTAGAATCTGTTGCAAAAAGGCACAAAGAAAAATACAAAACTGCTCTAACGGAAATAGAAAAATCATTGGAAAACCTAAATAAATTATCACCCCTGTGTGACCAGAAAACCCCATTAAATAATCACAAAGCCAGAATATGCATAACAAAACAGTAGTAACTTTAAGTGCACCAGTACCTACTAAAAAGGTATCAAGTAAACTACCAGTATATCAAACCACATCGGTACAAACAGATTGTTCAAATACAACTGTAAAAATGCCTGATTGCAACAGCCAAACTAATACTGATGAAAAATTATCTATCAGTTTATCGGTGTTAGAAAATAAATGGATAACAGACGATACAATACAGCTGTACTACAATATGTTAACAACATCTTTCTTGCGCCACGATAAAACTATTCTCCTTATGAACATCGTGGTTACACACGCAATAAAATGCCTTCAGGATACTGACCATCTTCTTGAGCCATTAAAACTGTGTGAAAAAACACATATATTTTTTCCTATTCACGATTTACAGCACAACATGAATGAAAATGATACCGAAGACACTCAAAACCTCTACAGAACAGAAGGGTCGCACTGGAGTCTACTGGTATTTGTGAAGAGTTTGCAAAAGTTTCTTTATTTTGACTCAAAAGGAACATACAATCATAAGCATGCTCAACAGATAATAAATAAAGTTCATAAGTATCTGAAAATGGAAACTGAAATTCCCCTACAAGCCGTCACAGTTCCCCAACAACCCAACGCAGTTGATTGTGGCGTATATGCTATAATTTTTACTGAAATCCTTCTACAACTTATTAAATGTAATTCTTTGGATTCTTTGGGAGTAGCTGATAGTAAACTTTTATGTACCATCAAACAGTCAGATATCATCGCAAAGAGAGCACAGCTAACATATTTATGGCACAACTATCAACATGTGCAATTGAACCCCCAAATAATCTCTGATCTAATGTTTAAGTCCTTCGAATCAGAATTCCCTCATCCACAGTCAGATTGTAATAAATCAAAACAGAATTCTGATAGTAACATCATTAAGTCAATGAAAGAAAAGTGGCAAACAGTAAAATATCCAAAACATAAAACAAAAAATGTACACTCGAATGCTAATAAGGAATTTGAAATCAAAACAGCAAATAAGTTTGCTTCATTATCTGGGATACATCAAGGACAACAAACTAGTCAAAATCACAATGTATCAAAAACAATCAAAACCACTAACAAAAGTAAAAGAACAAAAAATCTGCTTTTTGCCAGCAATCCTGAAAAAGTACAAGTAAAAGTTGACCTCTTTGCTGATAGCCAAGGAAGAGGGCTTCCAGAGATTGTTGGCTTATGCAGTAATGGAAAGGTTTATATGGATGGACTGGTTAAAGCTGGGGCTGATTGTCAGCATATCTATAGCCATGCTGCCAGGTCTCAACATCAAGCAGTTATTCTAATAGCTGGGACTAATGACATGTTGAAAGGACATACAAACTACATATATGACCATTTGGAAAGCAAACTACACTCTATTAGTAAAACTAGAGCAGTATGCATCACTACAATACCTCCCCGCTATGATAAACAGCCAACTGATATAGTGCATTATGATATAGCTGTAGTTAATAACTACATTAGAGAACTGGTCTCAAGAATGCAAAATGTTGATCTTATTGACTTTGACTTATTTAAGAGACATCATTTTACACAACATGGCATGCATTTAAGTTATGGAGGAAAGAAGAAGCTTGCCTTTAAAATCATCGACTTTGTGCAAAACATAAATGAAAAGCAGTATGTTACATGCAGAGAAACAAATGAGAACTTGTTGAATGGTCAAGGAATTTTATCACAGGACAATAAGCATATAAATATAACTGAGACACACATGGCTGAGGTAATTAAGCGCTATAGAGATGACAAAACAATTGGTTTCGCTCACAGTATCTCCGCAGACTTTAATGATCCTCGTCACATGTCGGCAGGGGTGGCGGTAGTTTTCAGACAGCTTTTTGGAAGACCTAACACCTCTCAACTCATTACCAACCGTCTTGCACTTCAGTATGGTGGAGACAAAGCCTCTGTGTTTAGTCTAGTTACTAAGGACAGATTCTACGGCAAGCCAACTAAACATGATTATGATGTTGCGTTCCACGACTTGACTGTTAACTTCAAGAAAAATGGACTTAAACACCTCATATGTTCCCCGATAGGCTGTGTTAGGGATAGAGTTGATTTGACACACTTTGCTAACAACATACTAACATTTCAGCACTGTACAAATGCCAAAGTCAGTATTGTTTCATACCATCAGAAATCCTATAAAATACCAATAAATGTAGAATCTCATGATGACTTCTTGCTGCGAATGAAAGAGCTCATATGTGGTGAATCACCAGGACCTGCCACTTTTTGTCCCAGAGCAATAAACATTCCTTGGAAGCCGATGATGGTCTAGATGGAGCTGAATCAACAACTAAAAATCTCACTTTGCCAGCGACAGGGAAATCCCTGATTGATGAAATTGTGCCAGTGATATCAGACCAGTGTCAGAAAGTTGTGGTAGTTCCAGGCGACCTCACATTCAGTGAGGCGCTAAAGCAGAGCAATGGTGACAGTGTTGGTGATATTAGCTCTAGTTCTGTACCTTGTAACCAAAGTTTAATTTGTATTTAGCACTGCTGGTTTATCTGTGAATCACTCTGAATACAAAAAGACAAATAACACAAATGCTATAAATCAGTTAAAAAATGATTTTGAGATAATTTTTTTAAATATTCAGGGCCTGGAAAACAAGACCCTAGTTTTAGAAAGCATTTTGTTGAAGAATTTTGATGTAAAAATCGTATGTTTGTCTGAACATTGGCTAGAGTACGAGGAGGCCATGCTCTCATATCCGGATGACTACTACTGTGTAAGTGCCTTTAGTAGGTATAATCACATAAGAGGCGGAAGTCTGATTGATATTCATAAAAAGCATGCTACAGGCTGAGGCTTTGGACATAGCTGAATTCTGCCAAGAGTTTCATTTTGAGGCTTCGGCCACTATTATTAAAACAATGAAACTCATAGTAGTGTCCGTATATCATTCAACTGCGGGTAACTCAGATATTTTCTTGGAAACACTCGACAAATTCTTAACTTTCCTAGGCTGTTGGTCTGGATATTTTATTGTTATTGGAGGGGATTTTAATTCAAACTTTGATATAACTACTAAAAAAAATACTGTTAATAAATTTTTAAATATTTTAAGGCAACACGATTTTTACTGTCTGAATAACAATCCAACTAGAGGAAACAACTGTTTAGATAATGTATTTGTAAATTATTTCAATCATGATATAAAATGTAACGTGATTTCTTTCCCCTATTCGGATCACGATGCTCTTTCAGTTAAAATCAATAATTCTCAATTAAGAAACTTATTAAAAAACTCCAGTAATGCAAACATAACTTATGCTCTTAAGCCAGTAGTTCTTAAAAAGGTATTTGGTGATTTAACAGATAAACTAAGCACTTATAATTGGCAACTTATGTTCTCTAAATGTTCAGAATCTGATGCTAAAAATATCTTTGATTTATTCTTTTCTGTATTATGTGACAATATAAATTACTTTACCTCTATTAAGAAAGTCAACTATAGTAGGAAACAGTTAAAAAACAGTTGGTACACTAACGACCTTGAGAAAATGAGAGATAGACTAATGTGTTTTTATAGCCTATCTCTCTCTCTTAAAAAAACATAAAGATCGTGCATTGACTGATTACGTTTTCAAACTAAAAAAGGATTATAAACAGGCCATTAAAAAAGCAAAACTGACATATAACACTAGATTCATAGAGAACAGCAAAGACAAGTGTAGGGCTGCATGGGATGTTATAAAAAAGAATTCTTCGACAGACAGAAAGGTTGCTGGATTAACTTTCACTCCTGACACCTTTAATCAATTTTGCATTACCTCTGTCTCTGACATTAAGCAGAAAATTTCTTTGTCAAAAAATAGTCCTATTGATTTTTTGCAACAGAGCACTGTACCCCCAACACACTTTGAATTCAAAACAATTTCTATTGATCACGTCATAAATGCAGCTAAGAGGTTGAGTAGGTCAGACAGCAATGATATATATAATATGTCAAACAACCTTTTGAAAACTATTATAATTAGTATTGCTGAACCATTAACAAATTGTATCAATCTATGTATCAGGGAGGGATATTATCCAAATCAATTGAAAATATCACGTGTTTGTCCTGTCTATAAAAAGGGTTCTAAATACAAACCCGAAAATTATCGACCTATATCAGTAATTCCAATTATATCTAAATTGTTTGAGATGTTGGTATTTGATCAGATTAGTTCCTTCTTTGAGGAAAATAATATTCTAAGCAACTCACAATTTGGTTTTCGGAGCGGTAAATCTACGTCACACGCAATGGATAAACTCTTAAGAGAAATCAAAAAAGCTTTTGAAGATAAATGTTTTGCTCAGATCACATTTTGCGATCTGAACAAAGCTTTTGACTCTGTCAACCACTCTGATCTTCTATCTAAATTACAGTATTATGGCATTAATGGCTTAGCTCTAAATTTGTTTCAATCTTATTTAAATAATAGAAAACAAAAAGTTCTTATTAATGGTCTGTGGTCACAAGAAGCTACAGTATCGTTTGGAGTACCACAAGGCTCAGTGCTTGGGCCTTTTTTATTCTTAATCTCTATAAACGACCTTCCATCATCTGTTCCGACACCCACTGTTCTATACGCGGACGATACAACTATTTTAAATATTAATAAAGACTTCAATGATGTTAAATTGTTAGCTAAGAGTACACTGACAACTGTTTCTGATTGGTTTAATTCCAATGGGTTCCTTTTAAATCAGGAAAAAACACAAAATGTGTTATTTAGTACCAAAAATACGGATGAGGATGATTCGTCAGATTTCTCTTATTCCAATAGTGTGAAATTTCTTGGAATTTTCCTGGATAGGCACCTGACCTGGGATTGTCACATAGAATATTTGAGTCGTAGGCTCTCAAGGGTAATTTTTCTATTGAAGCGTCTACAATCCTGCATTGATTCTAACTACGAGGGCCGTTTTTTTTTTCAACCTCCGATCGCACGCCATGATGGCTAGAAAGGTCACAGACCGGCCCTGTGCGCAGCAGTCGATCGCGCATCTTCCCCACTACAACTTTTGTCACTCCCGAGTTCAAGTAGCCAGTTTGCGCTTAGCTGCAGTCGGGTAAACATGGCCGCGTCTATTGATTCTCCCGCCAAATGCGAGTTGAGAAGTGTTATTCGTTTCTTGCAAGCAGAAGGGAATAGTGCAGCAGAAATCCATCGGAGAATGTGCCGTGTTTACGGAGAAAACATTATGAGTGAAGGTGTTGTGCGGGAATGGTGTCGTAAGTTTAAAACTGGCCGAACCGACGTGCATGATGAAGGAGGTCAAGGACGCAAGTCTGTCGCTACAGACGATCTTGTTGAACGAGTTGACAAAGTGGTTAAAGGAAACCGTAGATTCATAATAAGTGCTTTGTCTTTGGAATTTCCAGAAGTGTCGAGATCTTCTCTGTACTCTATTGTTTCTGAACATTTAGGCTACAAAAAGATTTGTGCTCGCTGGGTGCCAAAGATGTTGAGTGACACCCACAAAACTCGCCGAATGGCTTCAGCTTTGACATTCCTTGAACGTTATCACAATGAAGGAGTAGATTTTTTAAAATCAATTGTAACCGGAGATGAGACCTGGATTCTTCATGACACACCCGAAACAAAGCAACAATCTCAACAATGGATGCACACAAATTCACCGAATAAACCCAAAAAATTCAAGCAAACTTTCAGCAACCGAAAAGTTATGGCTACGGTCTTTTGGGACCAAAAAGGTCCGTTGCTTGTGGAGTTCATGCAGCCTGGGACCACAATTAATGCAGCTGTTTATTGCCAAACTTTACGACATTTGCGGCGAGCCATTTAGAACAAAAGAAGAGGTATGCTGACATCAGGAATTGTTCTGTTGCATGACAACGCCCGCCCTCACACTGCAGGTGTAACCCAACAACTTCTTGAAACATTTAAGTGGGAAATTTTGGACCACCCACCTTACAGTCCCGACCTAGCACCGAGCGACTTCCATCTTTTTCCTGAACTGAAGAAATGGCTTGGAGGTCAGCACTTTCCGACTACTGAGGAACTTCAAGACACGGTCAAGACTCATTTAAATTCACTGGCGGCAACATTTTATGAAGAGGGTATTGGAAAGCTTGTCCACAGGTATGACAAATGCCTCAATCTTCAGGGTGATTATGTTGAGAAATAAGCATAAGTGTACATACATTTTGGTAATAAAATAATTTTGTTCTATTCACTTGTCTTTTATTTATGGCCCACCGGAGGTTGAAAAAAAAAACGGCCCTCGTATGTTAAAATTGCCTATTTTTCTTATTTCCAGTCAATTATTAGGTATGGTTTAATATATTGGGGTAATGCCAACAGAATTTCGGAAATCCTTATCTTACAAAAAAAGTTTTAAGAATAATTAACAAATCCCACAACACAGATCATTGTAAGCCAATCTTCATTAAACTGCAATTACAGACAATTATTAATCTATATATATTTGATATAATTAACTATGTTTTTAATAATAAAGATATACTACATCTTAATAATACAGTGCATAGTTATAATACAAGGCAAAAAAGTCAAGCAATTATTGGTTTTAATAGATTGAGTAAATCTATTAATAGTCACTCGGTTATTTGTTTGAGTATATATAATTGTTTTATACCTATAATTGAAAAGTATACAGAGAAAACATTTTTAACAAAGCTTTATACCTGGCTGTTGAATAATCCTTTTTATTCTATTGATGAATTTTTCAACTTGAAAAACATTGATTTTTAACATTAATAATATATCTGTGTTTTAACAATTATGTTCTGTAGAGTTTACATTGACATTTTTGATTCTATTTGTGTATAGAAATAAGAAATTATTGATATATTTTTGGACTTAGCATGTATGCTGTACTATGACTTTGTCGATACTGTAATATGTAACATGGCAATAAACGATTGATTGATTGATTGATTGATTGATTGATATATCGTGTAATAAAATCAGTAAACTTAACAATTTCATTCTTCTTATCAAACACAGTATCACAACAATCCAACAGACATAACAGATATGCATCAGCTTATCTTTTCACCAGAGAAAACAGCTTATTGGCAGACAAGTAATGTATGAAATATTGAATGAGAAAATGTTATTGATTGTAATGAGAAAGTAGTGCCAGCAATAGTCCCAAACATGCCAGCGACTGTCTCAGCATGTCGCCACTAAACATTGGCAGTCCAGAGTCCAACAACCACCAACCTCCTGGCCATACAACTACCGTTGTTAATGCTAGTTGAGTACATGTTGTTGTTGTATCTATTATATAGCAGGTTATAAGTCGTGCCAGCAAAAGTCCCAAACATCCCGACTTACCGGGGGCCAGCGGTTGTCTCCACCTGCCATACTCAACGTTGGCAGTCCAGAGTCCAACAACCACCAATCTCCTGACCATATAACTACCGTTGTTAATACTAGTTAAGTACATGTTGTTGTTGTATCTGTTATATGGCAGGTTATAAGTAGTGCCAGCAACAGTCCCAAACATCCCGACTTACCGGGGGCCAGCGGTTGTCTCAACCTGTCATACTCAACGTTGGCAGTCCAGAGTCCAACAACCACCAATCTCCTGACCATATAACTACCATTGTTAATACTAGTTAAGTACATGTTGTTGTTGTATCTGTTATATAGCAGGTTATAAGTAGTGCCAGCAACAGTCCCAAACATCCCGACTCACCGGGGGCCAGTGACTGTCTCAGCCTGTCACCACTCAACGTTGGCAGTCCAGGGTCGAGCAACCCCCACTCTCCTGGTCATACAACAACCATTGGTATCTACAAGGTAATTTGCACTCACAGCCTTGTATTCCAAGCTACATATATCGCCAACTAGTGAATTGAAAATTTTACTTTTCTGTTTTTTTTTTATTTTATGTAAAATCAGGTCAATTTGTATAGAGTCCACAAGAGTTGGTTTAGTATCCAATGCTTAAAAAGAAGCATTCAAAACATTAATAAAAACTTAATATTCATTAACAGTTAAAAATATCATTTTAGTTTATCAACTTTTTATTTTAACATGTTAGCTGCCATCCTTAATGTAAGTATTTTTTTCTCTAAATGCCAAAAATTATTATGCAAATTTTTAGAAAATGATGTATTATTTTTACTTCCATTTCTGAGTGCAGAAATACTACATACATAGGCATTATATGTATATAAATATGTCAGGAGTATTGGCCCGAAACAGTTTATTTAGTAGTGTATATGGTACATAAATAACTGTCGGGCATATCGGCCGGACACATTTTGAGGTAAATTTGTTTTCCTGGTTTGGCTACACTGACTCCATGATGAAATAAATCCAGTATTCAATATGCATTACGTTATTTCAATACCAAAATTCACTAAATAACTCTCTCGGGCCTATACTCCCGACAACTTGCCTGTAGAACCTACCAAAATTTAAAGTTTTATAAACAACTTTCTAACTAACCAGAAACTTTGAAATGCTCTCTATAAATATTATGATGCTTGCAGTACAATAAAGTGTAATCGGTTCCTTTAAGAAAGCAAGACCAGTCAAGTAACAATAAAAAAGCCAAAAGGTTGCTAAGCAGTAATGTCGGTCAAAATGGCCTGACGGTATCTAGCTGAGATAGAGCCGTTGGGCATACTGGACTGACACAGCAGCTAAAGTGTTAAAACATTTATGAAAGTGAATAATAAAGTAATTTTTATAAAAGTAAAAACAAGTAAAGTGGTATATTTTCATATTTGTGACTGGATTTAGAAAAAATATCCAATTTCACCTGGCTAGATATTAATATTTAACCATTTATCCCTGGATCTGTAGTGTATGCTTATGTATATTTCAACATGCATTCAATATACAATTTGCATAGTTTTTGTATCTTTAAAAAAAAAGATAGACCGATCTTATTACTCTGCCCATTCCTATAAACTATAAATTTGTGAAGGAAACTTATTCATAGAAAGTAAGGGAGAAAGCCTGTACAGTTCAAGATAAACATGTCAGAGATTGTCTACTTGACTGTTCCAGGACAAATTTTCATCGAGTATGACACCTAGATATTTGATTTCGTCAGCTGCTTTAAGGTTGGGCATTTCAGATACTGTAGCCTTTTTATCTCCAAATGGCATTTGCTTAGTCTTACTTTCATTGAGAACCAAGTTATTTTTCATACATTAGTCATGTTTCATATTGAAGGCAATAAAAGTGTTCACTTCTAGTTGATCTACTGTTACTTCTAGTGTTTCTGTTACTGTTTACTACTAGTGTCATCCGCATACATAACTATCTTGCTGTATTTCTCCAGATGTTCCGGAAAGTCATTAATAAACAGTACAAATAGAATTGCCCCTAGGACAGAGGCTTGGGGTTCCTCATTAGTCGGCAGCAATTCAGATCTGACAGTGCTTGTAAATCCTTTTGTTGTGTGTTTTATTTCTGCCATTTGACTTCGTCCCTTTACATAACTTGAAACCATTTCAGTGCTTTTTGTTGGATTCTTAAATTTTTAAGTTTAGTTAGGATAAGATCATGACCCAGGGAGTCAAAAGCCTTGCTTAGGTCAAGATACAGACTGGTGATAGTGTTGCCAACTTATATATTCTCAGTAATATACTTAACAAGGTCTATCAATGCAGTTGTTGTTGATTTTCCAGTGACAGACCCATGTTGGCTGTTTGTCAATGAATGGATTTGACTAAGATGTTCCTGGAGTCTTATTTTTATAATTTTTTCAATAAGTTTGGATATAGATGAAAGCAGTGAGATAGGTCTGTAGTTGGAAATGTTTAGTGGGTCCCCTTGTTTGTGTTTAGCAAATACCTTGGCTGTTTTCAATCGGGATTGAAAAATGCCCCCTGCATAGACATGTTGACAATCTTCACTAGAGGTGTTATTAGCTTATCTGCACATGTTTTCAGGATCTTGGAGGATATTTCATCAATGTCTGACGATGTGGAATTCTTTAATGATTGAATGGTTCTGCCTATTTCCTCAGGTGTTGTTGGACGTAAAGAAGAAAGAGTATTAACTGTGTTCGCTGGGAATTTTGAATTATTGGTGGTGTGTTGTTTATGCTGTTCTTTTTTAATGTTTCCTCAGCTATGTATACAAAGTAATAATTAAAACGATTTGCTACATCTGTCGGGTCTGAAAGTTCCTTTCCATTGTAGTTTAATTCTATTGCAGAGTTGTCAAGTACTTTCCTCCCTTGTCTCTCACTATTGATGGTGTCCCAGATGGCTTTGTTTTCTGCTTGTTCAATGTAATCGTACATAGCGTAGAACCAAAGATACTATATCCAATGTATTTAAATATTTTATTTATATTTAAAAAAAGAAACAGAGGCGTACAAAAAATCTAATTACACCATTGATTTACTCGACTAATTGTTCGTTATGGTATATGCTTATTTAAATTTTATTACAGTCCCAAGTTTTAATAATTGTTATCCTAATCGGAACAAATAAAATATAGGGATTCTAACTAGTTTTCACTGTGCATCAACTTTAAACTTTTATTTCTCAAGTCTACATTAACAATTACTGTATATTAATTCTTCGCAATCCATATTACCTGCTCTTGAGGTTTTAAATGTTATAGTCAGAATAATTTGAATTACAGATGTTTGAACACAGTAAAACTGTTATTAGTTACATTGTTGTTGTGGATAATTTAAATAGTCCAAATATTTTGTTCAATTTAAATGTATTTGTTTTATTGGTACAGTATATATTTTGCATAGATTCGTTTTTAACACTAAATATAACATTCATAACTTGGATTTTTTATAATAAGTACCAAGTTATCCACATAATTTCTCTATAAAACTAGCATTTACGACGATGAGCCCCACAAGAAAACGGCTTTTCGATTCGCCTAGGTCTACTTGTCCCTCCTCACTCTCCCGGAAATAGACTTCCGGCCTGCTTCAGTAAGAAGGTATCCCTACTAAATGCATTATTGACTTTCCAGCGGTGACTTGGCAGTTTGGGAAACGGCCACCTTAAGAGTAATTTTTTTAGTTGTTATTAAAGATTGTTTAATGTTTTATAACAATGTTTAAAAGATCAATATCAAAATTAAATTGAAGGTAATGAAATTTATAAACAGCAGTTGAACATTACAAGTTATTGGTAAAACAAAGTAAAGTTATTTATAAAGTAAACCATTTAAAAAAAAAAACCTAAAACTATTAAATAGAAGTTGGAATAAATGTAGACCTACTTACAATATTTATGTTGATGTTTAGATTACAATGTTGACATTAATCTATCTATTGTCTGGTAAAATAATATGTCACACACTTCTATTTAAGTTTGAAAGATCGCTTTTTGCCGATCGATCTCGGATACGTTTCACAATCAACAGTTCTGCAGGATTTGTGTTATTTTCTTTCTCGAGATAAGACATAAGTCGTTCAATGGTCATCATGGCTTCTGAGTGAGTTATTGTTTTGTTAGGTATGTCATCGTCTGAGTCATCTTCGATAACTGTGGGTATTAAACACTGTTCAATAATTTCATCTTCAGTCAAGAGTTGAATCCCGTGATCGTTTTTGACAATGTCTATCCACTGTATTACGTCTTCGTCTTGTAGGCTCTCACAACCTTCAGCTTCTTTCAGTAGTTTGAGAAATTCTGTATTCTCAACTTCTTTGTCAGCAATGCTGAGTGTTTATCCCCAACAGTATTGTAGGCATATTTGGCCAAAGTTTTTTCCAAGCATTTTATAATTTACCCTTGTTCAATCACCCCAAGCACCAGCAGACATATAAATAACATTTTTTTTTATATTTATCTCCTTTAACCTGTTGGTGAGTGTGCACGTCATATGACGTTCCAATGTAGTAGTTGCATTGAGGAGTCAGCTATGTCGTCAACAGAAATAACCAAAAAGGAGTTCGAAAATAAAAATTCTTTTTTTGGTAAAAACTGTTTAATTGCTTATAAAATCAAATGAAAAAACCAAAATTAGGAGATTTTGTCATTTCTTAGAATTTTTTATAGTATGGAAATACACACAATGAAACTTTACATAAAGAACATTCATAAGATGTATCCTTTCGTCTTTGTTGGCCTCTGGATGTGAGCATGCACAAATGTACATACATAGCATGGTCTTTGTAGTTTCCGTTTACAGCTTACACTCTTAGGAAGTGGGCGGGGAAAATGGCATCTGGTGAGGCGGAGCGGGTCATTGTCTCTTCCCACAGGCCATGAGACAGTAGCCATTGCGTCATTTTTAGTTGCTAAATGAGACTAGCAATTGTCATACTAGGTTCATACGAAAGTCCATTATGTGAATATTGACATTTGGATTTGACTGTTTAAATTTTTCTTTGAAAACTAGATAGGCATTCAACACTGATAAGTCTAACAAATGAAAGAACAACTTGACGTACCACTTGACAGTTTTTATAATTGTGTCGTTGAGCAACACCATCATGTCTGCTCTGTCCACAGCTCCCAAATTTTTATTATAACTAACAATGCATGATGGCTTCAGTTTATTTCTAGCAGTTCTTGTGTTTACTCTCACCATTTCATTTTTGTCTACAGTAGTAAGCATAGTTACATTACGCTTATCACACCATCGTATTGCAAGCATACTTTCATTGTGACGTACCTCAATATCACCTTGTTTCATATTTTTGGGGAAAAATGGAACATGTTTACGTTTGGCATTCAATGTCCCACATGCTCCTGTATTTTTATTGTATAGCCAGGTAAACAGATCTGGGCTAGAATACCAGTTACCCATATAAACTATGTGGTTTGTATTGAGATATGGTCCTAGGATACTTTTGATTACTTTAGATGATAGTCCATCGCTATTGCAGTCTCCATCAATTGCTGTACCCAGTATAAACTATGAAGTCTGAAACGACTCCAGTTTTACAGTTACACAATAGAAATTTTTTGATACCAAAACGTTTATTAGGTATGTACTATCGGAAGGATAGTCTCCCCTTCCAAAGCATGAGGCTTTTGCCAACAACCAAGGATTTATAAGTAAACTGCACCTCCTACGCAATGTTTCTATAACTGCATATTTTATAAAGTTTATCCCTTGAAGTACAATTTATGTTATCATCACACAAAAAACAGCTTTGTTAATGTACTCAACATGCATAATATGTACTATATGATTAACATACCTACAAGAGTTACTGAAACCAGTGAAACAGCGCTGGATAATTTTGTTACAAATGTTGATAGGAAGTACTCCACGGTCGCTTCATTTATAACTGCACTGTCAGATCATGATGGGCAACTATTGACTCTAAATAATTTTGTTAAATCCAAAGATAATTCAAATAAATTATATAAATCTGTAAGAACCTTAAAGAGAGTATATTGATAAGTTTATAGATGACCTACAGACTGAAGACTGGACTAAAATGTACCTTAGTACAATTGAAAATAAATTTTCATATTTTTATAATATTTTAATGTTTCACTTTCAAACAAATTTTCCTAAAGTTGTAAAAGGAATCAAGCCAAAAGGAACACAATGGATAGACAGTGAAATTAAAATTGAACGTGAAAATCTTATTAACAGCTATCATATATCTCGACAAACCAAAAATATACTTTTAAAAAAGTCTTTAAAACTAAAACAAAAAAAGTATAAAAAAATTATAATTAATAAAAAAAAGCATTATTTTAAAAACAAAATTGCTGCTTCAAATAATGTTTCTAAAACTGCTTGGCAGTTAGTCAATTCTGAAGTTAACAGAGGTAAAGAACCTATACCTATAGAAATCACCTTGAAGCAAAACAATAAAATCAAATCAAATCCTAATGAAATTGCCAACATTTTTAACAACCACTACTCGGATGTTGTAAAAAAACACGTTATTCCAAATTTGCCAACCAAAAACCAGACACTTCCAGAAGCACCTATCATTCAAACAAAATTCAACTGCAGAACCATTAACGAAAGCCAATTAATAGATATTATTAACTCAATAAAACCTAAATGGACTGCAGGATATGATGAAATCCCCACCAGAATCATTAAAGACGCCAAGTGGGCAATTCTAAAGCCATTGCTACATGTAATCAATGCTTCACTCATATCTGGAGTCTACCCACATGAGTTGAAGATTTCAAAAATTATCCCGGTGTTCAAAAAAGGGAACAGATCAGATGTTTTGAATTACCAACCAATTGCAGTACAGCCTTCACTGTCAAAAATTTTTGAAAAATGTATGCTCAATCAATTAATTAAATATTTTGAAGAAAATAACTTTTTAGATTCCGAACAACATGGGTTTAGACAAAACAAATCAACTGTAACAGCATTAGTTGATTTTGTTGAAAACATTATTGACAATTTAGATAAGGGGGATCATGAAGTCAGTGCCTTTCTGGATTTGACTAAGGCTTTTGACAGTGTTTGTCATATTAAGCTCAATAATAAACTTGTCAACTTTGGAATCAAAGATAGAGAGCTAAATTGGATTCGGACATTTCTTGAGGGGCGGAAGAAATATGTAGAAATAAAACATGTAAGTAATAACAAAATTATGTCATTTCAATCAAAAGTTAATAAAGTCATCTATTCAGTACCTCAATGGTCGGTTCTAGGACCCTTTTTGTTTCTTTCAGATATTGGAGGTTTGCCTAGAACTCTGGCAGCAACTGATGGGTCAGTAAAAAATTCTCTCTGTTTATATGCTGATGACGTTAGCCTAACTGCATCTAGCACAACTTTAAACACAGCACTAAATTCAATTAACGATAATATAAATAACATAAACTACTTTCTCTCCAATCTAAATCTTCTTCTAAATTCAAACAAGACCACTTACATGAAATTCAGCTGCAAAAATTCTAAAAATAATGAGTTGAATAATGAGATAAACATAGATTTTGTCAATGAAACTAACTTCCTAGGCATTAACATAGACAGAAACTTAAATTGGTCAAGTCACGTTAACAAAGTTTGCCATAGATTGAGCTCTGGTATTTTTGTTATAAAACAATTAAGGCTCTTTTGTGAACTACAAACCTTGAAATCTGTTTATTTTTCCCTAATTCATTCCCATATCAGTTATGGAATAGAAATATATGGAGCAACTTCTATTGTAAATCTAAACAAAATTCTTCACTTCCAGAAAGTTGCAATAAGACTTATGTTAAATCTGAAAATTAACGACCATTGTAAAGAGCACTTTGTGAGTTCTGGCATATTGACTGTTTATGGTATCTACATATATAGAACCATAATGCTCATAAAAACTAATGAGAATACTATACCCAGACAGCAAGATTCCCATCACTATAATACGAGAAACAAAGGGAACTTCAAAATTAATAGTCATAACAAAGAAGTGTATAAAAAGAACCCAAAGTATGCTGGAATAAAATTTTTAAATAACCTCCCAATTGATATAAAACATGAATTATCTCTTAAAGTTTTTAAAAGAAAATTAAAAGATTTCTGAGTAAGTAAATCTTTATACAATTTTGAAGAGTACTTCAAATTGTAGTGTTAACTGTAGTTGTAAATTATCTATCTTGTTTTGTTAAAATCGTTTTTATGTTTTAAATACGAGTATCAAAATACATCATGTAAATTTACATTGTATTAACTAGGTTAAAGATTAGGATAGTAAGTTACGTCATGACTACAATTCATTTGTATATTTTGTACAATACTGAATAAAGACATTTATCTATCTATCTATCTATCAAAGTGGAGTAAGCAACATAACAATAAATATCTATCTTGAGAGAAGATCTTGGCAAAAACTGGAGTCTCAATAAGTGGATCACTAGACCAGTACTGTTTTATTGTATTTTTTTTACAATGGGCCATCAAATGGCTGGCAGCTAAGAAACAATAAATTTCATCAGGGTTTGTTTCCACCCATTTATTTAGTTTAGAAAACTCTGAAAGAACACCTGTAGTACATTCAGAATAGTATTTGTTTGTTTCTGATGAAATATGTGAAATGAAATCATAAATCTTATAAAATGAGTCAATTTCCCTCCATTCAATGCCGTCAATTTCATCAGTAACAATAACGCCTGACTTTGAAGTGTCAAAATTAGCCATTCTAGGCACAAAATTATCATTGTGCGTCTAGTTATAAATTGGACAGACACTATCTATTTGTAAGTGATTGGCTGTATATTGTCATTAGATTGATTATGTTGTTCATCTAAAGACTGATCAACTATAGTTACATCATCTGTGGTCTCCCCTTCGTAATTACCAAAAACATCTTCTGAATTGTTCTCAAAAATTTCATCAACATAAAAATAGTTCCTTTCGGAGTTGTAAACATCCTCATCATTACTAATACTATAAATTTCATCATAATTTATTTGTAACTCATCACAAATGTCATCACTTCTACACAAATAATCTCTTAATCCCATTGTAATGTAAATAATAACTTATCACTAATAAAACACTGTCACATAACATAAATAAAACTAGACAACTAAATACAATAAAAAACAGAACTGAATAAAATAATTGAAGAAAACGTCTGGCAAGGTCAACAGAACAACAACAAATGGGTATAAATAAATAATAAAATAATAATAAACAACTCACACGAACAAAAAGGGTGCAAATCCCTTTCAAGCTCACTTTAGACGTTCCTTTCTCCACTCCCAGAATACGCCACTTGACCACTATTGACCCTAGATTGTTGCCAATGGAAAGCGCAGCATGTATATTTGTTGCGATTGTTATTCCAAATGTAATTAAACAGTTTTTAAATGTTTTAATTACACAATTTTAAGCTAGTATTAAAAACGTCATATGACGAAGTTCCCCTCAAATGGGATCAATTTCAATACTCCTTAACAGGTTAGCACAGGAATGATGTCCTTCATTCAATAATTTTGCTTAGCAATGCTTTTTTGTGATGTCTTTTTAAGCACTCAATTACACCTTGGTCCATCTGAAGGTTGAGTGCAGTCACATTTGGCGGTAAAAACTTGGCAAAAATATTGCCACACTTAAGTTCTTCAACACCTGGATGAGTAGACGCATTGTCTAATAGTAAAACCGCTTTATATGGTAGACTGTTAATATTTCAAAAAACCATTAACTGAGGAAACAAAAGTTTTCAAAAAACCATTTTTTTTTAAATATCAGTGCTCATCTACTTTCGTTTTTTATTTCTGTATATTACAGGAAGAGAGTTAAAATTCAAGTTTTTTAATGCTCGTAGCTTAGCGAATTTTCCAATGAGAAGTAGTGTTAACTTATTGGTTCCTGTGGCATTTGAACAAAGCAAAACATAGTCTTTGCCTTTTTTATGACCCTTTGCTTTATAATCTAATTTTGAAGCAAGTGATTTGGCAGATAGTATTTTATAAAATAAGCCCGTTTTGAGCACGCATTGTATATTTTTGAGAGGGTGTGTTCCTTTTCTATGAATGGCTGAAAGTCTATTTTAAATCGTTGGGCAGCCTCAACATCTCCTGATAATATTTTTCCAGTGATCGTAAGTTGGCAAGTTCCATGGCAGTCCTTCCATCTTCATAACCAACCCTTACTTGCCGTAAATGAAGAGTCTCTATACCTTATTTATTTAAAGGCAAAGCCTCTTCTTCTTCTAATATAAGCCCTGATAGAGGAACACCTTGGCTGGTTTCCTGCATAAACCAAACATACAATGCTTCATCCAACAATTAATTGTCTGGCTTTTTTTACTTTGCTCAATCATCTAAACTATCTTTAGAAACCATTTTTGAACAGAAATCTTCAATTTGATTTCTATTTTTTTCTTCAGTCAGAAACTGTAGATATGCCTACCCCTAACTCAGCAACTATATTTTTAAGTGTTTCGCCTTTATTACGGCGTTGAATAGCTAATAAACAATTTTCCATACTAACCAAAACCTTCTTCCTTGTAGTTGACATTTCAAAAATTTAACAGAAATTACCTAACAATTAACTACACACTATGCAATAAACGAACACTGATTCACTGACAGCCTCACTAACTAACACTGATCGAGTCTTGACATGAACGTCAAAGGAGTGAGAGAGGGGTATGGGAGAAGTGAGGCGAGAGGAGTAGGTGGGGCGTGAGGGGGTAGGTGGGATAGAGGTATAGGCAGAGGGGGAGTTAAGGCTTTGTCATGGCCCATGTGCAAGAGCATTATGAACAGACAACCGTCAATCGCCGATCACTGGGCGGCGATCAGCCGACCACACCACGCAGTCACTAATCAGTCTTGCTCAGTTCTGTGGTTTCAGATTAGGGCATTCCGAATAATTGGCTTATTCCGGATAATTGTGTTCTTAGTTTATCATCAATAACTCTAATTAAACTAAATTTTAAATTGGAGGTAATTAAATTTACTTACTTGGGTGAGCTGGTGGCCGAGCGGCCCATGGTGTCAGGACTTTGGGCTTGGGTTAGAGATAACGCTGATTCAAATCCGGCCTAGACTGGAAATATTATCAGTAATGACCACCTTGTACTGTACTGGTTCACCTCCTTACTCTGTCTGAATAAGTTCCTCGCACAGATCAATAGTCTATGAGGAATGGGCAGAGTAAGGTTAAGAAGGAGGCCGGCCTCTCCTTTAAAAAAAAAATGTAAAATGCACTTGATACTACTTTAGGATGACAACCTATGTCTCTTTATAGTTAAATTACATAGTACAAGTTTAATGTAATTCCCTTAGAGAAAGGTTTATTATTGAACAGTGTTTTGGGAAAAAATATTTCCAGTCCTAGGCAATTGTGTCAGAGTTGCCCTAGACAACATTCCATTTAACTGGGCCACAATGAAGCCAAGTGCTCGGCCCAGCCCGAAGGCTCTCCACTGCATCTCTAAGCGACCTCAAGGTGGAATGGCAATGCAGGTGACAGCCCACCCGGACTTGGAGCAGAGAAACCTAGGATCGTTATCTGCTCATACTGGTAGCCAGTGCAGTCGAAGATAACCTCCCCTTCTGGACCTTGGAGCAGAGAAACCTAGGATCTTTAGCTGCTCATACCAGTAGTCAATACAGTCAAAGATGGATCAAAACAACACGACAGCCAGAACATCAGAACAAAACCCTATAATTACCTAATTCTTTATGGCCAAAAATGATATCAAATTTTAGTTGGTTTACTGTTAACAAATATTGTTTATGCATTTTATATAAATGCATGTAATTGCCAATATAGAAATTATAGTATTCTAGTTTGAGGGATGAAATTAAATATAGTGATATATTAAAATGTCATAATATAGGTGTGTTCCTGGACGATTTTTCATGTCAGGAGTAATTTGAATATATATATATATTGAGCATGGGAACTAAGGTTTTTTTATACTTATAATTTGTTTGCTTTCACTTACGTTGTTGCTAATAAAATGAATTTAATTTACAAACTGTTTAGAGTAAAGTCTATTATAAAATATTTACTCTGATGCTTCAAAAGTTAAGAAGCAAATAATAGATTTGTTCAGTTAGTAGCTGGTTGTTAGAATCAATTGTTTAGTATAACATAAAAAGCAAAATATTAAGTTGATACACAGTAAAAACTAGTTAAAATTCCAGTACTTTATAGTTCTAACTTTGATAAATATTATTAAAATTTAAAAATGAATATGTCAAAACGTACAATTAAATGAGGAAAACAATGGTGTGAAAGGGTTTTTCATATGCCTCTTATTGTCAACCCACAGGTTCAATAGTAAACAACCTTCAGATTCGGACCCAATTTCTGCACTAACAGTAGATATTCATTCACTTTTTCATTTTTTTTTTAATATTATTTCTCCTAGACTATCACAAAATAATGTCAAATTACTCATGTATTGTTGAAGGCATAACTCACTTTTAGCACTGATATGTAAGGATGGAAGATTAATATATAGACTAAAATAGTGCTATAATCAATTGTTGATAGAACTGCTCAAAAGCTTAAACTGTAGGTCTGTTATAGGAGCATCGGCGAGTGAGTCATATCAATGCAGAGCAGAAGCGGCGCTGCAACATCAAGAATGGCTTTGACACACTACACAGCCTCATACCTCAACTAAGCCAGAACCCTAATGCCAAGGTTACTACGCTATCTGTGTTTATTAATACATACAATTCTAATGAAGGAAGTACTCTTGATGCATGATCCAGTTAAGTAATGTAACAAGACTGTGCCATCTTAAATTACACAGTGTTTTTAAATGAAGAAAAATGACAACCTGCTCTATTCCCAGCACTGCTCATTAAATTAATATTCCTCATATTTGTAAAGTAGAACTAGAAACTTAATTTTTTCGCAATGAGTTCAAATATTATTTACGTTAGGTTGGACTAGTGGCATTGAACCTGGAGTTAGTATAATAGTACTCTGTGCTTATTCAAAATAATAAAATCTTGTAGGTCATATAAATATATGAGTACAAAACATATAAAATTAAGACAGAATGGTACTTACAGCTCTATTTTGGAATTTATGAATTTGTTTTAAATGACATATTACTCTTTGTTGAGCATTGAAAGTATATCCCAAATCTTAGGTGTGCAAAGTAAATAATTTTTAGTGTATTGAATTACTAAGGAGGAATATTTTTTTGAATCATTAAACCACAATTAATTTCCCCTAAAACTTTTTTAATCTGAATATCATACAGTAAATAAAGCCTATGTTTATTATTCGTATGGGTAAAAACTAAATATTGTATATGAGATAATAGCAAAGATGCTCCAAGTCAAGGATAATAATTACAAAATGCTATAAAAACTGGTACTGTATATCAAATTATTCTAAGCAATTCCTTAATAAATATTCATTGCCTGATTAAAAATATGGGTTTATAGTATTTTTAAGTGTTCCAAAAGATGTATTAGTTTGTGTTTTGACATTTAATGACAAGTATTGAGAGTTTAAAATGCGCTTAACGTTTTTGAGCTTAATAGAAGAAATATGGAATGCACTTTCATTAGCGCTTATCTTCAATGAAACAATGAATTTATTGAACCAATCAACAATATCAAATTATTACAGGTTACGTCAGTAAGAGTTTACAGGCTACATGCCAGTAATATACAAGCTCATTATATACAATGGTCACTACTTCTAAGCCATGCACAAACAGAAAAAGAAAAAAAAACAAACAGAAAAGTCAAACCATGCGGCAAAGCTACTTTCATAAAACAGCATTTCAAGCAAGCACATGCACAAGTTAGCAGAAGCGACTTACATTAACAAACCAATAGGTAAAAAAATTCATCAATCTTGTACATCAGATTTTATACTAGCCAAGACAAGGATGGTGTTTAAAACTTTTCTTTTCCAGCTTTCTTACTTCACTAGGTAAGTAAGTGATTACAAAAACGTATCTCTGAAACAGGAGAAGACTTGTCTCTTTTATCTGTCCTTGACCTGGGTATTTCAAGTTTTGTTCTGAACCTAGTATCATGATTATGTACTGAACTAGTTACAATAAAATCATACAGATTGTCCTTAATGCTAAGAAGACATTGAAATATATACAAATTGACTACAGTAAAAACTTTCTGCTCCTTAAATAGTGGTCAACAGTGATCTCTATACTGAGCATGGCATAAAATCCTAATAGCCTTTTTTTGCAGTAGCAAGATTTATGAACCTTGGGTGAGTGGCCCCAGAGAATCAATCCATAGTGTTGTTGGGATTGATGAGAACTTCCTTATATGTTGTTAATTTTCTTTAGTTTCTTATAGATTGAATTTTACCGTATTACTCTCTTTACACATAAATAATTCAGAGTATGTATATAGTCCACCAACACAAAACCCAGGATAACATGTGCACAAAACTGTGTTGTACTTTGTGGATCCACTCTTACCACAGCCACTTGCCTAAGGACAATTGGAACTAAGACATCCGATGAAAGTGCCAGTCGTTTTGTGCTATGTATTATGTCTTTATTTTTTCCTGTGTACTTTGTTAGTGAACCTGTGTTCTCAGGTAATTTTACTGATTCTCTGTCTCTCTTATTATATTAAGATTTTCTCCCTCATAGCATTTGTTTTTTGTTAATTTTGGATTGACTCTTACCAGTCTGTTTTTTTTTAATCAAATAGATATCAATTATCTTCAACTATATGAACATTTGGCATAATGGTCCACCTAAACAGCAACATATTGGTATATATTGTATGCAGTCAAAAAGTGTGGTTCATATAATCATTACCAATAGACATATCTGCTATTTATAGCAGTTTAATGTAACCTACATTATATTTGTTTCAATCTTAGGGCTAAACTGTAAAATGAAGATTTTTATACAAACTAAACCAACTAACTAACATTTTTTTTTATGTAAAATTTGTTCAGCATAATAATTTGTATTCTGGTCTTTATCCTATTATTAGGACTCAGATTTAGTATAAACATTAAATAATAAACAACGCTTTACGTTTTAAATAATTGAGTTTAAATAACTATGTGATGCAATTTTTAGCTGAGCAAAGCAGCCATGCTACAGAAAGGAGCGGAGTATATTAGGCAGTTGCGTAATGATCGCCAGTCTCTTAAAGATGAAATAGACAGTTTACGTCAGCAAGTTGAGTCCTTGAACTCGGCTATCAGGTACGAATATATCAATTTTGTAGTGATATTTATCAGTGTAAGATACTAAGAATTGAATTTGTTACCAAAATCTTACAGAATTTCAACAACAGTTGTGACATTTTATCTAATTAAAATGCATATCTATGTAGATGTGTATGAAAAGAATGACTATCAAATGTTTCCTGTAAATATTGATAGTTTGTACCACCCTTAGGAGTCACCTTGTGGTTATTTTTAAAGGCTGATCTTTTAAATCACCTAATGTTAATAAGACTATCATAGACGCATTGCTTACATAATTTAAGCTCGTTATTGGTTTAATAGTTGTTTTACAACTTTTAAAATCTAAAAATATTTTTATATTTTAAAGATACAACTTTTTGTATCTTTAAAATAAATAAATACGGTATATATGGGGAATAACAAGGATATTTGTTCAGTGTGTATTAAAAACTGTACTCTTTGTAGTTTTAAAATAAATAAGAAATGTCTTTACACTGATATTAAGGTTATTTTTTTCCTTACTGTTAGGATGTTTCGGTCGTGAATGTACTGATATAGGTAACACATATACTAGAATTTCTTCTCAAGATGCTCATCCATCTTTGAAAGAATGAGAATGTAGCAGTTGTTACCACTGAGTTTGATACAGAATCTAATCAGTAGAGCAAATGTTCCTCCCTCTCTTTCCTATTGGCTTCTGAAGATGGCCCAACCGCATTTACAATATCCTCTAATTCAGGTAATTCTCTTATTGTGTCTACCTATGTTTCTGTTAGATTAATTATTTAAATCGTCGATTTTCTCTAAATATAATTATGAAACTTACTTACTTACTCCCATGGCCATCGATGCCCAAGAAGGGATTTGGCCTCACCAACAAGCTCTCTCCATCTTTCTCTGTTTTCTGCCTCCTCCACTGTGGTTCCAAGTGCTGCGGTGTCTGTCTCAACCATAATTATGAAACATATTTTAAAATTGATTTTTAACATTTCAACAGGGTTGGAATAATTCTCCTAACATATCTCTAAGAGTCCTTCCAAAATATATATAATCTTCCTCCAAAATATGATGAATAGCTTGGTTATTACACTGTGTAAACAAAAACATATTGGGGCGTAACATTAGCATAAAATGTTATAGACTGACAAAAAATAACAACAGTACCCTAGTGACCACCATAAGGAAACTCAAGCTTGTGCATGAATTAAAAAAGTAACTCTTGGAAAATTAAAATGACGTAAATAAAACAGTTGTAGTTAGCAGTGTAGCTTCTTATCTGCAAGAAACTTCAATATAGTAATAATATGCTTAATTCAAGATTCAAGATTTTATTTGTCGAAAACTTTACAAAAAGTATGACAACGTCAATAGCCTAAGTTACAGTGATGTTTTCACAATGTCATAATATTCACTAATATTATACAAACAATTATTAGTTAGTAGTCTCTTACAAAATGTCTTAAATTTAGTATAAGGCAACACTTTGATATAATCAGGTAGAGCATTGTATAATCGGATGCCCTGGTGTTCCACACTATTTATTGTACTTGTGTAGACACATCTCTTTACACTAAGATTATTTTTATGGCTAGTGTCATGCTGGTGGGTGTCCGCCATTTTAGGTAATTCATTCACTTTTTCTTTTGTGTATAACAGTACTGATTTAATATACATAGAAGGCAAGGACATGATACCCAGACTTCTAAAATAGGGCTTACAGTGAGTTTGTCCTGGTACTCCACAAATCAACCTTATAGCTTTTTTTTGCATTGTAAAAAGTTTGGATGAATATCCAGAATTGCCCCACAATTCAATACCATAGTTGAGATGACTATGTATGTAAGCATAATAAATGAATAGAAGGACATCGGGAGTAACACTCTTCCTTAGGGAGCGTAAGACAAAAAGCCCCTTAGCTAACTTGGCAGAAGTATTGTCTATATGACTAGTCCACTTCAAGTCTGATTGGATAGAAATGCCTAAGAATTTTAATG
This sequence comes from Stictocephala bisonia, assembly GCA_035578905.1. Lineage (NCBI taxonomy): Eukaryota > Metazoa > Arthropoda > Insecta > Hemiptera > Membracidae > Stictocephala > Stictocephala bisonia. The sequence continues at coordinate 380,846 of JAQJVL010000600.1, read as the reverse complement.
AAGAGCTTTCATTTTTATGTAAACTAAGACTAAGTACCAAGTCCTGTACCTTCTCTCCATTCAGTAACAGGTTATTTGCACTACACCAGCCCTGTATAATGTCAGACGACACATCCAGCATATCACCAGCTTCCACAGATGATTTAGCCTTGATATTCAAACCCAAATCATCCGCGAACAAGAAACAGGTGGAGTAACAGTAATGGAGTAACAGGTTCTTCAACTGTGATTTGAATTTAAAAGGAGATAGTGATTTTAAAGAATCAGGAAGATTGTTTTATAATAGTATAGGCCCATGGGTATTTTTTAACTTATTAAGCTTATGTATAGGATATTAGAATGTGTTTATCTTTATAGTATTGAACCTATGATTTGGCGTATAATTTTTAAACACAATTGGATTAATACAAAATTTTAGAATTTTTCAAGAGAGGTCTCCAGGTAGTTTTAGAATTATAGTAGCCAAATGTTCAAATTATAGACTTTTGACTTTTTAAAACTGTATGTAAAAGCACTGTTCCCATTGAAATATCCAATAACCAAATAAAAAATAAACACAGTTAAATATGCATAAAGATGTGACTTTATTGTTTACTCTTAAGGTATATCCTGTAGAATTATGCTTTTTATTTTAAAAGTTCTATCTTCTGAACAACTTGTAGTTTTAGTATGTCTAAGTAATTTCCTTGTTTCCATTTTATTAATGCATTGGAAGTGTGACAAGAATTTGTTGCAGATCGCACCAAATTTATATTCTCATGTTTTTGTGTAGCAATTGCCAATCATTGTTGCCAGCTACAGGGGCTCCTGTTTCACGCCACCGCAGCAACAAAATGAGGGAAATGTATGACGAGTATGTGCGAATTCGCACTCAGGACAACTGGAAGTTTTGGCTTGTATCCTTTAATTAATAAAAGTGTAACATAATCCAATATTACTGAGATGTTGACGCTTTATGTAACACTTCTTGCAGTCTTTGTCCAATATATCGACCCTGTGGATCAGGTTTATTGAACCATCAGAATTATTAACATTTATTTTTATAAAGATTTTTTTACAACATGTGATAAAAATATACCAATCAAATTGTAACATTTTGCATTGTCACAACTGCTTGTACAGTGAAACATCGTTAGTCCGGCATTCCTTAGTTCGTAATTTGCTATAGTCTGGCATTTGTCATTGGGCTATTAATTAATGACACTTTCTAAGGAATAGTCGGCTTTAGTTTGTAACAATGACTATATTCGCTCATCTACACTCATCACACTCATTCGAAATCCATAATCACCCATTATCTTGATAATATAGGCGTCTTAAGAATAAATAAATAAATTGTGTGTGTCAACTGTAAACTCGGGAAAAAAATGCCATATATGCATATGGCATGTCACTCTGCTCCTTTTCATATCAGCAGTTGCCCAACAAATGTCACTTAAATACAGTAGAACTACAATTTTCCGAACTCCAATCATCCGGATCGCCAATTATCTGGATCACTTTCAGAAACATTTTCAATCTTGTTTTTAAATGACATAAACAAGGAACAATTATTGTCAGTACGTACTGTAGTTTCGTGTACTACTAAGGTCTATCTTACCACGAGAACTGTAGTAGAGCGAAGCATTGGCGATGTGATGACTCACGCATGTGAACAAGCGAGTTATTTTTGTCTCTGTATTTTCGCCTATCCTTCCGCTCCCAGGCATACATTTCCTGTTGCCAGCTCAGTCTGACCTACACTGCTATTGAGTGTTATTGTGTATGAATTGTTCTTAGTGTGTTTGAGATTTGTGTACGTACGATGTCTGGGAAAATGAAACGTTGTGCTGTCAATGAGTGATAAAGGTATGATTATCAAACAGTTAAAAAAGGGTGTATCGGGAAATCCAGTTATCCGGATTTCTGCATATCCGAATCACACTCAGCAAACATTAATCCCGATAATTGGAGTTCTACTGTATGTGATATTCCGTAAACCTAGGTTGTACTTTTATTCTGATTTACGAGGACATACCATTTTTCTTTGTACAGTTTGACGATAGTCATTCCTTGAAACATATATATGCATTGAATGGAACATTGTTAAGTGTTCATTAAGTGATTACTGTATTATTATTATTATTCTACTTGAGTTTTTATGAGTTGCTGACATGTACAATGCCTTAACACCATTGTACGTTTAGGGGTGAGTTAGTACCACTGTACGTGTATGGGTGGGCAGGTGGGTTAGCACCATTGTGTGTGTATCAGTGGGTGAGTGGATCAGTAACCACAATAAATCAAATCTATTATATTATACTAATATTTTTATAGCTCAACATATAACTTTGCTGTGATTAATTTTTCATTTTGGCTTCGGATCACTTTTTATAAAGTATATATAAATACAGAATATATCAATTACAATCATATATACTACTGGATGTTTTTAAGATCATTTATTATAAAGTATGCTATATATCCGCTCTCCCATACACGTACAGTGGTATTGAATGGGCTCTGTAATATTTTTATTTGTATAATTATTTGTGTAATTGTAATTAATTTTTTCAAAAAACCGGAAAGCAGGCAATTAGAAGGGTTAATTAAAACTTAAATATGTGACACTGTACGTGTATGGGTGGGCGGGCGGGTCAGTGCCACTGTACGTGTATGGGTGGGCGGGTGGGTCAGTGCCACTGTACGTGTATGGGTGGGCGGCTGGGTCAGTGCCACTGTACGTGTATGGGTGGGCGGCTGGGTCAGTGCCACTGTACGTGTATGGGCGGGCGGGTGGGTCAGTACCACTCTACGTGTATGGGTGGGCGGGTGGGTCAGTGCCACTGTACGTGTATGGGTGGGCGGGTGGGTCAGTGCCACTGTACATGTATGGGTGGGCGGTTGGGTCAGTGCCACTGTACGTGTATGGGTGGGCGGCTGGGTCAGTGCCACTGTACGTGTATGGGTGGGCGGCTGGGTCAGTGCCACTGTACGTGTATGGGCGGGCGGGTGGGTCAGTACCACTGTACGTGTATGGGCGAGTGGGTGGGTCAGTGCCACTGTACGTGTATGGGTGGGCGGCTGGGTCAGTGCCACTGTACGTGTATGGGTGGGCGGCTGGGTCAGTGCCACTGTACGTGTATGGGTGGGCGGCTGGGTCAGTGCCACTGTACGTGTATGGGCGGGCAGGTGGGTCAGTACCACTGTACGTGTATGAGCGGGCGGGTGGGTCAATACCACTCTACGTGTATGGGCGGGTGGGTCAGTGCCACTGTACGTGTATGGGTGGGCGGCTGGGTCAGTGCCACTGTACGTGTATGGGTGGGCAGGTGGGTCAGTGCCACTGTACGTGTATGGGTGGGCGGCTGGGTCAGTGCCACTGTACGTGTATGGGTGGGCGGCTGGGTCAGTGCCACTGTACGTGTATGGGTGGGCGGCTGGGTCAGTGCCACTGTACGTGTATGGGCGGGCGGGTGGGTCAGTACCACTCTATGTGTATGGGTGGGCGGGTGGGTCAGTGCCACTGTACGTGTATGGGTGGGCGGCTGGGTCAGTGCCACTGTACGTGTATGGGTGGGCGGGTGGGTCAGTACCACTCTACGTGTATGGGTGGGCGGGTGGGTCAGTGCCACTGTACGTGTATGGGCGGGCGGCTGGGTCAATACCAATGTAAGGAGTCAACTAGTGTTGAGAGGTCACCGCCGAGGCTCATCCGGAATATTGAAGTAGAAAAAAAGGAAACATAGTTGTTTGTTGTTGTAATATTGTGTGATTTAATAAAAAATACTTTATAAAAACAATAACATGGTATGTATTTTTTTAGGATTTCATATTAACATTTTTAATCATATTTTGAAAATATCCAATTTGGTAACTACTAGATTGAATTGAAACATAGAATAGTAAATCAGTTCTATTTACTATTCTATGTTAAACAGTACCAATGTTTGTGTGTGGGCAGGTGGGTGGGTCAATACCAATGTTCGTGTATGGGCGGGCGGGTGGGTCAGTAGCAATGATTGTGTGTGGGTGGGCGGGTGGGTCAATACCAATGTTTGTGTGTGTGCAGGCGGGTGGGTTAATACCAATGTTTGTGGGCGGGTGGGTGGGTGGGTCAATACCAATGTTCGTGTATGGGCGGGTGGGTAGGTCAGTACCAATGTTTGTGTGTGGGCGGGCAGGCGGGTTTTTCCTTTATAGGGATTACCAATGTACGTGTATGGGTGGGCGGGTGGGTCAATACCATTGTACATGTGGTCAATCAAAACTTGTAGGAGTTGTTAGTCGTTCACTATACTTAAACCATGACACACCGTGTGCCTGCTCGGGGCCAATCAAATCAAGACCAAATTAACAGTCGACAGCCGATAACTGATCCAACAATATCGGCTTATCAAACGTATTACAAGAGAATGTTTTTAGAAGGAAAAAAACCCGAACAAATCAAATTTGTTTTATCTAGTACTTGGACAACGGGTGACACTAGATGGTATAGGAATCAAACTCATCCGGGACATGGAGGTGAACATGTGCAAGATCCAAAAGTATCATCATCATCATTGTTGTCATCGTTATCATCAACGATTTGATGATAACATGTGTGCCAGTGATGTATAGAACACTACATACACCGCCCAGTCAATACTACTGTAAGTGTATGGGCGGGTGGGTGGGTCAATACTACTGTAAGTGTATGGGGGGGCGGGACGGTCAATACTACTGTAAATGTACAACCTGTACAAGAGTTACTCTTGGCTTATTACGGTTGTTTTTATTCATATATGATCCGTGTGATTGTAATTTGGTAAAAATAAACCACAGGAACAGGATCTGTCTATACATATATACTTGTCTGTTTATTTTATACAAGTACATATATACTTGTCTTAAATAAACAGACAAGTATATATGTATAGTTACTTTTTATGAATAAAATATATGCCCTATATTCAGAATAAATGTTTAAATTACATTTGGTAGGCCTTATTAATATTGAATTTTAAAATGTTATGATTCCATTTTATTGTAACTATCTATTTTCTGTATTATAATTACTTCTATATACATAAACCTGTACACTTATGTAATCTACTTATAACTTCAAACTGTGTCTACATATGTACAACACTTCTGCTTCATTTTCTATTAATAATGTTGTTTTTGATGCTTAAATTATTTTAATTTATTAAGTACACTTAATTTAGAAAAAATTATCAATAATCCAGCAAGCACTGGGTCCCGAAGGTGCTGGGTTAAAGAAGTTCCACTCTACAATACTCAGTGAATTTGTCATGGGGATTTGAACTGTTGCCCCCCCCCCCCCAAACATTGTTTGAATATCATGTTAAAAATGCTGCTGGCTTAATCAGCAAAAGAATTAAATGAATGTATTGTAGTAATAATATTGTGTATAGTTATTATTTTAGTATAAAACATTGTAACAACATATAGCATACTATTGACCATATGTCTGTTGTAAAGTGTACATAATGTTTGAAAATGAATCCATTTTAAATTCTTTGTTAATATCACGTTCAACCATATGTACTTGCTTTTCTATATAAGTGGCATGAAATGAAATATATTTGTTCTACCTACCACTTGTATAGTAAGTAAGCAATATTGAAATCGTATTTCCCTGCAGTACTTCAAAACTGCTGTTTTTTTTTCCAATCAGAAATCAAATTTTTCTTAAGTGAACAGGATTATTTATTTATTATGAAGCTCAACAAGATTAAAAAAAAACTTTATACTCTTACTTAACTCCTATCACAGCTGAGTCTACTCTGTGAGCCATTGCTCAATTCATTCAGCGCACAAGTTTCCACTCAGAGTTTGGATGAACTTTACCGAACCACACTCAATTGGGTTGATCAGCATTGTACGCTCAGTGTTCTTAGACCTTGTAAGTTCAATCAGTATGTAATTAAACGTTCAAGTCCATTAAAAGTAATATAAATATTTTGAATAGAATAAGTTTTCTCATTAATCTTGTGTGGCCTCTTGAATGATTTTACTATGATAAAGTAAAACTTAACAAGTCACAGATTTGAGAATTAGAAGTACAGTGGAGTCCCAGTAATCCAAAATAATTAGGACCTAACCCATTTCAGATTACCAAATTTTTCGGATTAAACAATTTTCTTGAAACACACTTTTAATAAAAAATAACATGCCTATCATTAGATACAGTACTGTAGTTTTGAACGCTTTAAGAGCCTGTGATAATAAGGAGATAATGAACCCTTTAATAGAATAATACATTCATCAGAGACGTTTGATCAAAAACCATTTTTCAAGACAAAAAGTCAAATCAAATCAAATATTTATTTGCAATGACATTACAAAAATGTATAGCAAACGTCATCCCTTTATAAAAATCTGAAACATACATCCCACATAAAAGCCTCTGTCAAAACATACATCATTTACGGTTGCACTCATATTCACTCATACCAAATCCCCACTTCCGACACCGGTTGTCAGTCTTCTGATTATGCGGTCTCCCAGTTGTATGCCATAAACTCGTCCACACTATAAAATGCATGAGACGCTAAACAGCGTTTGAGACGAGTTTTTAACGCCTTGAGCATTGGGGCATTCTTAATTGAATCCGGCAACTTGTTGACAAAACGAACACCTGCGTGTGAGGGCAAGCGTTCGTGGACTACCGTCCTGTGATTCCCAGTTCGGTAGTTGTTTCTGCCTCTTGTGTCGTGTGTATGTATGTCCCGGCCACTTGTCATAACACTTTTGGATATGCTAAATAGGGTTGTCTCCAGTATGTAAAGGCTAGGCAATGTCAACAGTTGCAATTTTTTGAATGTTTCTTTGCAGGTTTCTCTGAACTTTAATTGTGCAACAATGCGAACCGCTCGTTTTTGCAATTTAAATGCTCTGCTAAACTGATTGTTTGCAGAAGCTCCCCACAGCACCACACCGTAGTGAGATGGGGGTAAATAAGACCGTAATACGCCGTAATTAGAACGAATTGGGCAGAATTTTGCTGAAACGTCCTCAAACAATAAATGCCTGAGGACAATTTGGAGCAAATATGGTCCATGTGCGAATTCCAGGTCAACCCTCGATCCAGGTGTATTCCCATGAATTTTGAACTAACAGTCTCATCTAACCGTTTAAAATCTGCCACCAAATGAGTGGTCTCTCCATGTCATCATATGGTCGCAACGAAAATGACAAAACATACATATTTGATGGGGTTTACTCAAGATTGCCAAACTGTTTGAAATATTGACAAATTGTCTTAGACACAAAAAAAAAAGATTAGTTGTAATAAGGATCGTGTTAGTTATTATTTAGTTAAAACTTGTAAAACATATAGCATACTATTGACCATATGTCTGTTGTAAAGTGTACATAATGTTTGAAAATGAATCCATTTTAAATTCTTTGTTAATATCACGTTCAACCATATGTACTTGCTTTTCTATATAAGTGGCATGAAATAAAATATATTTGTTCTACCTACCACTTGTATAGTAAGTAAGCAATATTGAAATCGTATTTCCCTGCAGTACTTCAAAACTGCTGTTTTTTTTTTTTTTCCAATCAGAAATCAAATTTTTCTTAAGTGAACAGGATTATTTATTTATTATGAAGCTCAACAAGATTAAAAAAAAACTTTATACTCTTACTTAACTCCTATCACAGCTGAGTCTACTCTGTGAGCCATTGCTCAATTCATTCAGCGCACAAGTTTCCACTCAGAGTTTGGATGAACTTTACCGAACCACACTCAATTGGGTTGATCAGCATTGTACGCTCAGTGTTCTTAGACCTTGTAAGTTCAATCAGTATGTAATTAAACGTTCAAGTCCATTAAAAGTAATATAAATATTTTGAATAGAATAAGTTTTCTCATTAATCTTGTGTGGCCTCTTGAATGATTTTACTATGATAAAGTAAAACTTAACAAGTCACAGATTTGAGAATTAGAAGTACAGTGGAGTCCCAGTAATCCAAAATAATTAGGACCTAACCCATTTCAGATTACCAAATTTTTCGGATTAAACAATTTTCTTGAAACACACTTAATAAAAAATAACATGCCTATCATTAGATACAGTACTGTAGTTTTGAACGCTTTAAGAGCCTGTGATAATAAGGAGATAATGAACCCTTTAATAGAATAATACATTCATCAGAGACGTTTGATCAAAAACCATTTTTCAAGACAAAAAGGTTGGAGTCACTAGCAGAAATTGATCCCGGGCCCAGCGCTACTTGATGCCATTGCATTTGCTATTAGACCATGTAATCAGTTGACGGAAGTTGAGTGCATATTTCTGGTGTTCTCACGATACTCTGTTCCTAATTCCTACTGTGAGTCTCACATCAACAGTTGGAACTTGTTTGTTTACATACCTCAGTTAAGTTCTTTTTATACTGTACCGCTGAGTTCTAAATTCTGTGCTATGTAGAACAACACCCTGCCGCAACCATAGTAGATATCATGTTTTTGAGACGCTGGCATAATTTAGTTTCGAGGGAGAGGAATTCTGCTTTAAAGCAAAGAAAGTTAACTGTTCAAACCAAAATAGCATTTGAAAAGTTTATTAACAGTTAAATACTTGAAATAATATTTTCTTGTCATTTTTAAATATATACATTAGTGGTTCTTACTGTACCTGCAATTTTATTTTCCAAATCTTTTGCCAATTTGTGTTTTGGATAAAGCGGATTTTTGGATTACCGCAGTTCAGATTTGCAGAACTCTACTGTACTAGTGTTTTGTGTTGCATAGTAAACAGAATGTTTCTTGAAATGTAAGTATTACTGAGTCTGAAACATTTTACATCAATTGGAAAAAGTAAAAATGGTAAAATAAATATCAATATCTTAGGCTTAAGTGGCTGGAGTTATAAGAAGAATCTGGATTGTACGGTAACAAATTAACAAGCTGACATTCACAATAACACCAATAGTGAAAATGACAAACAATATTAATTCTAGTTATTTATAAATACCACCTAAACAATTACAAAAACATTTTAAATGCACTCTTTACTCATGGCCGGTTGAACAACCTCGGTTAGCGTATTTTAATCACGGTTAAGATAATCAGCTAGGGATGGGTTGGTCCCTAAAGTTGGTTCTCAGTTCTATTGGTTCTTGACAAAAAAACCAGAACCGAAAAACGATGAGAAAATCTCGGTTCTGTGGTTCTGGTTCCAGAAAAACGTAAATGGAGAGATAGCTTTCATAACTGAAATGTTTCGGGTACGGAAAGAGCTGATAAATAGAACAATCAAACAACAATATCCAGCCACAAGATAAACAATATATCTTTGTCAAAAAGCTGTAGCTTGCCAATAGGTGTAGTACCCAACACGCATGCGCTGAATGCCGACCGCAGCGCTACAGCGGCGGGATTCCAAAACGGTACTTACTTTAAAAACACGCCTCAAAGTTTTCATCATACACACTTAATATTAAAATGAACAATGCATAAATTAAAAATAATACCAAACAAAATATCCTGATCAATTACATTCTTGTGACACAAACAGACCTGAATATGAATTATTGGGACTGTACAGTGTTAGTGGTCACTAAAACAACAGCGCTTTTTATTATAATATCCTTCGGTTTGATATTATAATAAGACTATATCTGTAGTCAGCGTCACATACCCAGTTTTTACATGAATTGAATGCAAATTTGGCAACAGCAGTTTAGGGTTAATTCTTTTTCCAATACTACCAAATTGGTATTGAATACATTAGGTCAAAATAGCCAGAAGCATTATTTTTCACACTGCATGTAAATTAAATCCATCCATTGTTATTGGCCTGTAAGCATTAAATAATTTACTTGCATATTCTAAATTACATAATATTTATTTGAGCACGTATTGATTGCCAGGTTTAATATTTCTGAATATTTAACTATCTGTTACAGTGGTTTTGAATGCTCTGCGACAGTTATGTACAACAACAGACATCCTATCAGATCCATCCAGACTTCCAACAGAGGCTAGAGAGGCAGCGAACAAAGGCAGACGCCATTCTACTAGTTAGTACCAGTTGGTACATTCTCTATGCCTTATCACATGGATTCTCTCCATTTTATATTGTACTCCGAGTAGGGATGAGCCATGACCAATTTTTGTGGGATTCTCGATATCAATTCACAACACATTCTCATTCATTTTCAATATAAAATTAAAGCCTCGATAAAATTATATTATTTAAATAAGCTTATTTTAATTTTATCATTTAAATTGTTACAATATGTCCTGTTAAACTGATCATCATAATTAGGTAATGATGAGAAGGCAGTTTATATTTTAATGAAGCTACTGCAGTGAAAACAGAAAAAAATACAATAGACAGCTTTAACCTCTCAACTGCAGGGTTAACAGCACATATCTTCCCACTTATGCTGAGTTTGTCTATTAAGCCCTAGCTTTTACAAAAATATTACTGAAAGGATTGTGTTCTCTTATTTAATGAGTAAAAATTATAAAAAACTGAATCAAAAGGCCTTTAGTCCTGATATAAATAACACTATCAATCTGTCTCATTTGTAACCTAGGCCGACCTATTGTTAACATCTTTATTTGGCCAAAGGAGGCTATTAGAAAGTGTCACCAATTAGTAGCCCAATGACAAATGAACTTGGTGATTATCAGCTGATCCCTTTCAAAATTTATTACGAGTGTGATTGAGATCGAACCTTTTAAAGCCAAGCTTTAACCAACTAAGCTACCAACCAATTATATATGGGATCATTATATTCTCTGTTACCAGAAAATAAATCACTCTAATTGTTTTCGCCAAATAAATCATATATTTTCCATTTCATAACAAGTGCCCGAAATCCACTACCAGATGGTATTTTACTATACTACTAAACGTAAGCAATAAGCAGACAACAGCTGTAAAATTAAATCATTCTGTTGATACAATAAACAAGCCTAGTAATTCACAAAATCTCTCACAGATGTCGCGAGAACTCTATTGCAAAGAAATAAATCAATACTGACTACAGTCGTTTACAGCAGTCGATATGTTAAGAAAGAGTAAAACCTAAAATAACATATGATAAATTGGAAATAAACTAAGTGGTGCTAGATAAATAAGACAAATAAATTTTCTTTATTGCATATTAAGTTGCGTAAAGATCTAAAACTTATTATTTTCTTCCAAAAACCCTGATAAGTTAGAATTTGTTATATAGATTTTTTGTCAATAAATTAATGCTGCTTTATTTAATTGAGAAGAGTCATAATATGGACACAATTATAATTTACATAACATATATCTTTAAAATATTTAATAAAATTGTGAAATAAACATATGTAGACCCTAATAAAGTAGTGAAAGTTAAATGTTGAAGTTGAAAAAAAGTTGTACAAAATTAAATTGAAACCCACTTTATTTAAGATGCGGTGTTTGGAGTAAAAAGTCCCCTCTACCACTGAACCTCATAGATTGTCGAATTGCTTGTGATATTGGTATTTAAAGTTAAAGCAATACAGCTTAATAAACAGAATGAACAATTTTGGTAAGAATATCTTATTCTAATTGGTATAAAAAAATGTTTTGTTCTATTATAATCAATTTGGAAAACATTTATAACAGTTCAAACAATTTTCAGTCAACAACCAAAACATGTAAAATTACAAAATATAGCATGTAACTTCTGCTACAACAAATTAAAAGCCATTAAAATGCTCCAATTTTTTGTTGTAATTAAATCACTATCAGTCAACCAATTCATTTCTAATACTTAAAATTTTAATTGCTTTTTTTATTCGTTTTGTGGTTGGTTTGGAAAATGAACAAAGCATACTTCTTCCCTTACTTCACCACTTCCCATCCTCCACAAATTTTTCAGACATCTTTTACTCTATCCACCAGCCTCTGGCTGGCACTTTCATTAAAAAGCTTCAAAATAATTTTTCATATTTTAATTTTTTTTTCAAAAACAGATTAGATATTCTTAAAAATCATAAAATTCAATAATTTCATAATGAGAATTACTGTTTATTTATTATAGATATTAAAAGATTTTTCCTCCAATAAAACCTCACAGATAGCATCTTCTTAAAAATAATTATTACATTGGAATAATTGAAAAAGTTCAAACATTTGCATCCTAAATTACAGTATTTTCATTAACTTTTAATGTTAAAAATAAAAACAATACAGTATATCAACAACACAAGGTAAAGCACAAGACATTCCAGAGTCACTCTCCAAGAAAAGTAATCAGAAGACATCTAATAAATTAGACAAACTACAATATACAAAAATGGTAAAGTAATAAATATATCAATAATGTTTGCGATGTTTGTTGGCTGCTAGCTGGTAATTCCAGATAGGAACAGAATATACAGTTAATTGACACATATCAGTAAGGGTTAATAATAATAATGTGTTGATGATTCCAATATGCAAAGGTTTCGAGAATTGTCTATACCTAGCTTTAAATCCTAAACGATCTATAAAATCCATATTTTATTCATATGAATAAGGTATTCATTCAAGGAAGTGTAAGGTATCTACTTTTTTAAGAGTAAATGGATTGTTATGATCTCAATGTTCTTATTTCATTTTTATAAATAATTAAATGTTTAAAGGAGTTGTAGTTTTTTTCTAGTATTGATTAAAAAATATTTGAGCTCATTCAATGTTACATATATTAACAATTTAAATATAATGTCTTTCTTAAAATTTGAAAACATTTCGAGAATCATTATTTTCAATGTAAAAAAGTATGATATAAATATTCAATATATGTTATTAATGATAGTGAAATAGTTATACTATTTTTTATTAGGGATTAGAATGTTTAGAATATTCAGAAAAATAAAACACCAAAATACTTAATTGATATTATATTTAAAGAGATTATAACTTAAATTTTTATCATTTTTATTTAAATTGTTATTAACTCTAGTACTAATGGTCAAGTGCAAGTGGACGATAGATAGAACTTGAATTTAATGTAAAACTTATGTAATGCAAAAGGTCAAAGCTTAATTTAATAAGTCTATTTCTGTTTTAAATTAAGTTTTTTGATCAAACAACGCTTAAGCGAATTTATTATTTAATTCGTGTCAAGTAGTTAATTGTTATTAAAATTAAATTTGATAATTGCAAATTTGGCCATGAAGGATTAACATTGCCTTAATTTTTCACACAATAACTTTATTATTAACACAACATGTGTGAACCTAAAAATTAAAAAACTATGTTTAACAATCACGAAAACACATATTAAAGTGGGAAATAGTTAAATTGTAGTTCATTAAAGTGAGATTTGTTATCACTTGTTATCAAGTATGTATAGTAAGTTGTCTAGAATAGTTTTAGATTGCATATGTTAAGTTTGTGATGTTATTTTTAATATAATTCCCTTTTTATCAGTTAAATATGAAGTTTTTATTATTGTTGGTTTTAATGGTACCTATATCTCTAATAACACACTTGTTATGATGTTTAAAAATTTAATGTTATTTGTGTTGTTGAAACTAACGGTTTTAACATATCGTTTTCTTACTTAACAATTTGAGTGATTTTATTTTTTCTCACTTTACTGATTAACTATGTACAAATACCTTTAAGAAAACTTACTGTGTTTAAAATTGACTTTTTGTCATATCAAGGGAATCAAGGGCTGAGATGCTGTGGTGATTGGTGTGGATTAGATGTGCTGTGATATCTTTTCATGTACTTCACTACAGATTTTTATATCAACTTATAGTGATAACTATATACAGTTGTAACTTGTAATAATATGTTTTTTAAATTAACAACTGAAAAGGTAAACTTATTTTGTTTTTGTATCATATTCTTGTTTCATAATGTAGCAACTTACATTTCACTAGGACTTTTTTGTCATGTGCCAAATGTATAAGATAGTTGTTAGTTAGGACATTGTATTATGAATATTTAAAGGAAGCATATATAATGTATCCAGTATAACCTCATTATGAGAGATCTCACTACAGCAGACAGACAGTACATTGTGTTACCACACTGATGTTCACGTGGCTCATTCTTTCACCCGGTTTTGGCGTTACTACAGCAAACAACCCATAAGAATTATTTCTTGATAACCTTTAGGCCCTGTTAGTCCATTGTAATGAGGTAATATACTGTTTGAGGTTTGTGTATGAAATAAATTTTAACTGATGAAAAAACTGTGATTTTTTTTCAACAATTACTTTTGGGGAATATTTTTTAATGAATCAATTTCATTCAATATTGTGCTTTTAACCATTTACTGCTGCTACACTTTGAAACCTGTTGGGTAAGGGTTTGTCGTCGTCCTGTATATAAATATTGTAGGTACTTTACGTTACTGCAAGTTGCCTACTGGACAGTAAGTTACAGACCATACAGTTAGATCTGTGCTGTGAAATGTAGTCGGGTTAATTAATTTGATTGATCTTACTTCATTTCAATGACAGTTTAAGCCTAGATCGTGTGCATCAGGTGAACCAATGTGTGCTCCCTACGGCTAGGTCCTTTTTTCGGCGCTGCGCAAGCTTTTTTTGTAAAAAAATACTAAATATGCTGCAAATGTAAATGTTATCTTATCGTTTTTTTTATCAATAACTGTACTTTCACATACATCACTTACAAAAAGAATTAGTAAATAATTACTGTCATGAAAAGATTGAAAAAATGTTTAAAATGTACTAGTATATTGGAGAGATAGGACATCAGCAAACTTACCTTAGAAGACAAGTTCACTAACACCAGAGTAGTAGTAACATACACAAAAGAATCATATAATCACACAGATTTTCAGTGCCACAGTGACAGTGATTATATGATGGATTTTCAATGCCAGTGGCACTGAAAATCCATGTGATTATATGATGGATTTTCAATGCCAGTGGCACTGAAAATCTGTGTGATGATATGATTCTTTTGTGTATGTTACTACTACTCTGGTGTTAGTGAACTTGTCTTCTAAGGTAAGTTTGCTGATGTCCTATCTCTCCAATATACTAATTACTGGCCTTGTGCCCTTTAACTTAACCTAAACTTAAAATTTTGTATGTAAATTATAACTTATAACTCTCCTTAGGAAACTAAAGATGTTTGATAAATAATTCCAAGATAGCCAAATTGTTTATTATTTAGTGCACTATAGTAATAAGTTGTTACATTTTAGATAAACTACTGTTTTTTTAAGTGTTTGTTTACATAGAACGCAAAAATGAAAAATGTGCAAAGATACAGTATGATCACTGAAGGTAATCAAATAGTACATGTAAAAATTCAAAAAAATCATCATTGAATAGACAAGAAAAAATTGTTTAGGAAAATAGTACGAGGGGTATCCAAAAAGTAAGTTTCCATTAATTATGAAAAAGTTAAAAAGACTCAAAAAATAACTGAAACACATTTATTCAACTTTTTACATCATACCTTATTTTTCTACATAGTTACCATCCCTTTCTAAACACTCTTGGTATCTAGGAAGTAGTTTTTTTATTCCAGCATCACAAAATTCACCCGCCAAATTTTTAAGCCAAGTATCCACCTCATTTTGAAGGTCATCGCTGTTGGCAAATCGCCGACCGCCAAGGTGTCTTTTGAGCTCCGGAAACAGATGAAAATCGCTAGGCGCAAGATCTGGTGAGTATGGAGGATGACCAAAAACATCCCACTTAAATTTCCTCAAAAGTTCCATTGTTGCACGAGCAGCGTGTGGTCGGGCGTTATCGTGAATAAGCAGAACCGTGCGCGACAAAAGTCCGCGCCGTTTATTCTGTATTGCCCGCCGAAGTCTGGTGAGAACTTCACAATACCTTTCTGCATTTATGGTTTCGCCACGAGGAAGATAGTCAATCAATAACACTCCACGGCAGTCCCAAAAAACTGTAGCCATTACCTTTCCTGCTGACTCAAAAACTTTGGCTTTTTGAGGAGCTGCCTCTCCCTTTTTTTTTGCCACACCATACTCTGGCGTTTGGTTTCTGGAGTTGAGTGGTGAATCCATGTTTCATCACCAGTGACTATTCTACTGAAAAGGTTTTCATCTTCATCGTCAAACAATCTCAAGAAAGACTGGGCAGCAGCCATTCGTTGTTGTTTATGGGCATCGCTCAATAAGCGAGGCACCCATCTTGCACACACTTTTGCAAGCTGAAGATCTTCTGTCATGATATTGTGCACAGATGACCGGCTAACTTCAAAACTTGACGGCAGTTTACCCATAATTTCATCGAGAGTCACTCGCTTATCATTGTCAATAACTGCTCGTACAGCATTAATGACGTCTGGTTGCCGAGAACTGGCCGGTCGGCCATTACGCTCATCGTCATGAACATTTTCTCTTCCCTCCAAAAACATTGCACGCCAACGACGGACCATCTGAACGGACATAACATGTTCACCATACACTTGACACAACTGACGATGAATTTCAACGGCAGTTACGTTTTTGGCGGTCAAGAAACGAATAACACTACGGACTTCGCAACTGGCGGCAGAACGCAGTGGAGTCTCCATAATGTTTGGGCAGCAACTGACTGAGCAGCGTGACAATGCGCCAGTGACCGGCGCACCTGTTGCCAACCGAACCGCGCTAAATATCCCCGCCCACAGCTGCACGCTGTGTTACGCACGCGTCTTTTTACAGAACAGGGAAACTTACTTTTTGGATACCCCTCGTAATATTGTACCCATACACAAAATTTTATATTTTTAGTATATTGGAAATAGTAAAAATTTTACCACGGAAACAAAAATGTCAGTGAAAAATTACATAACAATCTAAAAATATGGGTTATGTAAAATGTTTTTGCTACATATTATCAAATATGTATTAGATAGTATTAGTACAATCTATCTAAAAGAAAATGTAATATATATGAAAATATTCCAAAAAGTATAAAACTTATTACACCATAAGTCAGTGTGCGCAAATTGTGTAAACAATAATAGAAAAAATAGTACATATTGTAAACATTATAAAAAATATAAAATATTTTTGGAAATTTTTAGAACAGTAACACCTGATAGAACATATATTTCTGAATAGAAATATAAAAAACTGTATTACAGTAGTGCCATAAATAAGGTTTTCACGCTTTATAATAACATACTACATCATTGTTTTCACGTGAAAACAATCTATTTAGATTGCACAGAAATAATACATACTATTTCTTTCTAAGATTATTATAAGTAGGCTACATTAATACCCTGTCCGTACACATGTTGTTTTCTGAAATCAGATAAAAAATAAATGTTTAGACTAGTACCTACATAAGTATCAATTTCACTATTTCTGATTATTTTAGACACTAAAACCATTATAACACATTGTACTATCACTACACTAAATTTACCTAATTTTATTCATTTAAATAGTAATTTATAGCACTTACAGGGAATAAAACACTGTCAAAGAAAATCAGACGCGCATCAAGTAAAAATGGCTATGTCTACTCAGGCTGTGGCGTTGACGGGCTCTGCGGCTCTATTTCTTTCAGTAAAGTGAACACTTGTCACATAACCTTTGCCTACTGCACGAAATTCGCTCTAAGCGGCACCGATCAACTTGTCAACATCATATAAACAAGGGTATAAAAAATAATTTTTTGTAAAATATCTAATACAGCTAAGAGAATGAAATTTGTTTTGTTGGATAGAGTATTTCATTCTCTACAGACTGACATTTTATACGTCTTATTCCGTCCTCTGATTATTCTTCAGTGATATGACAAACATCTGCAATTTTACTCCCTCCAGACCTCCACCAAATGGCAATTGAGCGGGAGTTTCGATTTGCACATTCTAATTTTACTTCCTACGTTAATAAAATGGCAAAAATAATTATTAAAATTCTGATATGTGTAGAACAGAACATTCTGCGTCGATTGGTAACAACTTTGTAGTGATTGCTTGATAATAAACATATGTTTTATTGATTTTAATGCAACAGTATAAATGATGCCGTTCCTCACTTTTAAAAGGGATTTTGTGAGTCATATAAATTATGTCGTTCCTCAAGATCTAGGGTTAATAACTTGGTACAAATAACATTTGGTTTATATCTTATAGCAAGTTTACTGTCGTCTTATTTTTTCAGATATAAATACTTGTAGATTATTTTCTCTAGTTTTCTAATTTATTTTTTACAGTTAATTAAGGTAGTACAGAACATTTGTAAAAATCATACAAAAACTGTAATAGTTAATCTGATAAATAAATTTATAAAGCAGTGTATTTAGGAATATACAATATTATTATTTTTGAATTAACTGTTATTATATGCATTTACAAAATTATGTATGATTCCTTTCCGTATATATGGACTAGAGCACTTGCTGCATATCATACCAATTTACTATTAGATATGTGGCAATTGCAATGTGTATAAAAATTGTTTAGTAAATGATGACTTTAGCTTACAATCATTAATATTGTAAAATAATTGTTAAATCATTCAGGAAGTTGTTCATTATATATATATTAATTTGAATTCTATATATTGTAATAGTTGTTTCTTATTGACCCTTCAGCGTGTAATCATTCTTTACAAGTCCTAAATATCTAGTTTCATGTTCTTTACATGTATTTTTTATGTGTTAATTTAACTCTTTGCCGTCACATGTCCACAGAGAGGGCCCTATCGATTCATTTAGTCAGGTCAAAAGAAGCAACTGAGTCAGACACTGAGAATATATTTAGAGTTACACTGTTATATATAATTAAGTTCGATAATATATTTTTCTTATAATATCAAGCCTGGACCAGTCATTATCACATTTCCTATATCCAGTATTAGTCAAATAATTCTAAAACAGTAACAAAAACACCAGTGGGTCCTGTCTGTGTTGCTAATAGGAGCTTACTGGATTAGGTCAGAAAGGATTGGACATGTGTTGAGAGGACATTTATCAAATATGTCTCTTGAACCATAAAGGGTTATTGTATGTTTAATTTGGCCAGCTATTTGTATGTCCTTTATAAATATGTACTCAATTTAAATAAAAACTACTACAAGTTAAAAAAAATCAAGACAAATGCTTTTTTCTCCTTTTACACTCATTAAAAATTTTCTATCTTTACTCTGCAGCTGTAATAGAAACACTGCTCCCTTCGACTTTCATCTAAACTAAATACTTCATCATTGGTGGTCTCCAAATGAACAGTGTCTCTATTAAGTTGCAAAGAAAAATTCAGCCACAGTTTTGCCTTAACTAACCATACTTATTATGTACATTAAATATGTGCCAAAGGGTTAATAAGAATTTTTCTCTCTTATTAAATACAAAAAAATAAAACAATATCATAGGACACAAAAAAATGTTTTGACACTAAATAATAGAATGTAAGAATGGTAATAAATATAATCTATACAGCCTAAAATGTAAGCTAGCAGCCTAGTAGCTACAGATCACTTCAAACATTGCTGGAAACTGATTTTGAACATAAATCCGGTTTTCTCATTGAATAATGAGAATGTTAACTCAGTCAATTTACCCCAACCACATTATTTTTTATTTTATTTTTATTGCTAACTGAACATTAACATATCTTTTAACAAATGTTTTTAACTGAGCATATTAGAGATACTTGTGCGTGGTTCTGTTCTTTGAGGTAAGAGAAAACATAATTTTAGTGGCAGGTGCATGTTCTATATTTTCAGTACTGAATTTTTTTTTTAATTTAAGTAACACCAACACAGGCTTTTCCTTCAGGGTTCTAACTTGAGGGTTCACAAAAATTGTTTCTTAATATAAGATAGACTATTTTGTTTATTGTTCAATGGATTAGATTTTCTGTTTGTATTATATATACACACAAGATGGAAAAAAATATGGAAATGCCTTCACAATAACGTAATGTTTTTTCATTGATAATTTAATTTTTTTAATAATTCTGTTCCATAAAGAATAATTTTTGATCAGAATAATTTACTTAAAACCTTTTAGTTGTGGAGATATAATATTGCTCAAAATAGTTATTTTTAAATTCAAATGACCGCTACTCTGGAAAGGATTAACCTTTCGAAGTCCAGCTTGTAGCAATTCATTTCTCTTGAATATATCTTTCATTTGATACCAAACTCCTTTGGCTTATGTTGGAGATTTTCGTGCAACTCCTCGTGGGCCGCGTCCCTGAAAAGATGAAATGTCGCTAATGGCGTCAAAAGTATGTTTTTTCGTAACCATGATCATGTAAAAGATTTCACTTTTACAAGTAGTCATATAAAAGTTGTGAAAGCTTTTCCATATTTTTTTTCAACTGGATATATATTTTTAATAAAGATACTTTTAATTTAAAAATGAACCAGCCATGCTATCTTAAGTAATTACATTAAAATTATTCAAATGTAACAAAATCTATTCAACCCTGTTATTTTTGTTGAATGTTAATTATTTTTGAGCAGGTTTCAAGATGATTTTTTTTTTTATTTTAACAGTTTGATTTAGTCAAATTATTGTCGTTTATCCCCTTTACTAACGTAATTACAGTAGGTACTAATAAGAGTGGTACTAACACTCACAAACACCGAGAAATCAAATGCAACACGTTTTATGTTTCTTTATCCTTCCTTTTCACCAGGAATTAGTTTCCTTTTTTCAGGCCAGGAATTAGTTTGTTTTATGTAACAGGACTTTATTTTATTCTTAGACAAAACAGCAACAGATAAATACATGTTGTTATTGAAGTTGACCTACAATTTTTACTGATAATTTTGCTTCCTTACGCTCCATGATGCTAAAAAATCTTGACATTGTGAATATTTTTGAGGTCAATTAAGCTTCTGTGAAACCTATTTAGGAGTAAATTATTTTATACTGTTTGTGTCTGTATAACACAGTGATATTTTTTCCCTATAAATGTGCAATATAGCCGGCACCTATTGCATTATTAAACATGTTATATAATAATTAATAAATTATTTTAATTTAAATCTTTAGATTGGCTCTTAGTATTTTGGGTTACTGATTGAAAAGTAATCAATTGTTTTTAATAAATTTTATGAAACAAACTTGTTTGTAAATTTTCTCCATTAAAACATGGTTTAAAAATACCTGGGGGTTTAATTAAAACACAATTCTTTGATTATTTAAGATGATGGTAATGTTTTCTGTAATGGTATTTTAAAACAATTTTAAATTAGATGTTACTTATCTATAAACTTTCATATTATTAGTTTCACTATTGTACATCATTTTATATACAATTAGAATAATTTATTAATATTGTAAAATATTTTTTGTCATGAGTCAATTATAAAGTTATATTGAAATTATAGTGTTTTTCATTATTTGCTCCTTTCCAATTTTAAGTTTACATTTCTTAAAATGCAATATTTGTTTATAGAGGAATATAAATTGGTTTGGACTGCCTAAAACATGATCCAAAATATTGATAGTATAATGATAAAAATAAAGACAAATAATAACCCTTCATCTAATTTTGTACCAACCTTGGCACTTCAGCTGTATTAGGACTCGTATCTGCTACAAAATGTTATCTAGTAATTCAAGAATACAGTTTTGTAATACCAGTGAATACAGATTAAATGTCAACCTAATTGTAAAAATTTAGTCAAGTTTTCGCTACTTGGACAATTGCTCACTATAAGATTTTACTGTCTCCAAGTGCAAACTATGTACCCCGCTCTCTTTTCAAGGAGTTGCCATAGTAAACACCCACGAGATTGGCCTGCAATATAGTGCCAGTAACCAGAGCTTACCAACACATGCCAGAGCTTCTACCTCATCACTTCTGCGTCGTGACCCACTTGTAGGACGGCAGCCACTATACCTCAAAGACTTTCCTAGCAGCTACAAGTTTTTCAAGTCAAACTTCTGGTGCTTGTGCCAGCAGAAGACCCCAACTTTTATTAGACTAAATTACTGCAGCTTCTCTCCATCCCTTCCCTCTTGTAACAATTGATACAGGGACTCACAACAGGACTAGTCTCTACCCCAGTTGACGAGACAAGACCACTCATTAGATGGGCTTTGGCCTTTTATTCTTATTATGTTGCTCATAATTTTTTTTAAATTATCACCCTGATTTACTTTAACAGATCTTAACCAACTTTTATAATTTATTGTTATTTGATGGACTATTTCTTCGTGTATTAGTGTAATGCTTTTCTAAATTTGTAAAGGCTATCATTTGTCATAATTTTGATTGCCACAGAGAGCTCTACACCCGTCCTGCTATAGAACAAGACCTTTAAAGATTCTTACACGATAAAAAATCTTAGGTACAGTTAAGATTTTTTTTAACTGCACAAAACCAGACTAAATACAAGAAAAATCTATTTCCTAACAACCTTTTGCCATATTGATCATTTACTTTCTTTGTTGTCTGATTCAATATGGAATTGTTAGAAGGGATATGGATAGAGACATTGCAAAACAAGAACACAGGAAAACTAAATAAATTCAATTTGATTTTAATTAAAGTTGAATTTTGCAATCATCTTTTTTGTTTTATTCTGTCTTAATAACTGTCCAATCCAATGTACATTTATTTTTTAATACATGGGGATTCTTTTATTCAAAAAGTAGATTAATCACCTAACTGATATTTATATAATAAGTCAAGAAGATTGATTCTTGAACACATGGGCCTCAGGTATGTAAATGTTTCAATCAGAAGTACTTATCACCTTCATTATTGTTAGGATAGTTGTGTATTCATGTGTAACTATTAACAAATTATCACGGTTTTGTAATTCATCAATGAAAAGATACTAAATTAAAATATTTATCTAATATGGATGTCACACAGTTATTTACTATAATTGTATCAACACTGTATTCTATATTATTCCAAGAGATGTGAGCAAACATGAAAACTGAACCCAGACCAGTGTTGTCAAATTGAATAAAGGAAACAAATATCAATGCAAAGGTATGGAAGGATGGTCTAACAGGAGAATAGTTTGAGAGGAAGGAAGTGAGAGACTGAAAATAATGTGCAGAGAGTGGAAGTGGACTGTGCACTGTGTAGCAGGGACCACAAACTAATTTCCAAATCCCACCACAACTTTTCATAGAGATGAGAACCTGCGTATAGTAAAATCAATACTATTATGTAACCAAAATTGATATGAAGCAAAAAGCCTTCTACATGACATGTGTCCATTGTGTGTATCTAGGGTTAAACTATTCAAACCTCATTTCACCACTCTGATTATTAAATATTTTCTCAAAATATATATTGATATTTTCTGACATTCAAACTCTAAGCAGTAATTAGTCACACAATTTATGTAGTGAATGTTTTTTGCCTTTTTCATGAATTGGATTAATTTTTGTTTTCCAATTCATAAGATTAAATTTTAGCTTGTTTGAAAAAAAATTTGCAATCAGAGAAAATTTTACTACATGGGTAAGAGGCTTGAACCCCTTCTAAATAATGGCTTCGTAGACATTGAATTACTGTACAAAAATAGTAATTTTTTTATACTGAAGGTTTTATCAATAATGAAATTTAAATGTTTCAAAATGTGATTTAAATAAGGGGTGATTAAGATAGGGGAAAAGTATTGTTTCTGGTCAGGTAACTTTTGTCTGGTGCTTCTTTGCTACTGTACCACGATGGCCGTTATCTTGTATGATAGTGGAGTTAAGCCTAGTGTTCATTTCGTTACTGTTTTTCTGCCTGTGTTTTTAGTGGATTTTGGACAAAGTTAGTTAGGTAAATTTCCTTCATCTTTTCTTATTGGGTTTTAGTCGTTAGGCAAAATTCAAGCAGCCAACTAAATATGATTATTCTTCAAGCACTGTGCATGTTGTGCTTTGTTAAACCAGGCATCTAACTTGTAATTTTACATGATCCCTTCACATGTTTAATTAAAAGTAAATCAATATGCTTAGGATTTTTTGTATGACAGACCTTGTTCAAATACCTTGATTCCTCTTGTTTCAAATAAAAGTGAATTAGTTTTTTAATTAAAATAAATTTAATTTTTGTAGCATTGTTAATGTTTGAATTTTATTTTGATTTTTTAAGAAAAAGATTATTAGTTTATAACTCGCTGCCATCTTCGTGTTTAGAGACAAAAGTATGCATTAAAACTGCCCTGAAAAAAAATAGTAAGGGTATATATTATTTTAGAGTTAGTGTCATAAGTTCCTTAAATATCCTAAATTGTTCCTCTTCAGAGTTTGATGTCAATCTACATTTCTTGTGTGGTTTCCCTCTCATATTCTCATTAAAGACAAAATTAGTTCTATTCATTTAAAATTTGGCATAGCTCAACATACGTTTGACAATTAAGTAGGTAGGTGATCGAACAATTATCTTTATACCTGAACCTTGTAGCAAGTCATTTGTTATTAATAGTATTATATTAAACAAAGGCATGACTAAATCACATTGATCACTAAATTGAGCCTTAAGATCAATAATGAATTAGTCACAAGTAATATAAAATACATTTCAATAAGTAAATATGTGTACAAAGAAATTGTTATCACTAGAAAAATCACATATATCTATTAACATACTGTATTTTTAATCTTTTCTAGCCATTTTTAATGTTGTATTCTAAATGGTTTTCCTTCTCAAATCCTGGATATACTTGTTTCACATCACTAAGAAATGGTAAAATTAGTTCTGATGTAGGTTTGTTGCAGAATATATCTCTTTTAAAATACAAATAGTGATAAGCATACAACTCTGTGCAGTCTGACTGATTTTGTGGCATTTCTTTCTGAATGAACATTTTGAGGTCATTCCACATATCATCAAGATGAAAATCTCCTTGTCTTCTCATGCAGTTTCCAGGATGGACAAAAACCAATCGATCATTCTTTGAATTGGTCTCTCGTTTTACAAATTCCTTGTATCTAGGAGTGACAACCACTGATCCAGGCAAAATGTAGTTTTTTATCACAGGCCATACAGTATCATAATCTAAATCTTCAACATGAACAGCAAAATTATTTCCTTTACTCCTGTCTATTCCTGTTATAAACCACAAATCGTATGAGTTGTCTTCTTTTGTCTGGAGTTGGTACTCACACAACTCAATCACATGTCCTTGCCCACCAATCGCTTCAGTATAATTTATGATGATAAATGCACAAACCTCTCTAAAGAATTGAAACCACTCCTCAACTGTATTTTCTGATATCTGAAACATACAAATAATAAAATTTAGAATAGAATTATATTTATTTTTTTAAGATACATACGTATTTGTCTTTACATATTAATTTTATTTATAAACATATAGGAATATAATTATAGCATTGAAATTATCTTAGAATATCAAAAGATTTGTATTTAATAACAGATATACAGCTACACACATCCATTAATATATATATGACTTTCATACATCATCTTATCATTTGATCGAATATTTAATATTCCCACATGACATTCACACTGAAAGACAATTTGATATCAAAATCCTCAGAGGAACTTAGATTGAGCTTCTCTCAGATAAACAATCCTTCAAAAATGTAGGGCCTCATAAGGCAGAGCGTTTATTGCGGTTTCTTTAAAATTATTTAAATAACGTTTTTTTAAGTGCAAGAACATCTTTAATATTTTCAACCCACAAACACAATCACTGATATATTACTGTTTATAACAAATTATTATTAGTTTTATTGCCATTTCTGCATTTGTATTTTTATTAGAAAATCAATGCACTCATAATTCAGAAGCCAAGATTTTAATATTTTTGTAAATATTGAATACTTGTGATATCTTTAATTGTTTTTGGAATGAAATTGTATACTTTTGGCCCCAAAAAACAGTAGCTTTTAGTAAAAAAGGATAAATTAGGTATAGGAACTAATGTCTTCTTTTTTTCTTAACTTCTTTTTGTATACTTTCTGGTTTATTGCCACTTATTATAAAAATATTTTCATAACCTTATGAATATACATATACCTCAAGGGAAGTATGTCTAAGCTAACAAACAATGGGTGTGATGGTTCCATTTTGGGTTTTTCTTTATTATACGGATGAATTTCTTTTGTTGAATTAACAGAGATTTCAGGTTGATTTCAAATGCACCACCCCATCAGAATAGTTTGTAATCTAATCTACTATGTAGCCTACAAGTGAATAGTATAACATTTTTAAAACTTTTTCCGTATATATAGATTTAAAAATATAAAATGTCCTTAAAATACTATAAATTGTTTTGTTCAATTGTGCTATTTGCTTTTTCCAATTCAATTCTTGATCTAGAATCAAACCTAAATATTTTAAGATGTTTGTTTGCTTTACAACAACACAATTTGCATGACACTGATTGTGATTGCAAATACAATATATATATTTATAAAAAATGTGACTGCCGAAATTTATCTCATTTCTTAAGTTGAAATTAATGTAACTAGTTTTTTCTGGACTTAATTTCGAATTATTTTTCGCAAACCACCACTGAAGTATTAAGATCACCATTCATTGCATTCTCAGCATCTGCCCAGCAATCCTTGCTATAGCACAAAGTAGTGTCATCCGCGAAAGATGTTAATCACCACAGCTGATTTTAGTATGTCAGGAAATACACCTTTTTCAAAATTTTAATTAACTAAATACAACAGAACATTCATTATTTTTGGATATGCAATTTTAATTACAGAAGAACTAATATTATCAATTATGTTAATGCTTGGAAAATGTATTTCTTTACGAATAATGCCAGTGAAAAGCACTAGTTTCTTATGAAGCAAGATACCAACTACTTTTAACCCTAGATCGTTAGCAATGTTCCACTCCCAACTGCTAAGTGCTTTTTTCGGCGCTTCGCAAGTCTTTTTTGCAAAAATCATAAAAAATACTAAGTATTCTCCAAATATAAATTTTATCATATCGTTTTTCTTCTCAAGAACTGTACATTCACATACTACCATTAAAACTTTACAAATTTAGTAAATAATTATTGTAAAGAAAAAATTGAAAAGAATTTTAAAATATTGTATGTAAATTATAATTTGAAACCTCCTTAGGAGCACTAAAAAAATTTTGTAAATAAATAATAATAAGATAGCCAAATTGTTTATTATTTAATGCAATATAATTATGTTGTTACATTTTAGATAAAATACTGGGTTTTTTTATCATCACGGAAACAAAATTTCTGTAAAAAATTACATAACAATCCAAAAATAAGGGGTACATATAATTTTTCTACACCTACTTTATTAGTACAATTTATTAGTTACAAGAAAAAGTAAAATATATGAAAATATTCCAAAAAGTATGAAACTTATAACACCATAAGTCGGCGTGCGCAAATTGTGAAAACGGCACTTGAAAATAATGCACATTAAAATCATAATAAAAAATATAAAATAATTTTTAGGATTTTTGTAGGTACAGTCAGGTCACAGTAATCCGAATATTTGTTTGCAAGGGCCTGTTCGGATTATCAAGACTCGAGAAAGCGATGCTAACTATTCTATAAAATCACCATTTAATGGAATAATTACTATGATATTTTATAAACATAATAACAAGCTAGGCAAATACAGTAATAAAAAAACCAATTAGGGCTTATTTACATACGTATTTGTTAAAACTTATGAGTTCAATTATAAGATAATGTTTACATCTTTTAAAATCGCTTATATACATCAAGTAAAAATAAAACAATTTAAACTAGTCAAATTTTACCTAATTATTAAAAAATATCTGTAATTTTAAAGCTGTCTGTTTACGTTTATTTGATATTCTGATGATTATTAGAACAACAGTCACTGTTACTATCCGGATACAAAACTAACTCGTCGAGACATGCAACGACAAGAGATGTTTGCAAGTGGCCAGGAGGGTCGTTCGGATTACCGCGTGATTCGGACTACCGCAACCCTACTGTACTAAAACTTGATAGATGACAGATTTATAAATAGAAATATACAAGAATTGTTAGATTACAGCCGAAAATAAAGTTTGAACAATTTGTATCAACAGCATAAATTATACCGTTAATCACTTTTGGAAAGCACGCAAAAAAAGGATAAACAACATATTTTGTAAAATACCCAAAGCAACAAAAACATTGTAATTTGTTTTGTTGAATAGAGTATTTCATCCTCTACAGACTGACATTTACTACACCTTATTCTGTCTGTTGGTTATTCTTCAGTCATGCGACAAACATCGGCCATTTTTCCCAGTCCCAACCTCCATGTCAGGCTGGAATTTAGCGGAAGTTTCTTGTTGCACGTTTTTATTTTATTTTCTGTTTAGAAAATTACACGAAAAATTTATTAAAAATCAGAAATATTTTTTATCTTAACAGAACATTCTGCGTCGATTGGTACCAACTTTGTCTTGCTTGCTTGATGATAAATATATGTTTTATTGATATTAAATTAATGCAACAGCATAAATTATGCTGTTCCTCGCTTTTGGAAGTGACATTGTGAAGCACATCAATTTTGTCGTTCCTCACGATAAGATGGTTGAGGAACGACATCTTTTGTCGTTCCTCCAGGGTTAAGGTTGTACCTTTTAAACATGACTTTCATTGACAATGAAGAACTTACAGAGGAAACTTGTGGCAGTAAATAATATTTGGGATCTTTTTATTTCTAACAAACTATGCTCTTACTGTACAATTGATAACAGCTCATATGATTCCATGAGTGTAGCCCTTTTACAGTACATGAGCAATAAACTTACAAATATGATACTACGATATTTAAGGTTTGTGATAATACAACTAAATACATGTATGGGGCTTAAGGAAATAGAATAATGAGAATAGCTCCCTATTACTAAACAGTACCAGAAGACCGAGCTTCGCTCATTGAACCTTGAATGATGCAAAAGCGAAGATGGAGTCGAGCTGTCGTATGTCAGCTGCAGTGCTTTGAAAGTTTATGTTGGCAAGTGAACAACAGAGTGAGATCGTTCGGGAATCTTTTCGGCTTATATTCGTATTTTCCATGAAGACAGCAATTGCCAGATGAATTTCTGCTGGTTCTGTTCTGCACTCAATCTTCGGGAAAAAATATGACTTCACAGTGCATGCACGCGACGTCAAACAACCCATTAGTGAATAATCAACATCCGCTGATGTGGCAACTTTATTGTATTGTGGCAAATGTCGGGCAGTGCCGCGTTGCCGTTCTTGATCAAGATGATTGACCCTTTTTTTCATCATTTAGCTGAGTCGTAAGATCTGAAATTATTTCTCTAACTCTTGACTTTGATGTGCGTCTTGTTCTTGGTTCTGCAGTGCTCAGAGTTAAGGTCGCTTGACCTTACACACTATCACTATCAAGTCGTTTGTCAAGCTGCCTGTCCGGTTGCCGAATGAACCAATTCTGATGGCCGTGCACACTGTTCAAGTCGCCTGTAATGCCATCTGACAGACTCGTTCCCCTCTAAGATTTTATATTTTGGATATACAATTATTGGGTTTCAAGAAGTAGGAGAGTAATCAAAAACATGTTTGGTATTTTAACAAACACATTTCAAATATCGCAAAATGCGATCAAACTTAAGATTGACCGAATTAGTTTGATAATTATGGCTTGTTGTGGTCTTTACAACTTCTTACAGCAAGAAAGTGCACATACACCTGACATAAGCCCAGAATGTGTTGACAGTGAACATTTTGATGACTTAACACTGAGACCAGGATTACGTACTAATCCTGAGTTGATATATGAGCTAGAAAAACAACTATGTAGTTCCAATGCTAGTAATGTAGCAAAGGAAACTATGAACAAGTTCATGATTTACTTCAATAATGAGGATTAAGTTCCACAGCAAGACAAAACGATAACAATATGAGTATTTTTTCTGAATTCATCACATAGTTAGCTGATGGGCATAATGTAATTTTGGATATTTAAAAAGTAGCGTATACGATCCAAATAATTAAGAACGTAAAAATATACAATAACATTTCATATTTACAATCATATTTCAAATTTTTTTAATATATTAATGTTTAATAAACTAGAATTTTTAATAACCTTACTAATATTACCCTTCATTCATATTCATATAGTAGGCTGTTAAAGTACAGTCAGGAGAGAAGCTCTCGCATGCACATTGCGAGACTTGAACCGATTGGACGAAGTACATCCACACCTTCAAGCCTGCGTCAGTTATGGCTAAAATCTGACAGAGAAATTATGGCATGTTCCTCAGACCTCAACCCACCTGAACGATATCTGAACTGAACGGTCTGTGAAACTGTGTCTACACTAAATGGCGCCTGACAGATTTAACTGATTTAGCGGCCTGAACATTGGCTAAATCAGTGTATGGCCCTTTACAGGTTGGTTGAGTTGAATTTTGGAAACTGAAGAGGTAGCATCCATATCTTCCTGAGGATTGTTTGTTGTTGCTCTACCTTGTAGGTTATTAATAAAATTTCATTACAGAGTTCTTCCACGTTTCATTTCTAGGTCTTTAAACATATATCGTTCGGGCAAAAAAAGCTTATTTTATTCTGTAAAATAAATAACCTTATACTGCTAAGTAACTATAGCAACACATACCAAAACGACACTCTTGGAAACACTTCACACGAGCAATGTTTGACAAGGTGAACCCATACAAATATAAAACTAATTGAGAATGAAAACCTGCAAAAAAATGTTAACTTTTTGTAAATAACCAAGTATTTCATATCAGGGTTTGTAATACAATTGGTAAATAAAGTAAACCCGATTATCGGAAACCTGGGTCATCAGGAACACCGAAAGGGAAAACAAAATTTTATTTAAATAAATTATAAAAAGAAAATTATACAAACATTAATGTTATACGCAATATTTGTTATGCTTGATTGTTTTCAAACAATAATTCTTAGCCGGATTACTTTGCTGTCCCAAGAGGAACTCATTCTGGGGGTTGATTTTCAACGCAAGTTTGCTCCCACCTACTTTGCATACAATACTGACCTCTCGAGACTTCACCATACTGGTTCTTTGACAGGAGGCAGGATCAACTTCTTTGGCAGCTCTACTACCACCTTCAAAAGAACTGTGTGTGCTATCATTAGTGAATGGTAAAATGGTGATTTTTCGGTAAAAACGAGTTTTCCGCAGATGAAATCAAACTCCTCAAGAGATATAAACTCATATTTCACCACTTTTTGAACATGGAATCGCATTTTCAGAGGTGGCAAGAAAGTGCATAATTACCAAATTTGGCAATCTGGAAGTCTTGAATTTAGCTTGATCTTGTATACCAATGAGATGACACCTCCCCCCACCCTTTTTTTGTGTTTACCTACATTTTCCAAGATATCAAATCGCATAAAAATACATTTTTTGCTAATTGTAATATCGTATCATTAAAAAATAGCCTGGTTTATTTCAAATAAAATAGGTTAATATAAAAAACAAGTAGATTTATATAATATTACTAATTTTTTTTAATATCTGCAAATGCACACAAAATAACCGCTATAGAAAATGTTCATCACCGGTTCGAGGGTTAATAAAATCATATATGTTTATAGCGAAAGTCTACCCAAAAATCACTTAACTTAAACAGGAATCATCTAGGACCAACCTCAAACTGATTTGCACAATCCTCAACAGAAATTTTCATTAGCCACATGTATATTAGCCTCAAGGCACTTGACAGAGGAAAAGCAAGATGATCAAACATGGTATTTCTACTTAATGATACAGTAGCACGGCATCCTTTCACTGAACATACATATACAAAAGGAATATGTGCATATCTAGCATTTTTAGTCCATCTTAATCCTTTTTTCGTTCCACATTTTATACAATCTTTAGCCTCTTTATCTGGAAGCAAACCATACCTCATTGCAAAATTCAGTGAATTTTCAAAACCATCAGTTTCTTTTATGAATGTGAAGAAATTCATGGCAAACAAAGATTAGTTTAGTCATAAATTTCAAATGCCCTAGATATTCTTCTATTCCAATTAGAGTCAAAGTACTAATACCAAACACCCAAGGATGGAATGAATGTAGATGATGACTGAAAGTCAATATATCACTATCATAACACAGTTAACATATTATACTGTGTTCGTACTATTTTCACAATTAGTCTTAAACTTAAAAACGGAAACAATTACTGCAAGACACTACTCAATTGCTCACTTTTAACGTTAGCTTTGCCTTGCTTGCTAGTGCTGCATAAACATAAACAAACAACGTTGCCATCCTAACTTGGTGTTTTTTCCCTAGATGAACAATCTAAATTTCCCTATATTACTAAAACATACCCTAGATACGCGAATCTTGTGTAAATACAGCGAGGACTTAATAGAATAGAGAAGACAAGTCCATAGAATAGAAATTATTAGAAACTTTAAAACCGGGAAAATTTAAATTGGGACAAATTCAGATTTAATTTTACAAAGTAAATTAAACCCAAAATTTAAAAACCCTTTTTAACTTAATAATAATAAAATTTTTTTTTATCCCTCTTTTAAACCCCAATTGCCCCAAAATGTACCCCAATGGGCCCTTTAAAAATAAATTAAAAAAAATTTTGGGCCACCATTCAATCCCCCTAACACATTCAAACATACATTTTTTCACCCCACCCCCAAATTTTTCCCCCCATTCTTTGGGGGGGGCCCCAATTTTAATAAAAACCTCCAAACTGGTCGTCCGGGTTTAAATTTTTAAAAAATTCAGTGGTTTTCCTAAAGTATATGAAAAAAAAACCCTCGCTAAAACTAAAAAAAGCCTTTTTGGCCCAAAACATTTCTTGGACGTTTTCTTAAACCCCTTTGGGCGTTGTGGCTTTTTTTAATACTTTCGGGGAGTCTTTTAAATTTAAACAACCCAATCTGTGAGGGTAGGGGGGGGGGTTTCGTAGAACAACCGCCCGGGGTGATTTCCAATTGGGTAAAATAACCCTTTGGCTTCTAGTATGAGGTTTGGGTGAATATCTCTGCCTTTTGCCCAGAAACATTTTTTAAAACATACAATTTTTTTCCCTGTCTCTAAAATATAAGGCAAAAACCCGAAGGATTTTTAACCTTTTAAAATTTACGGCCAACAAAATTTTCCCCTATAATGTAATTTGGTAATTATTCTAACTCCATTTTTTGAATTCAAAGGGATTCGGTCAGGTTTGTGGAAACAACCTCCCCCCCAAAGCACCCTATTAAAAAAAAAAAAAAAAACCCAAAAAATTAAAAGGGGTTTTTTAAAAAATTTTTTTCCCAAAAAAAAAAATTTTTTAAAAAAATTTTTTTTTTTAAAAAAACCCAAAAAAAAAAAAATTTTTTTTTTAACCTCCTCAATTTCATTGTCAAATATTCCCTTTAAAAAAAAAAGGGCTTCCGAAAAAAATTTAGGGAAAAAAGGGGGTTTTTTTTTTTGGTTTTGGGTTTTTTTAAATTTTTTTTTTTTTTAAATTTTTTTTTTTAAAAATTTTTCCCCCCCAAGGTTTGGGGAAAAAAAAAAAAAAAAGGCCCCCCCCCAAAAAAATTTTTTTAAATTTAAAAAGGGAAAAAAAAAAAAAAAAAAATTTTAAAAAAAAAAAAAAAATTTTAAAAAAATTAGTAACCAGGGGTTTTTTAAATTTTTTTTTTAAAAACAAAATTTTTAAAAAAAAAATTTTTAAAAATTTTTTTTTTTCCCTTTTTTTTTTAAAAAAAAAAAGGGGGAAAAAAAAAAAATTTTTTTTTTTTTTTAAAAAAAAAAAAAAAATTTTTTCCCTTTCCCCCTTTTTAAAAGGGGAATTTTAAAAAAAGGGTTTTTTTAAAAAAAATTTTTTTAAAAAAAAAAAAATTTTTTAATTTTTTTTAAATTTTTTAAATTTTTTTAAAAAATTTAAAATTTTTTTTTTTAAAAAAATTTTTTTTTTTTTTCCCCCTTTTTAAAAAAAATTTTAAGGGGCCCCCCCCCCCCCCCCAAAAAACCCTTTAAAAAAAACCCCCGAAAAGAAAAAACCCCAAAAAATTTTAAAATTTTTTAAAAAGGGGGGGGGGTTGGTTTTTTGGGGGGAAAAAAAAACCCGAAAAAAACCCCCCCCCCGGGGGGGGGGGTTTTTTTTGGGTTTTTGTTTGGGAACCAAATTTAAATTTTTAAAAAAAAAAAAAATTTTTTTTTTTTTTTTTTTTTTTTTTTTTAAAAAAGGGATTTTTAAAAAAAAAAACCCCTTTTTTTTTTATTTTCCCCCCTTTTTTTTTTTAAAATAAAAATTTTTTTAATTTTTTAAAAAAAAACCCCCATTTTAAAAAAAAAATTTTTTGGGCCCCCTTTTCAAAAAAAATTTTTTTTTAAAAATTTTTTTTTTAAAACCCAAAAAAAAAACCCTTTTTTGGGGGAATTAATTTTTTTTTAAAAAAAAAAAAATTTGGGGGAAAAAAAAAAAAAAAAAAAATTTTTTTTTTTAAAAAAAAAAAAATTTAAAAAATTTAAATTTTTTTTAAAAAAAAAAAAAAAATTTTAAAAATTTTTTTTAAAAAATTTTTTTTAAAAAAAGGGGGGAAAAAATTTTTTTAAAAATTTTAAAAAATTTTTTTAAAAAAAAAATTTTTTTGGGGGGAACCAAAAAAAAAAAGAAAGGGGCCCCTTTAAAAAGGGCCCCCCCGGGGGGGGCCCCCAAAAAAGGGGTTTTAAAAAAAATTTTTTTTTTTTTTTCCAAAAACAAAAAAAATTTTCCCAAAAAAATTTTTTTTTTTTTAAAAAAATTTTTTTTTTATTTTTTTTTTTTTAAAATTTTAAAAATTTTTTTTTTTTTAAACCCTAAATTTTTTTAAAAAAGTTTTAAATTTTTAAAAGGCCCTTTTTTAAAAAAATTTTTTTTTTAAAAAGGGAAAAAAATAAAAAGGGGGTTTTTTTTTTTTCCCCCCCCTTTTTTGGGGGGCCCCAAAATGGGGAAAAATTTTAAAACCCCCAAAGGGTTTTTTAAAAAAAAAAGGAAAAAAAAAAAAATTTTTGGGGGGTTTTTTTTTTAAAGGGTTTTTTTAAAAAATTTGAAATTTTTTTTAAAAAAAAAAAAGGCCTTTGTTTTTTAAATTTTTTTTTTTTTTTTTTTTTTTTAAGGGTTTTTTGTTTAAAAAAAAAGGGGGGTATTTTTAAAAAAGGGGGGAAAAAACCCCTTTTCCCCAAAAAAAAAAAAAAAAAAATTTTTTTTAAAAAAAAAAAATTTTTTTTAAAATTTTTTTTTTTTAAAAAAAAAAAAAATTTTTTTAAAAAAAGAAAAAAATTTTTTAAAAAAAATTTCCCCAAAAAAATTTTTCCCCCCTTTTTTTTAAAAAAAAAAAAATTTTTCCCCCAAAAAAAAAAAAAAAAACCCAAAAAAACTTTTTATTTCCCAAAAAAAACTTTTTTTAAAAAAGGGGGTTTTTTTTTTTAAAAAAATTCCCTTTTTTTTTTAAAAAATTTTTTCCTTTAAAATTTTTTCCGGGGTTTTTTTTTTTTTTCCCAAAAAAGGGGAAAAATTTAATTTTTTCCCCCTTTTTTGGGGGGGAAAAAACCCCTTTTTAAACCGTTTTGTTTTTTAAAAAAAAAACCCCCCCCCCCGGGGGGCCCCCCCCCCCCTTGGGGAAAAAAAAAAAGGAAAGGGGAAAAAAAAGGGAAATTTTTAAAAAAGGGGGTTTTTTTTTAACCTTTTTATTTTTTTTTTTTTTTTTAAAAAAAGCCTTTTTTAAAAAATTTTAAAATTTTTTAAAATTAAAAAAAAATTTTTTTTTTTTAAAAAAAAAAATTAAAAAATTTTTTTTTAAAAAAAAATTTTACGTTTTGGGTTTTTTTAAAAAAAAAAATTTTTTAAAAATTTTAAAAAAATTTTAAAAAAATTTTTTTTAAAACCCCAAAAAAAAAACCCTTGGGTAAAAAAATTTTAAAAAAATTAACCCCAAACCCCAAAATTTTTAAAAAATTTTTTAAAAAATTTTTTTTTAAAAATTTTTTTTTTTTTTTTTTTCCAAAAATTTAAAATTTTTTTTTTTCCCCAAAAAAAAAAAAAAAAAAAAAAATTTTTTTGGAAAAAAAAATTTTTTTAAAAAAAAAAAAAGGGGGAAAAAAAAAAAATTTTTTTTTAAAAAAAAAAAAAAATTTTTCCGAAAATTTTTTTAAAAAAAATTTAAAAAAAAAAAAAAAAAGAAATTTAAAAAAAAAAATTTTTAAAGGGAATTAAAAAATTTGGGGGGAAAAAAAATTTGGTTTGGAAAAAATTTTGTTTTTTTTAAAAAAACCCAAAAAAAAATTTTAAAAAAATTTTAAAAAAAAAAAAAGGGGGGGCCCCCCCCGGGGGGGTTTCCCCCAAAAACCCCCCCCCCTTAAATTTTTTTTTTAAAAAGGGGGGGGGAAAAAAAAAAGGGGGGGGGGTTCCCCCCCAAATTAAAAAAAATTTTTTTTAAAAAAAAAAAAAAATTTTTTTTAAAAATTTTGGAAAAAATTTAAAAAAAATTTTTAAAAAAAAACCCTTTAAAAAAAAAAAAAAAAATTTTTGGGGGAAAAAGGGTTTTAAAAAAAAAATTTTCCCCCCTTTTTTTAAAATTTTTAAAAAATTTTTTAAAAAAATTTTTTTTTTTAAAATTTGTTTTTTTTTTAAAAAAAAAATTTTTTAAAAAAAATTTAAAAAAAAGGGTTTTTCCCAAAAGGGAAAAAAAACCCCCCCCAAAAAATTTTTTTTTAAAAAAAAAAAACCCCCCCCCCCCCCTTAAAAAAAAAAAAAAACCCCCCCCCCCTTTTAAAAAGGGGCCCCCCAAAAAAATTTTTTTCCCAAAAAAAAAAATTTAAATGAATTTTTTTAAAAAAAAAAAAAAAAAAGGAAAAAAATTTTTAAAAAACCCCCAAAAATTTTTTTTTAAAAAAAAAATTTGGGGGTTTTTAAAAAAAAAAATTAAAAAAAATTTTTTTAAAAAAAGGGGAAAAAAAAAAAAAAAAAAAGGGGCAAAAACCCAAAAAAATTTTTTAAAATTTTGAAATTGGGGGTTTTTTTTTTTCCCCCTTTTTTAAAAAAAACCCCCTTTAAAGGCCAAAAAAAAAAACCCCTTTTTTTTAAAAAAAAACAAAAAAAAAATTTTTTTTTTAAAAAAAAAAAAATTGGGGAAAGGGTTTTTTTAAAAAAAAGGTTTTTGGGAAAAAAAAAGGGAATTAAAATTTTTTTTAAAAAAAATTTTTTTTTAAAAGGAAAAAAAATAAAACATTTAAAAAAAAATTTTTAATTTTTTTTTAAAAAAAAAAAAAAAATTTTTTTTAAAATTTTTTCCGGGGGGAAAAATTTTTTAAAAAGAAGGAAAAAAGGGGGAAAAAAAAAAAAATTTTTTAAAATTTTTAAAAATCAAAGGGTTTTTTTTTTTTGGAAAAAAAATTTTTTTAAAAAAAACCCGGGGGGGGGGGTTTTTTTGCTTTTGTTGGGGGGTTTTTTTTGGGGGGCCCCCCCGGGGGGTTTTGGGGGGGGGTTTTTTTTTTTCCCCCTTTTTTTGGGGCTTTCCCCCTTGGGTTTTTTTTTTTTTTTTTTTTTTTGGGGGGGTTTGGGGGGTTTTTTTTTTTGGGGGGGTTTTTTTTTTTTGGGGGGGGTTTTTTTTTTTTTTGGGGGGGGTTTTTTTTTTTGAGGGGTTTTGGGGAAAAAATTTTTTTTTTTTTTTGGGGGGGGTTTTTTTGGGGGTTTTTTTTTTTTTGGGGCCCTTTTTTTTTTTTTTGGGTTTTCCCGGGGGGGTTTTTTTTTGGGGTTTTTTTTTTTTTTTTTTTGGGGGGTTTTTTTTTTTTTGGGGGGGGGGGGGGGGGTTTTTTTGGGGGGTTTTTTGTTTTTTGGGGGTTTTTTTTGGGGGGGGTTTTAAAAAAATTTTTTTTTTTTGGGGGGGTTTTTTTTGGGGGGGGTTTTTTTTTTTTTTTTTTTTTTTTTGGTTTGGGGTTTTTTTTTTTTGGGGGTTGGGGGGGGTTTTTTTTGGGCCCCCTTTTTTTTTTTTTTTTTTTTGGGGGTTTTTTTTTTTTTTTTTGGGGGGGGTTGGGGGTTTTTTTGGGGGGGTTTTTTGGGGGGGGGGGTTTTTTTTTTTTTTTTTTGGGGGGCCCCCCAAATGGGGGCCCCGTGGCCCCCTTTGGGGGGGGGGGGTTTAAAACCCCGCGGGGCCCCCCGGGGGTGGGTTTTGGGGTTTTTTTTTTTTTTTTTTTTGGGGTTTTTTTTTTTCCCCCCCTTTTTTTGGGGGGTTTTTGGGGGGGGTTTTTTTTTTGGGTTTTTCTGTTTTTTTTTGGGTTTTTTGGGTTTTTTTGGGGGGGGGGTTTTTTTTTTGGGGGGGTTTTTGGGGCGGGGGTTCCGGGGGTTTTTTTTTTTTTTTTTTTTTCCCCCCGGGGCCCCCGGGGGGGGGGGGGTTGGGGCCTTTTTGGGGTTTTTTTTTTTTTTTTGGGGGGGGGTTTTTTTGGGGGGGTGGTTTGGGGTTTGGGGGGTTTTTTGGGTTTTTTGTTTTGGGGGGGGGGGGGTTTTTTTTTTTTTTTGGGGGGTTTTTGGGGTTTTTGGGGGTTTTTGGGGGGTTTTTTTTTTTTTTTTGGGTTTTTGGGGGGGTTTTTTTTTTGGGGGGTGTTTGGGGGGGGGGGTTTTTTTTTTTTTTTTGGTTTTTTTTTTTTGTGGGTTTTTTTAAAAGGGGGGGGGGGTTTTTTTTTGGGGTTTTTTTTTGGGGGGGGGGGTTTTGGGGTGTTTTTTTTGGGGTTTTTGGGGGTTTTTTTTTTTTTTTGTTTGGGGGGGGGGGGGTTTTTTTTTGGGGGGGGGTTTTTTTTTTTTTTTTTTTTTTTTGTGGGGTTTTTGGGGGGGGGGTTTTTTTTTTTTTTTGGGGGTTTTTTTTGGGGTTTTTTTTTTTTTTTTTGGGGGGTTTTTTTTTTTTTTTGTGTTTTTGGGGGGGTTTTTTTTGGGGTTTTTTGGGGGTGGGGGGTGGGGGGGTGTGTGGGGTGGGGTTTTTTTGGGGGGGGGGGGTGTGGGTGTTCCTTTTTTTTTTTTTGGTTTTTTTTTTTTTTTTTTTTTGTTTTTTTTTTGGGGGGGTTTTTTTTTTTTTTGGTTTTTGTTTTTTTTTTTTTTTTTTTTTAAAAACCCCCCTTCCTTTTTTTTGGGGGTTTTTCCCCGGGGTTGGGGGGGGGGTTTTGGTGGGGTTTTTTTTTTGGGGGGGGTTTTTTTTTTGGGGTTTTTTTTTTTGGGGGGTTTTTTTTTTTGGGTTTTTGGGGGGTTTTTTTTGGGGTTTTTTAAATTTTGGTTTTAAAAATTTAAAAAAATTTTTTTTTTTTTTTTTTTTTAAAAAAAAAAAAAGGGCCCCCAAAATTTTTTAAAAAAAAAAAGGGTTTTTTAAGGGAAAAAAAAAAAACCAAATTTTTAAAAAAACCCCCTTAAAAAAAGTTGAAAAATTTTTTTTTGGGGGGTTTTTTTTTTTTTTAAAGGGTTTTTTTAAAAAAAAAGGGGGGTTTTTTTTTTTTAAAAAAATTTGGGGGGTTTTTTAAAAAAAAAAAATTTTTTTGGGGCCCCGGGAACCCTTTTTGGAAAAAAAAAAAAGGGGGGGGGGAAAAATTTAAAAAAATTTTTTTTTTTTGGGTTTTTAATTTTTTCCCCCCTTCCCCCCAAAAAAAAAAAAAAAGGGGGGAAAAACCCCCTTTTTTAAAAAAAATTTTTTTTTCCCCCCTTTTTTTTTTTTAAATTTTAAAAAAAATTTTTTTTTTTTTTTTTTTTTTTAATTTTTAAAAAAACCTTAAAAAAAAAATTTTTTTTTTTTAAAAAAAAAAGGGGAAAAAAAAAAATTTAAAATTTAAAAAAAAAAAAAAAAAAAATTTTTTTTTTTTTTTAAAAAAAACCAAAAAAACCCCAAAAATTTTTTTAAAAAAAAAAATTAAAATTTAAAAGGCCAAAAAAATTTTGTAAATTTTAAAAAAAATTTTTTAAAAAAAAAAAAAAAAAATTTAAAAAAATTTTTAAAAAAAAATAATTAAAAAAAAAAAAAAAAAAAAATTAAATTAAAAAAAAAAACTTTTTTTCCCCTTTTTTAAAAACCAAATTTTAAAATTTTAAAAAAGGAAAAATTTTGGGTTTAAAAAAAAACCCCCCTTTTTTCCTTTAAAAATTTTTTCCCCCCCAAAAAAATTTTAAAAAAAAAAACTTAAAAACCCAAAAAAAATTTTTTTTCCTTTTTCCCTTTAAAAAAATTCCCCTTTTAAAAGGGGCCCCCCAAAAAAACCCCCTGGGGGGGGGGGAAAAACCGTTTTATTGGGGAAAAAAAAAAATTTTTTGGGGGGGGGGGGTTTTTTCCCCCAATTTCCCCAAAACCCCCCCCTTTTTTTTTTTAAAAAATTTTTAAAAAAAAAAAGGGGTTTTTAAAAAGTTTTTAAATTTTTTTTTTTTTTTTAAAAAAAATTAAAAAACCCCCCAAAAAACCCCTTTTTAAAAATTTTTTAAAAATTTTTTAAAAAGGGGTTAAAATTTTTTTTTAAAAAAAAATTTTTTCCCCCCAAAAAAAAAAAAATTTTTTTTTTTTTTACCCTTAAAAAAAAACTTTTAAAAAAAAAAAGGTTTCCCGGGTTTGGGGGTTTTTTTTTTTTTTTCCCCGGGGGGATTTTTTCCTTCCCCCTTTTTTTTTTCCCCTTTTTTAAAGGGTTAAGGGGTTTTTTCCCCTTTTTTTTCTTAAATTTTTTTTAAATTTTGGGTAACAATAAATAGATGCAAGTATGATTATAAATAGAACAAGACGATGCAATGAATATTGATAATGTATATAAAGGAAAAACTGGATTATAACGCATAATAACAAGAAATAGTACGAGCGTGATTTACATAGACCAATAATTATATAAATAGAACAGGTCAATGCAATAATATGAAATAAATACATGCAAATAACTACAAAGTGCAAAACAAACAGATCTTTTTTACTCTTGTCTCGCTATCGTGAAAGAAGTCCACTTGTTTGGCAACGTTGTTACCAGCTCTTTGGAGTCGGGCCATCGTGCTGTTGGATGAGCAGCTAGTTCGACGCTGTTACCTTATGATGGAATCCCATCTAAAGTCCTGAAACACTGCTGCGATTTGTTAGCAGCCCCCATATGTGACTTATTCAACACCTCGATATATACGGGCGTTTTTCCTGAAGCCTTTAAACAAGCTTATATAGCCCCAATCCACAAGACGGGGGCTGTTGATGATGTTTACAACTACAGGCCAATCTCTATTCTCTCTTCCTTATCCAAAGTATTCGAAGATCTTTTCCTTCACAGAATCAGACATAGAGTGGCTAGCATTGTTTGCCCCCAGCAGCATGGCTTTACAGCTGGCATGTCAAACCTAATACTTTTGCAAGATAAAATTTAAGAAGCTTACTCCTTAAATAAACAACTTGACACAGTTTATTTGGATTTCTCCAAAGCGTTTGACACGGTTGATCACTCACTTCTTTTGAAAAAAAAATGCAGGAACAGGGATTTGGAAACTCCTGTGCCCGGTGGTTGGCAAGTTACCTTTTCAACAGACGTCTGTATGTCAAGTTTGCATCGTCCCTCTCTTCTGAATTCATTGCCTACTCTGGAGTGCTCCAGGGATCGTTACTTGGGCCTTATGTTTTCTCTCTATTTATTAATGATCTTCCTGAAGTGCTACAGAGTGATGTCCTTATGTTTGCAGACGATGTAAAAATCTTCTCAATCATAGAATCTGAAGATGGCTGCCTTCGGATACAGAGGGGTCTATCAAGTCTTGACCGATGGTGTGCAGACAACAGAATGACCCTTAACACAAAGAAGTGTCAGGTTATCACGTTCCATCGTTGCCAAACTCCTATCAACTTCAGTTATAGAGTCCATTGGTCGTGTGGAGCGTATTAAAGACCTAGGTGTTATCCTGACCCCACCACTGAACTTCAATGTACACACACACATGACATTTGCGGCAGAGCTAACAGAATGCTTGGCTTTCTATCTCGTTGCTCGAAGCAGTTCAGGGACACAACTGCCTTAAAGTTTCTGTACTGTGCCTTAGTTAGGCAAATTCTGGAATATGGCTCACCAATATGGAACCCTTATCAGAAATACCTCATTGCTGAACTGGAGAGAGTCCAACGAAGATTTATTCGCATGGTTGGCTTTAAGGAGGGTTATCCATACTTTCAAGTTCCAGTTGAAACGTTATCTATTGACCTTGGACTCCAACCACTTGAGCAGCGTAGACTCTGTCGACATGGTGTTGCTACATAAGATCATAAATGGAGAAGTCGACTGCCCAAACATACTTCGTTTGGTCTTGTACAGGATCCCGACGAGTACCAGGTCTGAGGGCAACAGCATCGAACTAGCTACGCAGCCAACAGCACGATGGCCCGACTCCAAAGAGCTGGTAACAATGTGTCCAAACATGTGGACTTCTTTCATATAGCGTGGCAAGAGTAAAAAAGATCTGTTTGTTTTGCACTTTATAGTATTTTGCATGTACTTATTTCATATTATTGCATTGACCTTTTCTATTTATATAATTATTGGTCTATGTAAATCACACTTGTACTATTTATTGTTATTATGCGTTATAATTCAGTCTTTGCATGGCAATCTTAGCTGTAAGTCATACTTTGAGACAATTGTCAAACTTATGTTTCATTTAATGTAAAAATGGAGATGTCCATTGGTATAAATAAAAAATTGGGTGTGCGTCGGACCACACGGTGGAAGTTATACTTCTTTGGCCATTCTCATACACCCACTCACGCACACAAACAGACAGGATATATAAATGAAATATAAGACATTTTTCAATATTATTCAATATATTTATCTTCAATATATTATACGTGACTTCATTATTATATTATACACCTATATTATCATTATCAGTAATTTCTTCGATTAAATTTCTTCGATTAACAATCGATTAATCGATAGTTCTTAAAAATTTGTTCTTACTTTTCAGCGTGACGCGGTTTCTCGACCAACATCCCATCCCAAAGTGTCTAACGGGCGCAAAGAAGTATAACTTCAATAAATATAAATAAACAGGTCATCAGACCTATCGCCTGAAAAGATATGGCAACACCGCCTAAAATATTATCCGACTATTTTGATGCGGTTTACACTCGTCAAGTGAAGAAGTAAAACATTATTATCAAGTGTTAATTTAAAATTAAAAAATACAGTGTTTGTTTGTGGTTGTTTTTTGTTCAGTTTTATTATTTGTTATTTATGTATTTTTAATTCATTGTTTGGGTTTATTTGTATATTCAAATAATTATTTATGCCCTTGTTCCATCATATCTTTTGAAGAGTTATTTGAATATTTTGTGTTTATGTTTAAGAATTAGGATTGGTTGGCTAATCATACTTGGCCTTCACAAGTTTCAACTTTAAAGTAAGAATTTAAGTACAAAGTTAAATTGATAGTCAATCAAACAATGTCAGATACTCTAATCAGCCCTAGAGCTGATCATTCTATTCGGAACAGATATGACAATTTTAAAAGAAGAAATGGACCTCAGAATTTTAGAGACATTCTGCGACAGGTAAATGTCAAGGGTTTGCAGCTGAAAAGTGCCTTTTTGGATAAGTTTTAAGGTTTTTTTTTAGGTTAGGCTGAGTAATGTTAGGTTAGGGATGGTTTTCTGAGGTAAGGTACATTCTATAGGTTAGGTTGTTTTACTACTCAAAAGTTTTTAAAAACTGGCTCAAATACGTTTAATAATGTTCCGATTGTAAAACCCTTGTCAAATTTGTAACCAGGACGGAACTTTGCATATTTTTGAGCACCCACAATGTTATATTTATTTAAGTTTCAAATTGAAAACTAGATAGGCCTATTCAGGAGGACAATTGTTTATTTGAATTAGGCCTATTTCCTCAAATGTTTAAGTTCCTTCAAAACCAGCCGATTTTATGAGTGTTTTGAAAAAAACATAGACCTAATGTGCTCTTATTTATCACCCATGCATTCAATCCAATATTTTTCAAATAGGTGGAATATCAAATTTTTTAATAAGTTGCTTAGGCGGTATTGTAATTTTTAAAATATTTTCTCTGTTAACTGTACAAAAAATCTATAGGCCTATAGCTTTATCTATAAGACAGCTTCATCGTGCACAAAAAATTATATAATTTTATACATTTTGGTATTTATGCTTTCTTGCCACCAAACAAATTTGGAACATTTTCTTTGAAATGGGTAAAGAATTGGTTGTATTTTCACGAGATATGCTTTTTCTTCTGCGGAAATGACGTATTTTACCAAAAAATTCGAAAAAACCAGTAACAACTTTTAGTATTTTTGTCATATTTCCATTAATTTAAATGGTATTTTAATCATCTTTTTTTTATTTTGATGTGATTTTTTGCACTGAATACAAATTTGGAAACTATTTTGGTCTATTACAACTATTTCTCAAATTGTAACGGAAAA
This sequence comes from Stictocephala bisonia, assembly GCA_035578905.1. Classification (NCBI taxonomy): domain Eukaryota; kingdom Metazoa; phylum Arthropoda; class Insecta; order Hemiptera; family Membracidae; genus Stictocephala; species Stictocephala bisonia. The sequence continues at coordinate 336,610 of JAQJVL010000600.1, read as the reverse complement.
ACTACTATCACGGCGAATCACGATTAGTGGCCATTATGCGATCATTATCAAATCAATTTCTTTGATTACTACACTACTCAACCTAACCTAACCCATACACGTAGATTAGTATTGACCCGCCCGCCCACCCCTACACGTACAGGGGTATTGACCCACCCGCCCAACCAAACACGTACAATGGTATTTATTTGATGACACTAACTCAACACCAGTGGCACTTTGTATTGACTATTCAAACGTGGTTATAAGACAACCGTTAGCAAGAGTCCCTATTGTTTTTCTTTTTAAAATAAAAGACCTCACTCGCCAGTTCATATGGGTATAAAGGCATGTCACTTTATACTTAAACAAACTAGTCTTGCTCTTATTTAACTTCATGACAATGTTACAAGCAGTATTGGCAACAAAAACCTAACATTAACAGTTTGAGGCTTTTGGAATGAAATGACATCGATTGCCCCCAGTACATGAAATAAATGTTTGAAAATTACATGTAAAATACCTAGTGTCTGCTATGCAGTTGTTTGCACTTTTTCATACAAATATAGTCAAATCAATTCCTTAACAATTTATTTTTATTTCATTTTAATAAGTTTTTAAAGAACTGATTCTGCAATTAATTTTTCTGTATAAAAACCCCCTTTTTCCCTATTCTATCCCTGAAAGCATTTCTTAGTTCCTCGTCTCAAGAACAGCCTTCCAGCTGTCCCTCTGGTCAAAATAGTCCTATATACAAGTTCGTCGATAATGGCTATTTGCTCATATAGCTGTTGAACCGCAAAGGTAATTTTTGTGTGAGATCTCAATAAAAAATTGTTTTAGACGAAAATAGTTTCTGTTTTTTATAGGAAGCCTGCAAATAATTAACTTCTTAAGTTATATTTTTCTAACAAGTTAAACTCAACACCAGTAAGAATAGTAGCTGATGTAATTGAATATAGTAAATACTTTAAATGTATTTAAAATTTAAGTTTTTTTTCTCAGCATCAGCAGAAATCCAGGAGAAGAGTACAAATTCTTATTTATTCCATCATACAGAATGCAACATGCTTTCACCTTGTACAATGAATTGTAAAAAGTCACTCTAAAGTATTACCATTGTATTGTTGTTCCAAAATTCAATCCTAAATTATTAACCCTTATTCATGTTGCCCCTAAGGATTAACTGAACTTTCAATGTTTTTGAAATATTGGCTCAACTTTTGTATGATCACTTACCATGATATCTCAAATTTTAGCTTAGTCAACAAAGTTAGTAAATACTTTGCATTCGCTCTTATTATGGGTCATTTTAATTCATTCACTGTTTTAAAAATGTCATATGGACTAAGTCATTTAAGCTATTAAAACATTATATTTATTTTAGCGATGCAGAGAACGTATAAAAACCAAAAGAGGAGCATTATTTGACAATCTCAGATCTTTACAAAATGAAGAAAGTGTGAGAAATGCTTTGACAAAGTTTATTGAAAAGGATTTGAAGGAGCTTCAATCTTCATGTAATTTGAATGATTTGTAAGTAAACTATAACCGTTGGATGTTAAGCTCTAATTTTTGTATTAACAGCAATTAATAACTGGGTTATCGCTTCTCTGAAGTTCCTGTTGATGAATTGGCTGTAACACTGGGCTTGCAATCGCTAGAATTGCGAAGGAGGACATCTGATCTTATGTTTCTTTTCAAGATCATCAATGGTGAGATTCGCTGTCCGGAACTTCTATCACTGATTTATTTCCACGTTCCAGCTTCTACCAGATCCAGGGAGCTGTTTGCCAGAACACACCACACCACATCATATGCACAACACAGTACCATGGTTCGGTTGCAACGCACAGGAAACACCCTACCTTCAGACATTGATTTCTTTAACTGTAGTGCTGCTCGGTTCAAGAAGATGATCACCCGGGGAGAGAATGATGAATCTTGAGGCTTTCTCCAGCTATAGCTCACTCAATCACCACCACCACCCTTACCAATGTTGTAACTTATTATTTCATCACACTCATTCGCATATTTTTGCTATTCATTCACACCCATTGCAGTCTATAGTCATCTTGATTATCAAACCTTTCATCATGTTATGTGTATTTATTTATATTTTTGTGTTAGAATTTGCATATTTGTTAGATATTATTATGTTACATTTATTAAATATTTATCCTTGTTATCGCTAATATCACTTATACTATATCAACACAAATTGTTGAATTTATTGTAAATTTATTGCATATATTTATATGTACATGTTAACTTGATTGTTCTCAATTGTATATTATTATCCAAATAATTCTTTAAGCACAGATAATTACCATATTTATTAGCCTCTGTTCTCTATTTTTCTGTTCTCTATTTTTAGCTTAAATTTTCTTGTATACTATTTTGTTAAAAAGGCATATGCCGTTAATCATAATAAATAAATAAACAGCTGCAAAACTAAACTTATATAAACATTTTCTTCTTAACTCTTCAACGTCTTTAAAAAAAACAACAAAATAAGAAAAATGAACATATAACTTTATTGAATGATATATAGACTTGTTTCAAAAGGTGAGGTTAAGATTGCTTAATCTTCTATTAGTGCAATTTTAAGAAATAATTTTTAATTTAATCCGATGTGTAATAAAACTGCTGTAAACATTAGAAAACCCCCTAAATGTGAAGATGAGCCATTTAGTTTGGAGCTGCTTTATATAAGCACTAGCACCCCCATTGCTGCTTCGCCCACAAACTTTCAAATTGTGTACAAAATGTATGAAATATATAATTTTCTTAATTCAAATTATAAGTATTTGTAAACATAAAAGCATTTTAGTTCATGAACTTAGGCTAAAAAGTTGTGTAAGAAGCAGAAGATATCCCTATTCATTTTGCCTTTTTTTATCATCTACACTAAAAGTGTAAATTATAATAATTAAGAGTATGTGATATATGTTTTTTCACATTAATATATCGTAGGTCAATTACCTTCAATCTGTCAGTGATCCTGTAAATCCTCTTGGATTACATGTTTTGGCTTTTATGCCATCATCAGATCCTTAATAAACTTGAAACATATTTTAATTTATTCTTGATGTTCTTGTCAAATGTTTTAAAAAAACATTGAACATTAAATATACTTAGTTAAGTATCTGATGATGGCATAAAAGCCGAAAAGCATAATCCAAGTGAATTTATAGGATCACTGGCAGATTGAAGGTAATTAATCTATAATACATTAATCAGAAGTGACTAAACAACACCAAAATGAAAATGTTCACATTGGTTATAAAAAAATGTCAAAAAACTAATATTTTTTGACAATAAAACATTTTATTTTAAATTATAAATTTGCAATACAACAATTTACTATTACTGTATATTATGCATGCAGATATAAGAATTTTAAGCATAACAACGAAAAACCTCTTTATAAACTACGTTTTTTTCTTTCCTTTTGGTATTAAAGTAACTAAACTTGATGGACTGCTTACTCTAGAACAAGCTACTTAAAATTGTCTTTGGGAATAGCACTTTTTAAGAACTGTCTTTGAGACTTATTAACAGTCATTGCAAAACACAAATTAATATGGAACTGTACTATTTTGAATTGGAATGGATAGTCTGTAGGAATTAATTTGATTCCTTACAAAAATATGGTTTAAACAGGTTTTAGAATGATCAGTGATTCTTGTAGCACAATCGATTATCTATGTAAAACCCATACCGTTCATCATAGATGTATAATTTTGTGTAGTCTAAGAACTATTCAGTAAATTAACGCTAAGGCGTCAGCTGTAATTAAGCTTATATTTAGGTTTACTACACTTATCTACATAACAAACAACTCCCCTAGCCCTGTAATTGTCATTACAATAGTGAAATTAATTTAACCCTGAACATTATAAATCTATTTCACTTCTATTAATCCAAGTTTCACTTAAAACAATAGTACTTATTTTACATTTAACTTGGCTCAATTCCAATATAAAGCTATTAAAATTCTTCCTCAGACTTCTAATATTAGCATAAATTATGCCTTTGAATTCATCAATATTTGAATACGAGGTGCGGCTAGAAAAAAACTGGACTAGTACTGGTGAAACAATAAAACGAATGCAATAAGGCTGAAAGTCGCGTGGCCTGTCACGTGACTCTCGCTCCGCCTACTGCTCGAGTTTCATCTGCCTCCTGCACTCAGTCTGCCCGTGGCGTCTGTTTAAAGTAGTTGATGTATTGTCTGTGCGTCGGCAAATGTTGAGTGTACAGAAAGAACAGCGTGTTAACATCAAATTTTGTTTCAAACTAGGAAAATCTGCAAGTGAAACGTTTGTAATGTTACAACAAGTGTACGGCGATGATTGTTTATCGCGAACACAAGTGTTTGAGTGGTTTAAACGATTTAAAGATGGCTGTGAAGACACCAGTGATGATACTCGCACTGGCAGACCATTGTCAGCAAAAACTGATGCAAACATTGAAAAAATCTGTAAACTTGTTCGACAAGATCGCCGTTTAACAATCGTAACACTACACTGCTATGATTGTTAAACGGCGATCTTGTCGAACAAGTTTACCGATATTTTCAATATTTGCATCAGTTTTTGCTGACAATGGTCTGCCAGTGCGAGTGTCATCACTGGTGTCTTCGCGGCCATCTTTAAATCGTTTAAACCACTCAAACACTTGTGTTCGCGATAAACAATCATCGCCGTACACTTGTTGTAACATTACAAACGTTTCACTTGCAGATTTTCCTAGTTTGAAACAAAATTTGATGTTAACACGCTGTTCTTTCTGTACACTCAACATTTGCCGACGCACAGACAATACATCAACTACTTTAAACAGACGCCACGGGCAGACTGAGTGCAGGAGGCAGATGAAACTCGAGCAGTAGGCGGAGCGAGAGTCACGTGACAGGCCACGCGACTTTCAGCCTTATTGCATTCGTTTTATTGTTTCACCAGTACTAGTCCGGTTTTTTTCTAGGCGCACCTCGTACATAAGAAGACTATTTCAATATTTGAATGTTGTTTGTCATGAGTAGAGCTGAAAATAAAGCACCAAAAACATTTACAGGATATAATATACAATATGTGAAAAATATTTCAGTATATTATTATACTAATATCATAAGCCATTATAGCAAATAATAATACCTATACAAAATAAATAAAAAATAACTAAAAAGATACTCATAAAAATAATATTTGTTAATGATAGTAAGTGTTACCTACTAAAAATATTTGATTCACTACGAATTAACTGAGTTTTTCAAGTTCCTCGTAGGAGTTGATTCTCTTCACAGGCTCTCCAGGTGCCTACCTGGCAAAGAACTTACAGTCACGGTACCAAGCGAAGGAGTACCGTGAATCTCCCAGCAACTCAGCTTCAGTTTGGAGAGTAGCTGTTTGTTCCCGGTGACAGGTGGTCGTTGACATACACACTGAGTCTGGAAGTGTTGATTGATATCACGAGCAGTCAGCGTATTCTTCTGCCAGTACCTGCTGATCCATGTTCAATCCTCTTCGCTCTACTTGTAAATTGAACAATCAGTGCTGCGTCCCAGTTTTCCTGAACAACGTACGTGTTGAGCCGCAGACATGTCGACATCTTCCAATTGAACGCTAATCACAGCTCCCAAGTAACCTTGACCAGCTCCTTCAAATTTTCCTCCTTCATTGCTGGCAGTTCATTTTATTTTATTTGCATTTGCTCAATGGTTTCACCATTTATACAGCCATTTACATAAACAGAATATCTTAGTATATATTAATATAATAATTTGCACAAAAATAAGTCTATCAACAAGTAATCATAACACTAACAAATAGATTATTAGTTTGTGTTTGTAAAGTCCAGGATGTTATGTACTGTCTTGTGTGTTGTAATTATGTACATGAGGTTGTGCAAGGAAAACATAATGGATTAATTTGTTAATAGGTGGAGATTGAGAAAGAGTTTTTTTATAGCGTTTATGAAGAACTTTCTTTGTGATGACAAGACGCTTCAAATCACCTGTAAACCATACAGGAAAGTTATTTTTTTCTTATAGTCTTCACTGGAGTATGGGACTTGATCATCAACCTGAGATGTTCACAGAAGGTCTTGAAAGAGAATTCAGGCTGAAGAATATCTTGTGCTGTTGGATAACTGAGGTCTTGGAGGTCACGCAAAATAGCATGGGAGTCACAATTACGAAAGTTGAGAACTCTTTCCACAGTGCGATGAGACAAAGCATAAGGGATTTCCATAGTGAAGTAGAGAGCTGGATGGTTTCTATCTTCCGTCAACAATGAATCTTTATCAACGCTAACAACCACACAGTTTGAGAATGATGATAAAATAAGGTCCAAACAAACCCCGCGATAGTTTAGAATTGTATTGCATTGTTTAAGGTTGTATGTTATTGTTAAATCAAGCAGGTAACGAGTCGAGGTGTTCACAGTAGAAAGATCCAAGTTGGCTCAGTTCACACCAGGAAGGTTGAAGTCACCTATTTATACAATTTCATCAAATTTCATTCGAGAGTTGAGAATTTCATCTACAGAGTCTGCATAGTTACAATAAAAGGGTTGATTTGGAGTTATTATTGATTATCATTGATCTTGATGTTGTTGATACGAGTGTATTGTTCAAAGTCACACATATTCTCTCAAAGTACCTGTACCTCGGCTCCATCGGCGATAACTTCGCACATGTTTGATCTTTAGCTGTACTGTTATAAAACTGTAAGTCAACAAAGATTTCTTATTGAATTAATTACTTTGTTTGATTTTAAAGCTTTTTTATGGTGGTGAAACTAATATAAGTGAAAAGAACAAAATTTCCTCGCTATTCAATAATTTCAAGTTTTGTTATTATTGAATAGCGAGGAAATTTTGTATAAATTCATTTACTTAAAACACTTGTATAAATTCATCACTCCAAGCTCAATGTAATTCTTTGATTTCATTACAAACCTTGTTTATTTTTGTTTCAATTTGTGTACCTCAAAATTAATTATCTTGGTTATAAAGGCTGTTGGAATGAAGCTTTGTGTTCTTCAGTCAAATCATCAAAGTCTAGTTTAATTTATTTATATACAAATCTAAATGACTTCGTGGGGAGGCTTCAATATAGTTAAATCTATCTAAGAGGATTTCAAAATTCTGGGTGATAATCGTTTTCAGTTTATTCATATAGTGATAATACTTTCTTTTATAATTATCTTATAATTTATCTTGTTTAGGGATGATGATGGCTGTATGGATATTTCTGAAAGTGAACCTCTTTCCAAATTAGCTGTTTCTGATCAAGGTAAGTTGCAACATAAATGTTGGTTTTATTTTTATAAAGCTATATTGACTAAGATGAACAATCTTCGCTATTTTTAATAACTAATCGTAAAATAAGCCTTGTTCTTTGTCTATCTACTAAAATAGACAGTATCTTAGATAGATATATACACACCGGGCTGTGGTCCTGTCACCAAGCCCACTGTGTCTAGACTCCATGGCCCTTTGCGCTCTGAGCCTGACGACAGTGTCACAAGAGACCAGTCCCCCTTATGAAGGACATGATCTCCCCGAGTGTAGCCCTTCTAATGTCTTCTGGTTCCAAAAAGCGGCGCCCAGAGTCCTATGCGTAAGAGATGAGAGAGCTCCACAATAACAAAAGATGTGTATGGAGCTCTCCTCACAGAGCCTACATGTGGAGTCCTCTGTTAGGCCCATTATCTTCATATGTCTGTGAAGAAGATTATGTCCGGTCAGCATTCCCGTAACCGCCCTCACCTTGGCCCGGTTACAGTTCAGCAGATCTCTGACAGCAAGGTACAGACGTACGATCCGGTCCTTGGATAATTGCACGAGACTGCCTGAGCCCGGACTCGGTCCTCCATCTGCCATCGTGTTCCTCAGAGGTCCACCTGTCAATTCTTCTTTTTACCTTTTGAAAAGGAATACCAAGTGCCGGCTCCGGTCCCAGCAGAGAGCACTTTGCCCCTCTCCTAGCTAATGCATCGGCTCTCTCATTTCCGTCAATACCAGCATGCCCAGGGACCCATATGAGTCTCACCTGTTTACGCTGGCAAAGAGTCTCCAGGATTCCCTGGCACTCCCATACCAACTTAGAGCTGGTATGTGGCGCCTTTATCGCCGCCTGGCTGTCCGAGCAGATGGAAACTACTCCTCCGAAGCCACCTAGACGCATTTCTTCGTGTGTGGCTGTCATGATAGCCATCACCTCCGCCTGGAAGACGGTAGCATGGGCCCCCACAGGTACAGAAAGAACTTTCCGTGCTCCCCTCCCGTACACCCCAGCACCCACGCCTCCTTCTGTAAGTGAGCCGTCCGTATACCAGACGCTTCCTTTGACTTGTGCAGGCTCTGTACTCCCCATCCACTTATCTCTACTTGGAAGGAAGACCCTGACCTGCCTGTCAATTCTGTACCTAGGTATCATTGAGTCTGTTCCCATCAAAAGCAACGGGTCCAGACCAATGTCCCTAGATAGTATTTCCCCAAGGAGTTCTGGTTGGCCAGGCAACCAGCCACCAGTCGTCCTTATTCTAAAGGCCGCTTTACAAGCCTCCCCTTTTACAAACAGATCCATTGGGTGGAGCCCAGTGAGGATCTACATCGCCACCAATGGGGTTGTTCTGATTGTCTAAAGTTAGCCTTGCACTGTTCTGTGCCATGGCCGGCCACCAGACAACTGCCACATAACATAAGGAGGGCCGAAGTACACTCATGTATAGCCAGTAAACCATCTTTGGTTTAAGACCCCACGTTGTCCCAATGGCCCTCCAACAAGCCTAAAAAGCCATTCTGAACTTCCTGGCTTTCTCCTGAAGGTGCTTGAGCCAGTTCAGTTTAGCATCCAGGATAACCCCCAGATACTTAACCGACCCTGTAGCTCTTAGCACCATATTTCCCATAGTAGGCATGTATATGCCATCCAGCCTCTTCTTCCTAGTGAAAAGTACAAGTTCTGTCTTGTTAGGGTTATCAGAGAGCCCCTTGTCCCTACACCACCTTTCTAGGTATCTCAAGGCAGCCTGGACGATGTCCGACACCGTGCTGGCACACTAACCAACACTCACTATACACACATCATCTGCGTATGCCTGAGCATATACCCCCATCCCGTTTAGCACCCTTAGTAAGTCATCAACCACCAGGGACCACAGGAGAGGGGAAAGGACACCCCCTTTGGGCCAGCCGCTTCCGACTACAACCTGAACCGTCGCTTCGTTCAGAGTTGCCTTAACTGTTCTGCTGCGTAGGTAAGCTTCAATCCATCTGGCAATGGTGCCCTTGACACCCATCCTAGCGACAGCAGCGATCATAGACTGCAAGGAGACATTGTCCGTGAAGACACCCATGGCTAGCTCCTTCTGCCGAATCGTCTCCTCGACTCTCGTGACGAGTTTGTGAAGAGCCGACTCAGCAGATCTACCAGCCATGTATGCGTGTTGATTTGTATGGGGCGGGTTATCTCTCAATACCCCGTCCCTCATATACCTATCGATCAACCTCTCCAATGTCTTTAATAGAAAAGACATGAGGCTGATCGGTCTGAAATCTTTAGGTCTGGAATGTGTGCCCCTTCCAGATTTGGGGATATAGACCACTTTAGCGGTCCTCCACAGCCTTGGGATGAAACCCACGGCCAGGGAAGCCCTACATATTATGGTCAGGTGGGGTAGGTGCGACTCCAGGCCCCTCTGCAAGAGCACTGCAAGAGTCTTCCTAAATGGTGTAAAACTCCATCATAATGAGCATCCACAGTAACTGGGAGTAACGTTAGATCGATCACTGACCTTTAAAACCCATCTTCAAAAAACAGCAACTAAAATTAAAACCAGGGCAAATGTATTACATCATATTGCCAGAACAACTTGGGGAGCCAACGCACACGTCCTGCGTACTATTGCTTTGTCACTGGTCTATTCAGCTGCTGAATATAGTGCTCCTGTTTGGTTAAATATTGTTCATACTAAAGCGGTCGATGTCCCAACTTAATAGGGTCATGAGAGCTATTAATGGCACTCTCATGTCAACTCCACTTCCTTGGCTCCCAGTGCTGTGCAATATAGCTCCTCCAGAGCTAAGACATCAGGACATAAGTCACTTCTCAAAGAATTCAATAAGCACCTACCCATTATACAGGATCTCCCACGACAGAACGGTCCCTAAAATCTCGAAACCCACCTCTACGTACTGTTTTCCATTTGAGCAGATCAAACTTCTCACCCAATACCTGCTGGGTCGTAGTATGGAACAGTTTTGATGGACGTAATAAGTTCCTTATTAACAATCCATCAATACCTGTAGGTGGGATGAACCTGCCTCGTAGGGAGTGGACACTGTTAAATCGATTCCGAACTATTGTTGGCAGATGCAATTACTGAAAGTATAAATGGGGGTTGATAGTAGATCAGTCATGTGATTGCAGGGAGTCTATCCAGACAATGGATCACATAGTTACAGAGTGCCCCCTGCACACTTTTACAGAGGGATTGGTTAGCATACATAGAATCAGTGAGCCAGGTGTTAGATGGCTCGATGGATTGGACTTAGCTTTGTGACAGGAGATCACTTTACATTTTATAATCAATGAATATATAATCATGACTTTTGGATATATGTCCAAATATACATCTCAGCTTTATAATTAATAAATGGTAGCTGACAACAAACCATACGATATATATATATATATTGACATGAATGTTTCAATAACTTTATTAAATATATAACTCAACTTCCTTACAAAAAATTAATTCTAATGGTACCAGCCTCTTAACTTCCTTGGAGTTGATATGAGTAACAAAAAACTGGCTGACAAATATAAAAAAATCAGACAAAAAAATTATATTCCATCACATTACTTTAAAAATTCTTAAATCTAGCGCAACACTTAAAACGGAGATGGCTGTTTATCAAGCATACTTTTTATCACATCTAATATTTTATCACAGCAACACTATATTGGTCTTAAATCCTCTAGCTAAGCAAATGCTGTTTTTAAACTTCAAAAAAGAGCAGTGAGTATGGAGGCACAGGGCAGGTACCTCTATGCACCTACTGCAAGGTTATTTTGTAGAGATTAACCCATTCGCCTACATTTACGAGTATGCTCGTAGTGGTTATCAGAGATTCATTTATACAACTACAATTATACTCGGAGTCAGACAATGTTTATTATATTTAAAATAACTTGTCGTATACATGTATTTATTTATAAAATAAAGTATTATCGATAACTATGATAGTTTTTACATAGGCTTCTGTGGATATTACGCAGATAAGTATCGTTACAAAGGTGTACGGCAAGTCTATTTAGGTAGCATATGCGTCAGCACAGTCAGTCAGCTGCTATGTCGCGTCAGCCGACCGTTGTGTCAGCGAACAGATACACACAACTGAGTGTTGTTGTGTTGTTTGTTTGTAAACAAACAGTGTGCGTTGTTAGTAAAGTGTGAAAGTAAATATTATCATTTAGTTGCTTTAGAAATAAAGTATTAGGATTGTTTAGTGTTCAAAATGAATGTCGAGCGCTGTATTAACGTTTACAATTTACTCTTTTATTTACATTTACAATTTATTTACTCTTTATTTCTTTATATTGTTTGGAGATGAAAGTGATCATTAGTTAGTTTATATTAGAACGGTACTTGAGACATTATCATTGTTTACATACTACTTTCACATGTAACACTTCATAGTACCTTTGGTGAGAAATTTACCAATTTTGCAGACATTTAATTTTCGTTCTACAAAATATATTTTTACATGATACAGATTTTATAATCAATTTTCCATATAAAAATATTGTTTCTCTAAATAATCGTGGGGTTTCCACAGTGAAAAAAGTAAGATTTGTAATATTTTAACAGTTTTTCTTTCAAAGAAAGATTTTTTTTGTAAATGCAAAAATAATAAGTTAGGCCATGTAATTTATATAGTATTTAAAGCCCACGTGGAATCCGAACCACATAGTGCTGGTCTGATTTTCAGCTTATTGACAAGCCTGATACTCAGTTATCTCCCCCACACAACATCCGCACAATGATTACCACCCAACATGGACACTCCAGACTTCTCTAGTATAGTGTCCACGCTGATAGCAACCATTGAGCGGACGCCATGTTGGTATTAAGAGGACCGAGCATCCAACCTATCGCCTACAATCTCCAAACACTTTGTCCCCAAGTAGCTGGGTTACAGTACTGCGCCACCAGTGCTGACAACAACTCCAGGTCCTAATTGCCTTCTCAAGCACCCTCTTGAGATTTCCTGAGATATATAATAAACTGCCATATGTAATAAAAGAGATGAATTGCACATTAACCTTTAAATTAACTTTGAGTAAGTGGCTTGATGAGAAAGTAGTTTATTCTATAAATGACTATATTTTTTTAAATTATAATACTATATATTTGTTAAGTGCTGCTTAACACGTTGAGTGCTGACGACCCGGTTCCGGGTCCCGCGTGGCCGAGCGCCGAGTGCGCGTGCCCCGGATCCGTGTCGCGCTGCAATGTTCTCTTATACTAGGCAGTGTGAGCTCAGCTCTTGTGGAGGGAGGAGTGTATGTCGCCCGCTCCTTCAGTGCAACACGTGCTATATTTTTGTGTTCGTCGTTTCCGCCTAGCGATTTTTTGAGTTTTCTTATACACGTTATTGTTTTTATAGTATTTAGTGAGTAGTTGCTTATATTATATTTGTATATAGTTTATTTTTATTAGTGTTTTATATAGCTTATTATCATTTAGTGAAGTAATAGTGTTAATTTAAATAAAAATGGCTGATCGTAATGAAAGTGATGATGACCTTGGAAGTGACCGGAAACAGGAACAAATATTATTGGATGGCATTGTAAATATTGTAAATATATAACAATTAGTTTTTAGTGAAATATAAAGGGTTTGTGACATTGTTTGGGTGCATTTTGAAAATGTTGCCATACATTTGCCTTCTTGGCGCATCCCCAGGAGCTGACGACCCGGATCCGACCCATGGATTTTTACTGACAGGGAATGAACAATAAACCATCCCACCGACTTCCTGATCTCAAATTAGCATCTGAAAACACTAATGCTGAGTAGTTTTTTTGTTTTTAACTTTCAGATATAGACGTGGTATAGGTCTAACATGTATAGCAGTCAACGTGTTAAAGGAAACTTAATTGTTCATATTTAGATGTTATAAGATCCATAATTGACAAATCACCTGTCTTATTGATGTAATATGATCTAACAAATAAATAAATGAAAAATATTTGTTACATATAAGTTTTAACAGCTGTTGGCAATTAACTAATTTAACATATCTTTTTCAGAAAAGTGGATTCTTGAAGAGTATGACAGACTAATAGAGAACACCAATGCTCAAGCAGAGCTGGCCAATGTAGTTGTTTGCCCATTATGCTCAAGAGGTGAACTCAAGTCAGATGAACTCTCTGCTACCATCACCTGCTCACTGTGCCCTCTCCAACTGCCCCTCACTGTGTCTCTCCCTCATCTGGAGACCCTCATCCTGGAGGCGGTGGACTATCATGGCCAATTTTGTTCTGAGCCCCCACAGTTCACTATCTGCCCAGACACATTTACCTCAAATTTATTACTTTTGTGTTCCTGTTGTGGTCATGTTCAACAAATTGTTTAAGCAGCCCATTCTCAATTAATTATAGACACTAGAAAAATCTTCCTCTTTCTTAGAAGACACTGTAAATATATCTAACAACAGTTCTGTTTTTTAGATATTTGTTATATATAAATAGTTGTTACCACATTAGAAGTTTTACTAACAATTTTGATCATGTTCCTTCTTAATCTTAGTTGTGTAAGACTGTCATGTCATCCTGTGATTAAAATGTAATTTGTATACTAGTTTTGAGAATGTTATAGCCATTGATGACACTACTTAAGATATTTTAATTTCGCCCAGGGTTGAATTTAAGTTTTACCTAAAAATGTGTAATTGTTTTGTATAGAGTTTTTATGTGCAATAGAGTTAGTTAAATAACCATAGTCTTGAACTTCAATTAATTTGATTTGTACCTTCATAGTATTTTTGTCATAGCAGGTAATAAAAATATGCTACAACGTTGACTGTTGTGTGAATTGAAAGCTTTATTTCTATCTCAAAATCAACATTTTTAAGTCAAAAATAGTTTTATGTTAATATTATTGTATTCTTCCTATTAATGATACAAACTTATTAGAACATATTTATTTATTTAACAACGGCTAATAATAGCAAACAGCTGTATTTGATAACAGCGTGATTTTATAAGAATAACATTTAGTCAAATATGAATTTTAATTTTTACAAATTTATTCAACTTTAATTCACACTTCCTTATTGTGCAACCCACCATGCACAAAACTGAGCCCTTCCAAAGGTGGGAGACAATACACCAACTCAAACAGTAAGAATACAACAAAATTCATCATAAAAATCTTAGTGTTTGTTGCAAATAGTAAGAAGTGACAAAATTTATGAAAAAAGAAAAAGACAAATTACATGAAAAAAAACTTAGTTAATGTGACCTTTTTTATTAAGATTTAAAACTTGTAACAGAGTCTCAATCAGTTTTAGAGCATGCACTAAGGCCAATCAGCCAATATGTTTGTATTGTTACTTTCTTCCATTTGTGTTAGCATAGAGAAAGTATTGTGATCGTCCAAAAACAATTATTTTACAAGTCCATCGTAGGACCCCCTGAACCCAAAAAAGAAGTTTTTTAAATAAATGTGGTGTGTGTGTACACTTCGCTGGACACCAAACAGATGGGTCGATTTTATGAAATTTGGTATGAAGGTCTATTTGGCCTATATCTCCTGACCGTTTTTCACTTTTTTAAACATTTCTATTTTTTTATATTTTTATGGGCGTAAAATATACAACAATTGAATTTTCTTAAAAACAGCCCTAACAATTTTGATTACAATTTAGAATATTTAGTATAAGCCGCATGCCCCTAACTTTAATAGTTTTTTAGTTATAACTTTTTTGTACGGGCAAAAACGTTAAAAATGCAAATATATCAAGCTTTATTTTAATGATTTTGTTTAAATTTTCAATAAATATGCAAATTACAATTAAATATATTTTATTTTATTTATTAGTTACTACCCCACTAAGTTGGGGCTGGAGGCTGGAAGCCACAACTCAAGTTGCTTAAGGTTGTTTACATAAAATCTGGCTATGTGATTAATTGAACAGCTGTTTTTATTAAACTATCTGACATAACAAAAGGAAAGGAAGGAAATTTGTGCCAGTTACCTGGTACCATTTATTTTACTGATGCATCTTTACAATTATACTTTGGAAATGACATACTCAAGAATTTGCTGCTGTATAGGAGTCCAGTAATGTTGAAGGCAATACACAACAGTTTTGCCATTCTATAGCTAAATTTATTATGACGTGTCTCATACATAGGAGATGTTATCTCATATTACTGTTTTATATTTTGAATTATGTTCATACTCATATGAAAAGTTTTTTATAACCAAATCGTTGGCCATACTTGATTAAAAGTCAAGTAAGCAACAAATAATAATTTTAATATCTACTGTACAGTAGAATTGGTATAATCTGATCGTAGCTGAATTATAGTCATAAATACCAATACAACTAGAAAGGATATGAAAAAGATCAACAAGCCGAACATTTTAATAATAACTTGCCGGCATGGTGGCTCAGAGCTAAGGCTTCTGACTGCAGAGGGCAAGGTTGGTACTTCACTGTTGAATAAATTTCACGCACAGGCCTGTAGGCCCAGTGAACTGGTGAGAGAAGTGAAAAAAAAATACAGCTAATGATGCTGTTAGTTATTAGAAATGATTTTGCATCTCAAAAACAGTAGTTGTTTTGGCAATTACTATTTTACTTTGGCTATGATAAGTTTTTGGACTGTGATGTACATAAACAAACATTGATGTTGCTCAGCCAGTACTAACAACGATAGCATCTTCTTTTGCAGAGTGGAGATATTTGAAGCATTTGCCAGGTTATTTTAATATTAAATAATAGAATATCCAGAAAGTTAGCATTTAATAGGATTTAGTTAGTATTAGGTTTGTTTATTCACCAGTGTATAAAGACATCAATGTATTTGATAGAAAATCATTGTTTACAAATGAATGGCTAAGTCCACTTTTTTTAATTGAGTTAGGGTAACCAAAGTGTAGTTCAGTAAGTGTAAAATGACTAGACTACTTTAGTCGGGGAATAAAAGAGCTTTAAACCAGCCAAAACAACGTGGGAAAATATCATATACAGGAAATGAAGGGGGTAAGTCCATAGTTACAGGGAAAAGAGTCCATCCTTATGATTGTTTGTTGGCCAGCTGTTTTCATGTAGTATATATTGTTTTAGTCAACATAACCTCAGTTTTGGTCAAACATCCAAATAAACCACAGTAGTCTTGCCTATCGTTGATGCTTGTTATTGTTTAATGTTTATTTTGCTTTGTGTAGTGTTTAGAGTAGTATAGTTTTTAGGTAAATGTTAGTGTAGTTTGGCGTTTAAGGTAAAAGAATGGTGTTTTAAGTTAAGAATATTTTAATACTTTTATCCAAAATAAAAAGATATAATTATGTGCTTCATATCAATAATTAAGTATTTTAACTCTAATGGGGGCACACGTGAATATTCACTTCGTAAATATAATGGGGGCACACGTGAATATTCACTTCGTAAACATGCCCCCACT
This sequence comes from Stictocephala bisonia, assembly GCA_035578905.1. Classification (NCBI taxonomy): domain Eukaryota; kingdom Metazoa; phylum Arthropoda; class Insecta; order Hemiptera; family Membracidae; genus Stictocephala; species Stictocephala bisonia. The sequence goes on along the minus strand of JAQJVL010000600.1, from coordinate 319,918 downwards.
ATTTCCATTCTAAATCGGAATTGAAAAGACATACGTCAATCAAGAAGGCAGCGTTGCAAAGCCGAAATTCCACCAAATCATACCATATGGGTTCTCAATATGCACACTAGAAATACGGAACGGATCTGATTTAATTTTTTCGAACTTCCTAACCTCAAATGAATGTTTGGTTGTTTCGGCTGGTAGTAAAGCAAGTATGTGTTTCAACTTATTTAGTATTATTGTCTTATACTGTTTTATTTCGTCCAACCTATAGTTGTTGATTGTTAATTAGTAGCATGAGTGTCATATTAGTTTTTATAAATATTTTTTAGTGTTGTGAAATATAATGTAACTTAGTGACTATTGTTATTGTGCATTGGTTAGTAAAGTGTATAATAATCGTAAAAGTAGCACTATAATTGTACGAGGGGTATCCAAAAAGTAAGTTTCCATTAATTATGAAAAAGTTAAAAATACTCAAAAAATAACTGAAACACATTTATTCAACTTTTTACATCATACCTTATTTTTCTACATAGTTACCATCCCTTTCTAAACACTCTTGGTATCTAGGAAGTAGTTTTTTTATTCCAGCATCACAAAATTCACCCGCCAAATTTTTAAGCCAAGTATCCACCTCATTTTGAATGTCATCGCTGTTGGCAAATCGCCGACCGCCAAGGTGTCTTTTGAGCTCCGGAAACAGATGAAAATCGCTAGGCGCAAGATCTGGTGAGTATGGAGGATGACCAAAAACATCCCACTTAAATTTCCTCAAAAGTTCCATTGTTGCACGAGCAGCGTGTGGTCGGGCGTTATCGTGAATAAGCAGAACCGTGCGCGACAAAAGTCCGCGCCGTTTATTCTGTATTGCCCGCCGAAGTCTGGTGAGAACTTCACAATACCTTTCTGCATTTATGGTTTCGCCACGAGGAAGATAGTCAATCAATAACACTCCACGGCAGTCCCGAAAAACTGTAGCCATTACCTTTCCTGCTGACTCGAAAACTTTGGCTTTTTGAGGAGCTGCCTCTCCTTTTTTTTGCCACACCATACTCTGGCGTTTGGTTTCTGGAGTTGAGTGGTGAATCCATGTTTCATCACCAGTGACTATTCTACTGAAAAGGTTTTCATCTTCATCGTCAAACAATCGCAAGAAAGACTGGGCAGCAGCCATTCGTTGTTGTTTATGGGCATCGCTCAATAAGCGAGGCACCCATCTTGCACACACTTTTGCAAGCTGAAGATCTTCTGTCATGATATTGTGCACAGATGACCGGCTAACTTCAAAACTTGACGGCAGTTTACCCATAATTTCATCGAGAGTCACTCGCTTATCATTGTCAATAACTGCTCGTACAGCATTAATGACGTCTGGTTGCCGAGAACTGGCCGGTCGGCCATTACGCTCATCGTCATGAACATTTTCTCTTCCCTCCAAAAACATTGCACGCCAACGACGGACCATCTGAACGGACATAACATGTTCACCATACACTTGACACAACTGACGATGAATTTCAACGGCAGTTACGTTTTTGGCGGTCAAGAAACGAATAACACTACGGACTTCGCAACTGGCGGCAGAACGCAGTGGAGTCTCCATAATGTTTGGGCAGCAACTGACTGAGCAGCGTGACAATGCGCCAGTGACCGGCGCACCTGTTGCCAACCGAACCGCGCTAAATATCCCCGCCCACAGCTGCACGCTGTGTTACGCACGCATCTTTTTACAGAACAGGGAAACTTACTTTTTGGATACCCCTCGTAGTAGGTCTATATATTACTGCAAAATAAGTAAAGTAACACAATTATAGCACTAATGTAATTGTGTTATTTACTTATCGTGCAGTACTATATACTACGATTATAGTACTACGATTATAGTACTACTAATGTTTCATTTGTAGGCCTAACCTATAAAATGGCCAATCTCAGAGACAGATCGAGTGATCTAAGAGACATTATATTTGGACCCAACGACAATAATGATGTAGATAGTTGTGACGATGTTGTCTCTGATATCAGTCTATTATGGACTTCTCATCTGGAAGTGAAAATGAGTATATGCCTGTGGATGACTATGATTCTGATAACTTAAAAGCGGCTTAGGGTTATGGACACTAGCCAGCCATGAACCAGCCACGCAGGCCTCGACCTGAAAATGTCAGATCATCAAGACATTCCTGCCAACCAGCCTCAACTACCTGATCCAGTACATCAGCTGCTGTCAAATGACGATAAGGAGCCCACTCCAATCAATAACTGGATTAGAGTGTATGAGGAGGCTCCCACTGACATTGAAGCAAATTTCCATGTCAGAGAACCAGGTCCTAGGAACCGCCCTATCACCCACAAACCAATAGAATATTTTCTGTTGTTTTGTAGTGAGGGACAGCTTTCATTCATAATCAGAGAAACTAATATCTGTGCCAGGTCAAAAATTTAAAAACTGGAGGCCCGTAGGGCTGAAGCTGAAGTTTCGTTATCATGAATGGAAAGACACAAATTTGGTTGAAATTAAAAAGTTGATAGCAATCATACTCAACATGAGTCTTACCAGACGGCAGGATATGACTGAATACTGATCAACCAACCGCTTTGAACATATCCCTTGGTATAGTAAGACCATGACGTGCGGAGGTTTCAGTTGTTGCACACAATGCTGTATCTTTCATCTAGAAGGCCAGGTGCCCAGAGGTCAACCTGGATATAACTCTTGGGTAAAGGTCTGACCCTTTCTAGATGGAATGAATCACACATTCAGGCGGCATTGTGCCACAACAAAACCTAAGCTTTGACGAGAGTATGATTGGTATGAAAAATAGGTGTACCTTCATACAGTATATGTCTAACAAACGGCATGCAAGATTTGAAAATAAAAAATTTGAATTATACGATTCCAAATCATTGTTTGTTGTTCGTGTAGAATTGTTCTCGGGCAAAGAGCTAGATCAACCCTTCACCCAAAAGGTTGTACTGAATCTATTGAAGAAGAGTGGGTGTCTTGGTAAGGGCTACCATGTCATTACCGACAACTACTATACGAAGTTGCCCCTAGCCACGTGACTGTTTGATGAGAAAACGTATTTGACAAAAACTGTGCTTGGTCCGCAAGAAGCAGTGTACATTAGGAAAAGCCCAGTTCTTGTAGGTTATAAACAGAAACCTACAAGAAAGCCAGTCTACCTAATTTCTACTGCGTATCACGCACACAAAAAGAAACATTTTTCGGTTAGTTTTTGCACCAAAGAAACATGTTTCGCTTATATTTAATATTGATTGTTCATGTTTTATTCATGTTTTTTTTTTTTTCATTAAAAATAAAAGATTTTATATTTCCATATACAACAGGAAATGGAATATCCTTTGAGTGCAATAGGTTTATGAAAATGTTTCCATAAATATTATTTCAATCTTGGTTTTTAACTTTTTGAACTTAAAAATGTTTGTATTTTTAAATTGTTGAGTCTATTGACATTTTTATTACTATGTAGGTAATCTATTCATAAAGATAATGATACATAACACTTCACATACAGTTTGAAAAATATATTTTTTATGATTTTTATACCAAAAGCAAGTGAAACTCTGGAATGTTGTCATTTGTGACGTATACATGTTTAATGATAATAACTTTATTTTCTTTAGTGTATTCAAATGAAAATATACATTTTCAGAAAATAGATAACATTTCAAACATTTTGGCTATCTCAAAAATGTAATGTCCTTTCTGAAAAATGTATAATTCACACTTTTTTTATCTTAAGATTCACAAATTATTTTAAATAATAAATTCTATCTTCTTACTTTATATTGTATACAAAATTCATCTACATATATTTTTGAACAAAACAATATATAACACTATATAAATCCTTTAGTAAATGTGTTTATTATACATTTTTTTTAAAACCCTTGCATAACTCTAGAAAATAGCTTGCCACTATAGAAAAATATACCCGCCACTATTAAGGTTAAAAAAATACAGATGTTTTGTTTTCATAATCTTTGTAACTAGGAATAAAGGGGCTTAGTCCATAGTGCATAGCTCATTCTTTCCATTAACAAAAGGTATTTTTTTTGTCATGTTATAAAAATAAAAAAATATTTTAGAAGCTTTCAATAATTTTAGGATGTATAAACAATCAAATTAATTTGTTTTAAATATATTATGTTCAAATGGATAATCGTAATAGCGTTTTCAAACTAATAATTAATTTCCTTAATAGTTTGTCAACGTGACTAAGCTCCTTTATCCCCTGAGCCCTTCAAATACTTTGAGAAATGTTTGGACAATAATTCAAAATATATAAATGTTATATAATTTATATAAATTATTGTTTTAAAATGGGAATATATAAAACAACTCCATTTTATGATTCCAACATATTTTATTTGGATAAATGGAGTAAAGCAAAAATAGATTGTCAATGAAAATGTTTCTGTATATTGAGTGTCGGCGATTGTTATGATGTATGTATAGAATTTATTTTCTTGACTTGACTTATTAAAATTTTTCAGCTTCTGCTAAGTATGACTGCAGAACATGTTAATTTCCAACAAATATATCTTATTCCAAAATTTATGTTTAAAACTTTACAAACATGTATTTAAAGTTTGAAGTAAAAACTATATTACAAAGTTAAAAAATAATTGTAAATGGATGAGTTTAAATCTTTATACGTTAACCTCAAAACCACTAAGTGGCAGATTGTGATTTAATCAAGTTGAAGACGAAAACTGCTGGTATATTTTTTATATTTTTGAATATGAGTGAAAATAAAACTAATCTTTTTTAAAATTTTCAGTAAATAAATCTGCTTTGGAGTATAAAGTCACACTTTTCATTGACTACACAAAAACATATTTTCTTCATTTTATATAGGTAATTATAAAATATATTTGAGAGCTTAATATTCTAAATTTGTATTTTTGCCTATCTAAATATTATGCTCATTTAATGTTAAAGCACAATCATTTTGCATATTAGATTCAGGCTCTTAAATTTATTTATCCTAAACATTTACTTTTTCATTTATGAAATTACTACAGAAGCAGTTTAGTTGTATAGCTTTAAGTAGTCAGTTTAATAACACACAAATTCACTTAGTAAGTGCGCTCTGAAAGATTAGGTTGATTCCTCATTAGTTGACAAAACTGTCCAATGAATAGATCCCAAGATGATTTGAACTTATAATCAACTCCGAATTCTTTACATGTTTTTTCTAAGATTGGGTAGAGGCCGTGCAAATGGGCGTGATCTATTGTGGGGAACAGGTGATGAAGTGTATGATCTCCAAATGTAACGAGGACCAGATATGATGCACCATAGACCTCCGCACGATCTCGGGTTGCATCCATTGTAAATAAGCCCCAATCTCTGTCCTCTCTACAACAAGAATCATCGTAAAAAATGTATTAAATATTTTGATAAATATTAGTTTTCTTTAAATATAATACTAATAAGAAACATTTATGTATGTGATGATAATCCAATAAATCATCTCATTTTCTTGAGCACTGGAATGCTTATTTTATGAATATTTAGAAGGTATTGTTCCCCTGTTTTAAATTGCTATATTTGATATATGAATCAAAGTACATTTTGCCTAGCTCTAAATTAGCTTAAATAGTTTGTGTTAAGTGTAATATTCTTTCTATTTACAAGTTAAAATCAAATAAGATATCCAGAACACATCATAATTATCTGTGGTTTCAAAGAAAGTTATATTTATGGTTTTGTGGTAACTGCCATTAAAAAAAAAACAGCAGCTAAAGTCAAAACCAGGGCAAATGTATTACATCATATTGCCGGAACAACTTGGGGAGCCAACACACACGTCCTGCACACTATTGCTTTGTCACTGGTCTATTCATCTACTGAATACAGTGCTCCTGTATGGCTAAATAGGGTTCACACTAATGCTATTGATGTCCGACTTAATAGGGTCATGAGAGCTATTAGTGGCAATCTCATGTCAACTCCACTTCCTTGGCTCCCAGTGCTGTGCAATATAGCTCCTCCAGAGATAAGACATCAGGAGTTCAAAGAATTCATTAAGATCTGGAATGCCCCTCACCTACCCATTATACAGTATCTTTCACGTCAGAACGGTCCCCAAAATCTCGAAACTCACCTCTACGTACTGTTTTCCATTTGAGCAGATCAAACTTCTCACCCAATACCAGCTGGGTCGTAGCGTGGAACAGTTTTGATGGACGTAATAAGTTCCTTATTAACGATCCATCAATACCCGTATGTGGGATGAATCTTCCTCTTAGGGAGTGGACACTGTTGAATCGGTTCCGAACTATTGTTGGCAGATGCAATTACTGGAAGTATAAATGGGAATTGACAGTAGATCAGTCATGTGATTGCGGGGAGTCTATCTAAACAATGGATTACATAGTTACAGTGTGCCCTCTGTGCCCTTTTACGGAGGGATTAGCCAGCATAAATAGAATCAGTGAGGCAGGTCTTAAATGGCTCAATGTATTGGATTTATCTTTGTGAAAGGAGGTCATTTTACATTTTTATTCAATTAATTTGCCATCATGACTTTTGGATCTTATCCAAATATATATTGCAGCTTTTTAAAATTAACAAATGGTAGCTGACAACAAACCATACAATATATATTTATGATCAAGCCTATAAATCAGTCCCTGAAACTGCACATCTAGTGTTAGTATGGGTTTCTATTTATACTATGTTCTGTTATTTATGTCATAAGTTGGAAGAGGATAATGAACATCTTCCAATACTAATTCCTACATCTATCTTGTGCTATATTTTTACTTTGTGCGAATACATAAGAAAAGAATATCTTCAGTAGAATTACCTTGGTTTGTCTCCATAGTGAAATATCTCAGGATGATGATGAGCAGCATTGATGGCAACGAGACCAAAAAAGAAGCTGCTAACCATGATAATACAAATCCAAGTGATTATGGCATCATATAGTGGTACATGACCCACTACTACCATAAGTACAGGCAGGAGAAAGCCTATCAGATCCTGGGATTGAGGTCGGGATGTCAGTAACCTGAACAGTTAGTTATTGAAAATTAGTTTATAATCCTAATTAAACGTGAGACAATAGTAAATTAAAAATGTTAATTTGCTTTAAGGGACCATCTCTAAATCATGTAACGCTAAAATCGGACTTTTCAGACCCCCCCTTCTGTGTAACAGTAATATCTTACCCCCTCAATAAACGTAATGCCGCCCTCCAATTTTTTTCATCTATTTTCATGCAGATTATTATTTATGATAGTCATTGTTTTAATTTTGTTTCGTTTGTTTTCTAATGGGGAGAGAATATATTACTATCATTAAAATCTTGTATTTTTGGGAAAAATGGTCAAATTTTGTGAATGAATTCAAACAAATTGTTGAGGTTTATTAGCTACGTAAGGCTGCGTAGAAACCCTCCCACATAAGGGTGTATAAGCTGCCGAATAACCCCCTCCCCCCCTAAAGGCGTTACATAATTTAGGGATGGTCCCTAACTTCTTTACCATCTCTTGTTTAAACTAGAGGAGTATAGTGAAAAGGGACCTAATCAGAATTCTTCCAATAATTTATAATTAAATGTCCACAATGCGTGGTCATGCCAAGTATCCCTTTAATAGTCACTGAATGCGTCTAGAATGTAGTTGTGTGCGAGGGGAACCGTAAGTAGGTGTAGACGGCATGTCTGACTCGTAACAAAATAAAAAGAGAAATAAAAAAGTGACTATAGTTATATTTTCAAATAATATTAGGATGATAATATTGACAATTTGAATCTTGGTACACTGTATTTAAATGTAAATATATTGTTATATTAGATCTAATTTGATTGGTCTACAATAGGCAAACAAACATTTTTGTTTGAACAAAAACCAATTAATATTTCCCGTTTCAAAAAATGGTAGCTGTTTTTTGGAGAGAAATTACTATTTTTTAATACCCTGCAGTTCCTATGTCAATGCACATAGCCCTTCCATGGTTGAAACTCTTTACAAAATTACCTTTACTACAATATTCCAAAATGGTTGATAAAATAAAAATTTAAAAACCATTGATTTATGGAAATTTGTAATGACCCACTGTTGCATTGCAGATAAAGATGAGGAAGTTAGTTTCATGCCAAACCTATATTACACTAGCCAATGAGTGGATTGAATTTTCTCACAATAAAGCTAGGAAATAACTGACCGAGATAGGAAATAAATTAAGCTGTCATGTTATCTACAGTATATACCCTATTGTTAGAAAATAAAATGTGCCAAGCATAATCTAAGGTAGTAATAATATTTAGTAAAAAATTACAAATGAATTTGCATCAACGAAGCAAACATATTAATTTTCCGGCATATATTTTATATTTCATCTTCAACTTGCCAATATGTCAGGGGTGACCATTTGTCACATAAGCAATTATCTATTGCCTAATATTGAAAAGTTTGTTAAAGATTTGAATCTTCTCTTTGTATATGAGGTACTTTACACGTATCAAGGGAGTAATATCAGTCATACTTTGAGGGTCGGGAAGTCCTCTTCCAATCTACCTCTTGCTGATTTGTGTGCTTCGCACAAACTGAGGTGGAGCAGTGCTCCATCTTGCTGAAAATGCACTAAATATTTCTCTTGCTCAAGACCATACTACTATGGTGAACAGGAAATAATCACCATAATTGTGAATGCACAAGCTCAGAACTCTCAGCAAAATGCAAACCAGTGACAGATTTTGACCTTATGCGGCCCTAGGCAAATTTTTTTTCTGCGCCTTTAACAAGAATTTTAATAAGAAAAAACCAAGCACTAAGTCTTTCTAACAGTTCAATAGTAAAGCAGATAACATTCCTTGGAGTCGCTTTAGATGGCAACCGTTCATGCTCAAAGCATGTAATTAATACATGTAAAAAGATCAGTACAGTCATTTATGTAGTCAGACAAATTAAATGGATAGAATCTCTAGAAGCTGCAATAATAGCATATTATGCTCTAGTTCTAGTTGAGTCCCATTTGAGGTATGGGTTGATTGTATGGAACAGGTTACTTGGAAAACTCAACCGAATTCTCATCCTCACAAACCTAAAACCATTATAAACCAGCTTTCAAGTCTCTAGCTTGAAAAAATCCTTCTATATTGACCCTAATAGACTAAAAATGTACTACTAGTAGCTTCAGGGCTCTTTAAGAAAATCAACTCAAGAAAAAACTTCTTTCTTTCTTGAGTTGATAAGACCTTTTTTAGTCCTTCATAAACCAAAGAATAATTGCTAACAAAGCGCAGGATTCAGCTCATTGACAACATGTTGTTATGAATTTACTATTGTGCATTTTTTATAATATTAACTTAAACCAACATTGTATGACAATATTACTGTACCTTATGTTCATGTAATAAAGGCATTTGATTGAATTGAGGAAACATGTACTACTGTTACATCAGACATTACAACTGCTGGGTTTTTTTTATTTTTTTAAATATATAAAATTAAGGAATGTCATGCATAAGGCTGCACTAAATTTCACTTAAACATTCAATGAACTCATGAAGCAAATGTAACATTAATTCTGAAATTGTCGCTGTACAAAGTCCATTTTTATGAAAAGTTGCCTGATTTTTCAAAAAGCCAATATTTGTCACAATTTTTCAGGCATCTTGAAAGTTTGTTACACTATATGAAGGTTACCACTGCACAGTAATACCATGCGTTGTTGGAAACACTCCAAACCAGTATAAATGAAACTTGATGAGCTACTCTCTTTAGAGGAGCAAACTAATTTTATTTATGTTATACCATTAGTGTGGTTTGATTCTATTAATCCCATAGATCTTTTGTGAACACTCAGCAAAGTGTAAAAGTTATGAAACCTCATCGATACTCTTGGAGCTATACATTTGGTTTCAAGAACACTTTATAGAAAAAAGAGGTCTCTCTGACTTGCCCTTGAAGAAGTAAACTTCACAAAACAGCATTTAATGTTGTCATCATACATTTTTATCTATGAAGCTCCAAAGTTTTATGTGTCAGGGATCAAATAACTAAAATTTGTAAAACTGTTTAACACTGACTTAGTACACTGTAATGGGGTATGAAATTTAAATTGTTCTCTTCCTGAATCCAAATATGTTTTCAGACTTTGGAAAAATAAATTATATGGGGCAACATAATTTTTAGTTGATTCGTCTTGATAAATACCTTTAAAACTTGTCTATTACCTAAATGCTGCTGTGAAGAGGAAGAGAAACGGGTACATGAATGGTGAGATTATCACAGACACAATTCCGTAAGTTCTGGATTTTTCAGTCTTAGGTAGATAGACCATATGTAATGGCTCAAACATGTGCACTTCCATGTCATAGTGTGTGTTGGGAAATAAATGATGACTGAGTGCATGAGAAACTCGCCACTCCCTGTAATCATAAAAACAGTATTGTTTATAAGTTATATAAAAACTAATATTTTAATAATCAATTTGACATGTCAATATGTTTATCTCAATATGTACAAAAAGTACATCTCATATGAAGGAAATTGATTAAGTGTTGAATAGAATAGAAAGAGTCGCTAAAATGTCATTCAGATTTTCATGGATATACAAATAAGTAGATTAGAATAGGAGATTGGGTTTCAGTTGTGCTGTGCTCTGAACCCGTCTCAATTTAACATTGCTGAGATGAGCCAAGGCTCACAGAGCTTGAAAGCACTTCCAAGTTTTACTTGAGCCAAATTAGTATGATTAAAGTGATTTTAGAACAGCTTGATTTATAAAAATTAACGATTAAAGTTAATTGTTACTTTTTCTAATAACTTATTTGTTAGTTTTTGTAATATTTAACTCCTAACTTTAACAAGTTAAAAATGTGGTTAAGGATTAAAGTAACTCTGTTAGTTTTTCAAATGTGCTGAAAGGTAAAAAAAAATTTAGGTCAAAGTCTGGTTGTTTTTCTCATCCACCAATTATTGCTGGCAAGCAAGGTCGCTGTTTTGAAGAAGCACCCTCTCCCCTTTAGTTACAATTTACTACCCTATAAATAAAAAAGGCAGACCACAGAGGTATACCGTGTCCCTGGGGTAGGTACATAAACACATAATTGCTTTTAGTTATGAAGTAGGTATCTGCAGAGGTAAAATGTAAAGTCTAATGTTACTGTAGCGCTGGTTGGGGAGGTTTGAGTGTGACGACAACCAGAACTACTGGAAAGGAAATTTGCTAGAAAATTGTTCTCTGAAAAAAGAATCACGTCAGAACCATATCGGCAGTGGCGGTCAGGGACAGACACCTCGAGTGTAATAAAAGGAGAAGCAAACTCTGTTTTCACTGAAGGGAGCCTTACGAACTGGCATTGGGCTGCCAATAGATCACAAGTTTGAAATATACCGGTGTAGAAATAACAGGCATTTGAGTTTTAAGGTTGTTTTCTATGGAACGAAGAGGCCTACGAAAAATCTAATCACGCCACTGTTTTCCTCATTTAATTGTACATTATTATATATTCATTTTTTAATTTTATAACAAAGTTTAATAATTTTTATTCTAGTTGGTACCGTACAAAAAACAAAAAAAGTACCAGAATTTAAACTAGTTTTTACTGTACATAAAATTTATGCCATTATTACTAAAAATACCGTTAATTTATTGCATTTATATTTTTAAACCTGGTTTATAGAAATGTTTTCTATACGTTTCATAAATTTTAGAATTTTAATTTTTAGAGAAAAAAAGTTCTTATCATTTCCCTGAAACATTATATAATAATTATGTACTAAATTTACCTGTTTGCATTTGATCCCGTAGCAAAGGATACAAGCAGTCAATAATAAAAAGGACTATGTAAGATAAAGAGAATTAAAACAATAACTTGCAATGCTAGTAATCAATTTTCCTTTTAATAAGCAATAAATTAAACTAAAAACATCAGCAAGTTCCCGATGTTGTACATGTAAATCACATACTGTATTTATATCTCCATTGGATAAGAAAGTTTAAACTATAAATTACAAGTGTTTGTAAAAAAATTTGTTTATAAATATCCATTATTTATTTTAAACAACTTTTATTTTAACTATGTTACGACGTAATGTTTAGCCAAATTTAACCCTCAACTGGTGACCCTGGGTCTAGGAGACTTGAAAATACTGAGAGTACTGTCAGTGGTTTTCAACGTTATTTCATTCTGTATATGTTGAATATTGAAAGTTAAAACTCAAATTGAGTATCCCAGATCCAGGGTCACCAATTATGTGACATTTATTAGAATTAGTGTTTTTACAAAATGGCAAAAAAGGAAATTTATGTGAGCTGTGTCCAAAGAGAAAAGAAAGAAAAACTAAATTCAATTGCAAATCCTGAAATCAATTTATTGTTTGGAGTGTAGAGCAAGTTTGTGTGCTGAATGTGATAGTGACGACTGAAAAGTGTTCAATGTAAATACAGCCTAAAAGTACAATATTTGAAGATGCGCAAAATTTGTATGTACGATTAAATTTTTTTCTGTACGTTATTTTAAGGACTACTAATCTATGGCAGCAATAATCAGTTCTTTAAAACATCATAATACTAAAGGTGAAAACTAAATAAAAAAAGTATTCACCTATATTTTTGTACGTTGTTCTTTATAAATTTTAAATAAAATTTATATTAAAATTTTGATTTGAAATTTTTCTTTTCATTACTATTAGTACCCAAAATCAAAGACAATATTTACAAAATATATCTCACAAACTAATTGTAAACAAAAATAAAAACTATACTGGGTCTAGAAGACCCAATGCCACCAGATATATGACAAAAGTAGGGTGTCACCAGTTCAGGGTTAAGTTAAGTAATTATTGACATAACAGTTTATACAGAATTACAATATCTTTAGCCATCAAGTTCTTTATACATATCATAATTAACTGTTTTATAACATAATGTTTAACGAAATTTAAGATACACTTGTAATTGACATACCGGTAACAGTTTATACATAATTACAATATTTGTAGCCATCAAGTTCTTTATACGTCTCATAATTAACTGTTTTATAACATAATGTTTAGCGAAATATAAGATACACTTGTAATTATTGACATCTCATAATTAACAGTTTATACAAATACAATATTAACTTTGTCTCCAAAATTTTAGGCTGTTAGCCTGATTCTACGTTCTGCCCACCATAGCTCACTTTTGTTTTGATCTCACATCGACTCTTCCATCCACGTCCTTTCTTCTTTTATTTTTGTTAAACTTGAAAAGTGTTCACAGTCCTTTTGATTCTGCATATCTATGTCTGGCTTTTCAGATAGAAGACCGTAATATTTGAAAGACTCAAAATTATTACAAAGTAACAGCCTACGACGAATTCTGGGCATTGTGCACCTTCTCCGTTTTGCTTTAGTTATTTTTAATTTCAACTTCTCTTCGTACCTTTTTAAAATTTTACTTGGGCTTTTATTACATAATTTTTTATGTAGCTTGTAGTGGGGAAACCCGGAGTTGTGTGTTACTACAGCTCCTGCACAACAAGCCTGATTGGAGTTTTTCAAACAAAAGTTGATTCTTTGTCCTCCAATCATATTCGCAATGGAGGCGTTGTAGAGCTCTTCTAAGTTACTATCTACGCCTGTCTACCCAGAATATGAAAACAAATCACAATGCGCCTACTACTGGATACGACATCCACAACACTCCGCTGCATAGTCAAATATTAAATAAGTACAGAACATATGGCAAGGCCGACTTCATGCATTGAACAATTTTAAGGCATAAATTTTTTTCATGCTATCATACTTGCTTTGAAAACTATCATAATGAAATATGATTTGTCATTAGCATCATAATGCATTATGATAATGCATCTATGGTTTAATGATATATGAAATGTGTTATAAATAAATAAAACGCATTCAAAATATTAATTAGAAAATTCAGTACCTTTACGTTTACGTAAATATTTAAAATCTTACAATGCAAGCACTGTTTAGTGATCTCATAGCATTAAAGAACTAAACAACATTATTCACGTTTACGTAAATATTTAAAATCTTACAATGCAAGCACTGTTTAGTGATCTCATAGCATTAGAGAACTAAACAACATTATTCAGTATGTGATGTACATGGGTATAGATTCAAAGACGATTTTTAAAGCAGTATATGCGTATTGCAAAGAGAGGAACTGTATATATTGCAAGTCGTGCTAAATGTTATTAAACACGTTAAGGCAGTACAACCTATACAACCATAATGTAAAACCAACTCATGGTACAGCTTGTCTAGACAAAGTTTTTTTCTAACGTTGGTATGGATAATGCCTTTATTTGGGTCAATCCTTTTCCTTACCCGGACCATGATTCTCTATGTATACGTACGTTCTGTCTTGAAGATGGTCCTGGTTCATCAAAATCGAGACTTACTAGAATTAAAAGAATAATGTCAAAAGCCAATGTAGACACCTTTAAATATCTGTTATCTAGAATTAATTGGCACTGTGAGCTAGGTAATTCTCTTTATGACCCCAAAAAGTGTTTTTATGTCTTTTAAATTCTTTTATGTTTTTGTTCAATCAGAGTTGTCCCCTTAGGCTGTGTAATATTCTAGTCAATACAAATAAGTGCTGGTTCACTTCTGACCTTGCAAACTTAAAATATCTGCTGACATTGGCCTATGACCTTTATAAATCCTATTAAACAGAAACTTCCAAAAAATGTTATTTAGATCTTAAAGGTATATACAGGCGGTCCTCTATTAATAAGGCTAAATTAGATTATAACGGTTGTTTTACCGAGGAATCGTAATAGATGTAGTGCTGCCTGATCAGTAATTAGACATTGGACAATATTAATATAAAACCTGATTGTTTCAATGGGTTTTTTGTTGATTCTGTGAAACAGAGTAGAAAAAATATACCTAAACCTAACACTTTGGCTTCTGATTTTCTGGTGCATGATGTAAAGATGAATGCACGTTTTGAATGGAAAAATGACATTCCTTAGGATGTTTTATCAGTTTGTCAGAACATGAAAAAATCTAAAAGTAGAGATTTTTACAATCTTTCAGTGACCTGTTGAAGCATGTGGGTGAGTCTATATGTGAACCGCTTGCCATTTGTACAAAGCTCTGTTTAGGTAATGGAATTTTTCCCGAGTTCACTAAAAATTTCAAAAGTGGTTCTGGTCTTCAAAAAAGGAAAGAAGACTAATCCGGCCAGTTTTCAACCATTATCATTGATTCCTATCCTGGGGAAAATTACTGAATATATTTTCTATACGCAGGTGAGTGAGTATTTGGAATATTTTGGCTTTTTTTCCAATGCTTGGTTTCAGACGGGGTTGCTCGACCATGGGTGCCATTAACACCAAGGTGACTGACATCTTAAACATTTTTGAAAGAGGAGACCATGCTTGGGGAACATTTTATGACCTAAGTAAGCCCTTCGATTGTGTTGACCATGGAATTTTACTTGATAAATTGGAATATTATGGCATTCATGGTTAGACTCTAAATTTTGTCAAATCTTACCATAGTGGGCGGAAACAGCTAGTTCGCGTTGATGGTAAGTGGTCCTCGGTGCTTGTGCTCGAATGCGGGGTCCTCTGTTCTGGGACCTCTCTTATTTTTAATAGCTATAAATGATTTACCTAATATTATAAATGGTAGTAATAACATTTTTGCTTCCTTTCTTTCAGTTGGTAAATCTCTTAATATTTTACGGTTTAACGTTTCAGCACTCTTAAAGAGTGCTTCCTGTTGGTTTTCTTCAAATATCTTTTTATTAAACTAGCAAAACTCATACAGTTATATTTAGCGCCAGGTCAGTAATTAATGATACAATATCCAATTCTCATGTTAAGTTTTTTGGAATCATCATTGATCAGAAGCTCTCGTAGGTCCGCATATTGACTTGCTCAGCACCAGACTCTCAAGAGTAACTTATCTCTTGAGGCGTCTAATTAACTGTGTCCCACCTCACTGGTCCGTTCTGCCTATTTTGGCTTGTTTCAGTCAATTTAAATTATGGATTATTATTTTGAGGAAACTCTGCTAAATTTAAGGATGTTTTAATTATTAAAAAATAAGTTGTTAGGATCTTAACTGGCTCTGAATCTAGAGAAAATTGTAGGCCTCTGTTTATCAAACTTAATATATTATCAGTAAAACACCTTTATATAATTCAATTACTTATTTATATTCACCAAAATACAGAATCTTTGAGGCAGACATGTACATGGTCTCTTGACTAGGTTTAAAAACAATTTGGAGATTCCCTATTTAAGAACAGAAAAGAAGCGCACTAAGCATCTTATATTGAGCTTGAAACTCTAAAATAAGATTCCTAACCCAGTAAAGGTATTGCCTTGTAAGATCTACAAAAGCAGAATTCATAAATGGTTAATTGCATGCCCCTTTTATGTCATTAATAAATGTATTAGCCTGTCTAACTGTAGTATTAAAATGTAATCTTTTACATCTGCTTTTTATCTTCTTTAGTTGTTAGTTAGTAATTTTAGTATTTGATTTAAACTTATTTATATTTGTATGCTCCTCTCACCACCATATTTATTTATTTACTGCATGTGTATTTAGTGCTTGTTATTTATTATTTGACTGTTTATTGTTATTTGCCATTTATTCTGTTTTGTTATTTATTTAGTAGTTGTTTCTTATTATTTATTTTGTTTTGCTTATTTACTAGTTGTTTCTTGTTATTTATTATTTAATACTAGTTTCTTGTTTTATGATCTTACTTCACAATAATTATCCAACCTAGGCCTAATATTTATGTTATTTATTGCATGTAGCAATAAATACCATTACATTTATCTTTGCATGGACAACTTATTTTAAGGCTTTCTTTTGACTAAGCCGATTACATGTTATGTTGCTTGAAAGACAATATAGGATTGTTTTGATTATAGACAATTTTCGTACCCTTCAAAACATTTCTTAACAATGGCTTCAATAAAAAAAATTGTTTTCATCTGATTTCTATCGCTTTACACTATTGTTATAAAAATAAGAGTATTATACTAAATTGTGAAACTAAAGCTCACACAAATATATTAAAGTTGTCAGTAATTAATGTTTTGCTTGGCATCCAGCATAAATTTGAAAAATATTGGTATAGAATCTAGTTAATATAAATATTTTAAAATATTAATGAATGAATAAATGTCTTAATTAAGAAAGGCGGAGTTAGGACTAACAGGTTGTCTATTCTGCTTAACCTTATAAAATTATTACAAAAAATGTAAGATATAATTCTCAAATAAATCAAAACTGAAACGAAACTCATTTTCTAAATGAAACAACTAATCAAAGATAGTATAAAAATAAACAATAATTATTAACATGAAAATTAAATTCCCTTAATTTGTAAAAATCTAGTACATTTATAAATTAACCAGATATAATCAAATTACATTTATACAGGCTCATTCAATCAAATTAATGGGATTTACAAGGATTTTATCTGTACATAAAGGAACTAAACAAATTATAACATTGTCGTTTGTACATAATATGCAAAACATGAACAAAATAATTTAATTAAATAAGTAAAATTAATTTTAAAACAAGCCTTCATATTTTCTTAGCCATAAAATGTTTTAAAACATTATCCATCAGAAATACTGCAGTTCGCTCTATGGTGTAGTTCCCTCGCTTTCACCCAGGCGCGCAGCTATCATTGGCTTGCAACTCTCGGGTGAAAATTTGTAGAACAACATTTAAACATGCATGCTACATTTAATATAAGGATTACTGGTTCCATGTTTTACAGGAAGCTTCATCATAAGTTATATTAGATATTCCCCTTTTTAATTTAAAAAAAATATGGACTTGTAATGATATAAAAAATAATGAGTTCCTTAGTTTTTAATTGTTATGAACATACAAAAGACAAATCCAAATTTTAACTATGTAAAAATTATAATTGTCTGACCATTTGTTATGTCACAGTGCAAATTCAAATTTAACATTGCTCTCGTGTGATATAAATCCTATATGGCAACTACCTCTACAGATTCTTTATTTATTTACCGTGTTTTAAATAAACATAGTACGCTCGGTTATCTTTCTTAAACTTTAATGCGGTAATTTTAATTAGAATAACTGGTCACCGTGAATTTCCTTTAAAATAGTAAATTATTTTTATAAAATATGGGTAAATATGTACTACTGTAATTACAAAGACTTGAGTCAGTTTTTGCTAATATTGTTATTCATTAGTAAACCATCTATATATATTCACAGTACCTTACAGTGAGTAAAGACATGTTGAAATAATACATCCTCCAATTGTCTCTCATGTGGAGAAAGTTGTGGGCTCCAATTGTCAGCTGTGTCAGAAAAGCTCCAGCTAATATTCCCAAAACAGTGTTTTGGTGAATTGCTGCTAATATGGACAGAACAATAGTTGCTGTTGCCAACATATCCAAAATAAACTTTGATCTGGAAGAAATAAAAATTAAATTAATTTCTGTTTCAATAAAAAATCTTTAATTTGTTGTGTTATTCAATGAAAGCTCCATTTAAAATATTTTGCTTATACCTGCAACCCCCTACAATGTTTGGTATGTGGATGATATTCTAACGCCAAAAATCATTTCCAGTGATTTACTGAATCCTATCTATTTATTGTAAATATCCTTTGCATTAAACAGTTAGATGTAGCACTTCAGGACTCATTGTTTATATGTATAGCTTTTGAACATCACAACTACATTTACTGTACAGTATATATATATATATATATATATATATATATATATATATATATATATATATATATATATTACATAACCTTCTTATTATTACAACAACCTTTACTATCCTGAACATTTGTTCTTAAATTTTTATTATATATTCATTTATTTATTCATATACAAGGTTTCCCAATCATAGTAGAAATCTTACTTTTAAGTGATAAAAAACGTGCATAAGTGTTATTAAATATTTTATATATATACTGTACTAATTAAAGATATACAGGGTGTGCCGAAACACTCTAGAACATTTCATCAACAATTGTTCCTTAGGTCAAGACAAATATACTTTATAATATAAACATGGATCTACGGTGACTAGTTTTCTTGTCCATTTATCTGCTTGTGCTTTTTACAAATTATTTTATAACTCAAGAACTATTTAAGATAGAAACTTCAAATGTTGGATAAATGTGTATCATAATACGTAGAAAAGTCAATAAAATATCATTGCTCTAACTAGATGCATTTCAAAATGGAGGCCTTTTTCAAATTTTTGAAGTCGAATTTCATCAAAACTTGTATAGCTCTAAAATGTTTTAAAGAAAGACAAAATGCACAATCAAGAGAAAATTCAAACAACATCATATTTACTGAAATTGAATAATAAATAACCCAGGTGTGACAATTTTTGTAAATCAACGTAATTTAAATTTTATTATATATACATACCTAAAGCATTGTTTAACAGCACATATGAGACACTGCATCATTAATCAACTGTTCCATTCATCAAGTTTATTCCATTGATCTTTTAATAAATAGGACAGACATGTAATACAATTTACAAATAACAGACTCACAATCATTTGACTGTGGATACAGGATTTAAAAACAAGCCACAAACATTTCATATACAACATTTATAGGGATGGCTCAACTTTTCTTAATGGTAATAGCCATCCGGGAGGTTTTTTTTAAAACAAATTAAAAATAATGATAATGAAATCTATAGTTGACAAAGTTATCTACTTACTTCGTACTAGGTCCAGGATTAATATTTTTTAATTTTTCATATATTCTTGATTTTAAAGTGGGATAGAATCCGTTCTGTTGAAATGTAAAAGCTGAGTTTCGTGGTGTTTTTGCTGGTCTAACAAAAAACCTCTTCAATATATTTTTAGGTAGTGGTCCTAAATGATGGGATTCAAATGCTTCTGTGATGTCTGTACCCTGTTTACAAAAACCAAAAATGTTCCAATTATTGAAACTCTTCAAAGGCAAGCAACGAATATACCATGTAATAATTAAGTAAATGCTTTTACTAACCCAATCAAATATAATACGGTAGATGACAAAATAGATTTCTTAGCTGTATTTTAAAGGTTGGACCAGGCAACACGGCCAACAATAATTTAACAGGAAATGAACATACCTGACAAGATAAGTCATCTAAATGCCACTTCCCTCTTGCTAACTTCCTTCTCCTTTGTAATTTAACGTTACTGAGAAGTTGAAATTATTAATTTTCCTGTATGCTTGTATTTGAACTTTTTCAAATATGTGTGGATTTTTCTGATAGATTAAAAGTGATTCTTATTCTAGTACCTTATATAACAACTCATTTATAGTGCAACAGAACATATTTTGGTGGTTCAGAAACTATCCATCTACTTGCTGTTGTACTCAAGCAATGTGCATTGTATGTCAGTATACTAAATGTTCTGAGGATAAGTGTAGAAAAAATGGCTACCTTTGTGTTGACAAGCCACTCGGCACCTCCCGGGTGAGAATGCACCCAAGATGACAGGTCGTACAGATCATCATGTACTCTCCAGAGTCCTTCCGCCCCGTCTGCCTCCCTCCGTCCTTCCAACCACCCCTCAACAGTTAGTCCTTTGACAGACTCTCGCCATGAGGGGTACTTCCACTCTGGCCAACTGCTTTCCTTATTCACCATTTCCTTCTTCCACAGTTGTTCTTAATTCTAGGAACTAATGGATGTAATGGCTACCGCTGAAAAAGAGAGAACATCTGTTAGATCATGCCATTAGGGTAAATTACATCCCAAACTGAATTTATACAGATTGGGAAATGGGGCTACTTTTATCATATCACAAAAATATTACATTAGATTTTAAAATTAGAAAACATTTACTCTAAAATACTTTTCAAAGGAATTAGAACAAAAGCAACATTCTTAATCTTTGTTCTTCTAACAGATATCGTTTGTTAACAAATGCTCAAATAAATTATCAAGCTTTCAAAATATTAGTCATTAAGAAATTTAAAATGATTTTGATGTATAACAACATTTTTATATTCAGTCGTATAAAACATATTTATATTTATTTATATATATTTATATTATTTATATATATTTGTATAAAACATATTTATATTTTATATATATAAACATATATATATATATATATATATATATATATATATATATGTTTTTTTAGGGATGTAGTTTTATGGTGTTTCTATAAAGAGTTTTATTTTGTATTTTTTTCAATATTCCAGTACTATGCTTTTTTTATGTGCCGTTTAAGTAGGTAATAAGATAGAGGTGACAATATATCCCTAATTGACTAACGAAATATTAAAAAAGAAAAATGTTTAAAAAAAGACTATTAAATCTACTTTAAACTTTAATTTAGTAATTTAAAAATAAAATTTGATTAGCTTTAATTTTTGAAGACAATTTAATCCTCAAAGTGGCAGTTGCTTTATCCTAAAATGGCAGGCAATATTTGGCTAATTTGCAGACATTTGTTATAAAATTTATAAAAAAAAATGTATAAAAAATAGTTATTCACTGTAAACCTATATATTTGGTATCAATAAGAGTACATAAAAAAGTAGGCTACCATATAAAACAGATTTTTTAATTATTAATTTTTTATTTAACATTTTTAAATTTGGTTTCATAAATCATGAAAAGGGGAGACTGTACTCTTTTGAAACAATGTTATGAGAGTAAAATAATAAATATAAGATTGCCAAAATATCCAAAATTTTATCTAGTTTTAAAAATATATACATTATAGATCATATGAGCAAAATAAATTAACTAGAAATTTATAACCACAAACAATGCATAAGATGAAGAATTTGTACCATGGAAACACTAATATGTATTTAAAAATGTTCTAAATATTGAAATATGAACATTACAGAGTTAATTTTAGCTAAAACTGCTTTATTAAATTAATTAAAAGGTTACTTAAATATTTCTAGCTGAAAAAAATTGTTACATACAAAATAGTAACCTGTCAGGTTATGACATATACACAAATGTAATGACTTAGGTAGGCCTTATGTATTACTCTGATATTTTACTTTATAATATTATAATATCACTAAATACACTCCCTGTTACACACTGATCAATATATTAACATTCTAAAACACATAATTTGTTAATTAAGAAATTTCCATGGTCATATATTTATATACAAACAGCAACTAAACAACAGTAAATTATGTGTTAAATTGTTTGTGAAATCGTATGTAAAAACACTATGCCAAGTCAAATAATCGATGATAAATGCATATCGCTGTAAGCAGCAACTAACGTACAAATTATAGACACCTAAAACATAGCCATAGCATAGTAGGTGTTTACAATAACAACAGTTATGCACGGTCATATCTGTGGTGCGGCTATCCACATTATAAAATGTAAATATACCCGGACTCAATTCAATTTTTTACATCAATTTTAGCTAGAGTAAAGTAAATTGCATCATATGATTTGACTAATCTAATTGAAACCGACCCAACAAACTGGACTGATACTATGAAGATCTGAACGTACACTGAGTGTCATCTAGTGTCACCTTACGTTTCATTGTTTAATTCTATTGAGATTAATGTTCAGTGTCACTCAATATAAGTTGCGAAACTATATAATGGATATCTAAATACCTGTTAAGAAACTATCCTAATTGAGAAATACTGCGTTTATATTAACATAATACAAAACAATGCAATTAAAAGCTTTCCTCATATATTCATAATAATTATTATTCAGACTTGATTTTTTCAAAAGAAGAGTACATTTATTTCGACTGGATAGGTAAAGTAAATATAGTTTAATCTTGTAATATGTAGAAAGTCATAGTAATATAGTTTAATCTTGCAATATGTAGAAAGTCATAGTAATTTAGTTTAATCTTGTAATATGTAGAAAGTCATAGTAATATAGTTTAATCTTGCAATATGTAGAAAGTCATAGTAATATAGTTTAATCTTGTAATATGTAGAAAGTCATAGTAATATAGTTTAATCTTGCAATATGTAGAAAGTCATAGTAATTTAGTTTAATCTTGTAATATGTAGAAAGTCATAGTAATATAGTTTAATCTTGTAATATGTAGAAAGTCATAGTAATATAGTTTAATCTTGCAATATGTAGAAAGTCATAGTAATTTAGTTTAATCTTGTAATATGTAGAAAGTCATAGTAATATAGTTTAATCTTGTAATATGTAGAAAGTCATAGTAATATAGTTTAATCTTGCAATATGTATAAAGTCATAGTAATATAGTATAATCTTGTAATATGTAGAAAGTCATAGTAATATAGTTTAATCTTGTAATATGTAGAAAGTCATAGTAATATAGTTTAATCTTGCAATATGTAGAAAGTCATACTAATATAGTTTAATCTTGTAATATGTAGAAAGTCATAGTAATATAGTTTAATCTTTCAATATGTAGAAAGTCATAGTAATATAGTTTAATCTTGCAATATGTAGAAAGTCATAGTAATATAGTTTAATCTTGCAATATGTAGAAAGTCATAGTAATATAGTTTAATCTTGCAATATGTAGAAAGTCATAGTAATTTAGTTTAATCTTGTAATATGTAGAAAGTCATAGTAATATAGTTTAATCTTGTAATATGTAGAAAGTCATAGTGATATAGTTTAATCTTGCAATATGTAGAAAGTCATAGTAATTTAGTTTAATCTTGTAATATGTAGAAAGTCATAGTAATATAGTTTAATCTTGTAATATGTAGAAAGTCATAGTAATATAGTTTAATCTTGCAATATGTATAAAGTCATAGTAATATAGTATAATCTTGTAATATGTAGAGTCATAGTAATATAGTTTAATCTTGTAATATGTAAAAAGTCATAGTAATATAGTATAATCTTGTAATATGTAGAGTCATAGTAATATAGTTTACTCTTGTAATATGTAAAAAGTCATAGTAATATAGTTTAATCTTGTAATATGTAGAAAGTCATAGTAATGTAGTTTAATCTTGTAATATGTAGAAAGTCATAGCAATATAGTTTATCTTGTAATAGTAGAAAGTCATAGTAATATAGTTTAATCTTGTCATATGTAGAAACTCATAGTAATTTAGTTTAATCTTGCAATATGTAGAAAGTCATAGTAATATAGTTTAATCTTGTAATATGTAGAAAGTCATAGTAATATTGTTTAATCTTGTAATATGTAGAAACTCATAGTAATTTAGTTTAATCTTGTAATATGTAGAAAGTCATAGTAATATAGTTTAATCTTGCAATATGTATAAAGTCATAGTAATATAGTATAATCTTGTAATATGTAGAGTCATAGTAATATAGTTTAATCTTGTAATATGTAAAAAGTCATAGTAATATAGTATAATCTTGTAATATGTAGAGTCATAGTAATATAGTTTACTCTTGTAATATGTAAAACGTCATAGTAATATAGTTTAATCATGTAATATGTAGAAAGTCATAGTAATATAGTTTAATCATGTAATATGTAGAAAGTCATAGTAATATAGTTTAATATTGTAATATGTAGAAAGTCATAGTAATATAGTTTAATATTGTAATATGTAGAAAGTCATAGTAATGTAGTTTAATCTTGTAATATGTAGAAAGTCATAGCAATATAGTTTATCTTGTAATAGTAGAAAGTCATAGTAATATAGTTTAATCTTGTCATATGTAGAAACTCATAGTAATTTAGTTTAATCTTGCAATATGTAGAAAGTCATAGTAATATAGTTTAATCTTGTAATATGTAGAAAGTCATAGTAATATTGTTTAATCTTGTAATATGTAGAAAGTCATAGTAATATAGTTTAATCTTGTTACAAATAATAAAGTTTTTATTTAAAGGTATTGAATTTGATAAAAATAATAACTATTTTGTCAACTTTAAACTTTGATAATCTAGAACAATGGTACAATTTTAAGTAAAATATGTAATAATTACTGAGTTTTGTATGAGCCCTTACAAAGTTTTTATTTTTTTGTTCAGCGATAATTACTCAATCACAAATATACTGTGTATAAAGAAAACCTACAGTTCTTGAATAAAAATATTTTGTAGAGTTAAATGCATACCATGGAATGTTGGTGTTGTTATGCTTCATTAAAAAGCATAACAGATTTACTCTGTTGCAGAAATTCAGAGCTGAAATAGCTGCACAAGTCTATGTATCAAGTTGTGGAAGTAAATGATGCTATACAAAACCATGTTGACATCAAGAATCTTAAGTTAAACATATGCACAACATGTACCTGTTTAAACTTACATGATGGGAAATAATATCCACTAAACTATAGTGGTATAGAATTTATTTTTGTAAATTTCATGAGCATGTAGGCTTGTAGCTGCTAGAATTGTGTTTATAATGATTTATGGATATTTTAAGATTAACGCATGTTTATGTATACATTTTATTCTATATTTGTATATTAAATTCGACCTCCTGATAATTTATTTTGAACTAATGCATGTGTAACAAATTTCATTCCAAAATACATTTTGATACAGTGGGAGTTCATCTTATAAGAAATTTCAGATTTAAAATTGTTGCTAAAATCAGACACTTGAATAATGTCATTAATATCTTCCAACTATTATAAAGCACTAGATCAAACAAAATTCTTACAAAACTTAATATAAGGCCTCTTTATCACTTTGGGCCTTAGAACCATTTGTCTTAATGTCATCAGATTTGCAACCCCCGTTTAAATGCCAATTACCAATTATAGTTAGCCTTCCAAAGACTAGTAATATCAAACTCAAGACAATCATTGTATATCACATGCTGCATTTGGTAGATAAAAACTATATTAAATTAATTGTTAAGATTCATTGCATACAGTACAAATAATGAATTAATTTAAAATCACAATATTCTTTTAATGAAACTAACAATAATTTATTGTTGTGACAATGTACATTGTATAGACTTAATACGGTAATCAGTAAATTTTTAACTATGCCAATTTCTTGAACTCTGCAAAAAGATTCTTGAAATAAAAAAAATTGGTAATATTTTATATGAATTTATCCCACTGTTCAGTAAGTATTTTTTGAATGTTGTGTGAGTTATTATTTTTATTTTGTTGGTACTGTGTTTTATAAATTATAAATATTTTGTTTGTGTTTCTATAGAAAATTTATCAAGGTGGTACTTTATATAAATAATGATTTCTAGAATATATATTGAGGGAAATTTTAATATCTTATATTTGTAAGAAAAATATCTTTTCACAACACTACCATGAGTTCAGCTGTTTTCGTTAAGTGTTTATAACCAGCGAAACGTCATATTTCCCACAGCTGTTATTGTTGACAGTCGAAAGTAACATTGTTTACGTTCGAACATTTTCTACTATCAACAACTTAATAACATTCAAAAGCTTTTAAAAACATTCTTGTTATCGTTTCGCCAACTGAAATGGAAGTGCCTGTGCCCTTGTCGATAAAAGTAGAGCGGAGGAAGTGCACTGAAATCGCCGAAAAGGCAAGCACAAGTAAACAAGAAGTCGATGAATTTTTCAAGATTGATGATATTTTTGAGGAAACAGATAAGGAAAGTGGTCATCAAACAGAGAACAATATTTTGAATGTATTGAATAAAATTCCTAATAAAGGAATATCTATTTCCAGCAATCATAACTGTACAATTAATTTAAATGTGGATTTAAAATAGTAGAGCTGATTTTATAAAATGTTCCTAATTAAATAAAAAGTTAACATTCCAATATTTTTTATTCAGTTGTGTTGTGAAAAATATCGTTCAAAACTCAAGTGAAAATGTTTTGCATGTTCTCGACCAATTGAAGTGCTCGACAAGTCTCGCACTTCAAACATATGGTCTCGAACATGCAAAATCCCATTTTCCACTCTTGTTATGAAATATACTATTACATGAATACTGCAATGGATTTCCAAGAATAGTTTATCTGGCACTTTTTTGTTGAACAGATGAATATATATGAATATTATTGAATAAGGAAAATGCTAACCTAATTACTTAACCTTGTCAAGTTTTGATATATGATAATTACATATAACATATAAAGTAATTTATGAGATCAAATAATTCAGATTTAAAATAATTATAATTTTTAATGTTAAAGTGCAGATAATTTAAAAGAGATGCGTTGTTCTTATAATCATAAACATTATTCATGTCAGATTAAGATTTTAAGACATTAACACAACTTGTGGGTATTGTAAGTCCAATATGAGCAGGATGAGTGTATATGACCTTTGTAGTCTGGTAAGTGACTAAGTTCAACGTTTACTAAGAAATTGTCATTTATAATAGCCTATTAGACAGGGCATTAATTAAGGGACCTATAGTTTTATTAAAATCTGAACAATATAGTAATTGTCAGATTTTCAGTTAACTCACAAGCCTAAAACTGAGTTCTACTCCCTACACAACATTCGAACCCTGGTCACCACCCTATATGAAGACTTCAGTAAGAGGGACCATGCCGATAGCAACATTGAGAGGATGCTGTGTCTGTATTATGAGAACAGAACAGAACCTGTCGCCGAGTCATCGCATCACTATGCAACGAAAGCCAGGTATTCATACATTCATGATCAATGTCTATTTATTCAGTACCATTTCACTAACCATTTAATTATTACTGTCAACTAAAACTTACCTCACTCACAAATATAAGCTGCATGTATCAGAAGTTGTACCCTCCATCACCATCATGTAGGTATATTTGATTAAAAGAAAATACTTATGTCCAATTGAAATTAACAAATTGTACTAGTTGGGTTTGAGTTTTGCTTTTTAAACATTAATGGCTTTGCTCAGTCAGTAATTTTCAGAAAATCTTGTGAATTATAGAATTCTTATTTTGGCAATAAAATAAAATATTATTGTAATAATTGGAATCCATTGAGGCCATAACTCAATCTTGATTGACTCATTGAGTTTTGCAGTATAGCCTGTTAAATCTTTTTTTGTACTGAATAGTTTGTTGTTCCGAGTGGGTTTGTCAAAGTCAAATCTTTATTCTTTTCATTGACATTAAGAAACATTTGGAAAATGTCTGATTATAAAAATGTTATCTACTAAAAACATACAAACTAATTTAACCTGACACAATATAGTTACAAATAGCTTTCAATATGTTTAAGTAATCTCTGCACCAATTCACCTTTTACCACGATGTCTTAGATATTAATTTCATTATTTTTTACTTTATTTGTTATAACATTTTTCGAAAGAATAGATTCGAAAGTAATCTTTTTACTTTTTCCAAACAAGTCAATTTTATTTTCTTGTTTCATTGGTAGTGAAATGTATTTTTGAAATGTGTTACCCATGTGTGTTGGCTCTTTGGTATATAAATTCAATCTGTGATGGGAAACGACAATTTCCTGTTTATTTCTAGTGTTGGTAAATTATTTTATACCAACATTATAATGGGTGAGGTATATTATTTTAACCCCCAGTATAATTATATATTTATTGCACATAATAATGAATAGTGTCCAGGATATACTATCCATATACAGTTAAAATATTTATTTCTTTAAAATGTTCTCTTACCACATCATTATTTTTTTAATCCCAGGATAGTTCTAATTGATTTGTTTTTGATTTTTCAGAATTTAATCAATCAAAAATTAAACCTTATGCAATTTATGAAAGATTATATGCAAATTTAATTATTCAGAATAATTTAATGTACCTCACATGAATGCCATCCTTGATAAAGCATACACAATCCCGAGTTTAATGTAGTTAATAGCTGCACATGTGGTACTCCCAACATAGATTCTCATCAATCATGAGGCCGAGAAATTTGGTTTTACGGATTCTGTTAATTAGTTGTTGATCAACTCTGACCAAGGGATCTATGGTTTCTTTGTTTTGCTAAATGTGACAAAGAAACAAAGCAAAACGGAACAGTCCAAACCCTACTACTGATTACAATGGTTGATAACTAAAAACCATAATATCAAGTAGTCGGTTTTTGCAGCATTCAGTTTTAGATTGTGATCATTTAAAAATTTTTAAATATTCAATAGTTTGACAAAAGAGCTAATTTCTATTTCCTCTAATGATTCTGGTGATATTTTTAGTTGGAATCATCTGCATACAGGCAAAGGCTCTTGCGTGGAACATGTGTTAAAGAATGGTGCATATTTTTTACGTAGCATAGAAAAAGCAAAGGGCCCAAAATCGATCCCTGGGGGACTCGATATGACACTGGCTGTAATTAGGATACAATCTTAAAGACTGTTCTGTAGAGAAACGAGTGATCTCCATAGATTGAAATATATCAAATAAATACGATTCAGAGCACTATAAACAATTTCTTTTAAATGACTAATGATTTTAATTTATCAATAAAGATTGAGTATTTACTCTGTCAAAACACTTTTGACAAGTCCATAAAAATACCCAAGGAATATTTTTTTTATCAACTGATTCAATGATTGATTAAAAAAGATGTATTACTGATTCACTCATCACCAATTTTCCACTTCTAAAAAAGCTGTGTATTATCTAATAGAGTGATTTATTCCAAAAAGCTCAGAGCTATGCATGAAAAATTTGTTATGGACTTGGCATATTGAAGGAAGTGATGATACTGGACAATAATTACAAATATCTATTATAACTTTTTTATTTGTATTTTTTTTTACTAACTTTAGTTCCCTCAGAAATATACCTGACACTAAAGATGAATAATATAAATCCTTTATAAAATATATATATATATATATATATATATATATATATATATATAAAGACAACACTTAGCAATCTTTTTTTATGTTTATTAATATTGATTTCGGTCTCGTAAGACCATCTTCAGTTGTACAGTAAGGTTATAAAAATACTTAATTGTAGAATAATTAATTCAGCTGGTAATATACAAATTTAAATAAAAATGTAGATGGATAAGTTGTAGATCTTGTTAAACTTTATAATTTTGCATCTTCATGATAGAATCGAACATAATATTTGAGTGAAATTTTATTTGGTTGTTGAGTAATAATGATGGATTTTCTATTGTATTTTTGTATATGTAAAATGTTTCAATATCATATAGTTTTTTACTTTTAGGTCCAATATGGATAATTTATATTTTTTTTTCTATTGATGAAATGTTATGGTTTTCTTGAATTAAATGTTCAGCAAACATTGATAAATTTTGAAGTTTGTTTTTTGGTATATGTTCATTAAATCTTTATTAAAACTTCTTCCTGTTTGGCCAATGTAATATTTAGGACAAGTTGAACATATAATTTTATATATTACAGAATTATTGTATTTGTTTTCATTATTTTTTGTAGAATTTTATATCCTTGTTAGGAAAATATATTATGTAAAGATTTGTTAATATTAATATGATAATAATATGATAGGTCATATGAATGTAGTTATTTTTGTTAGTTTTAGAATTAAGAATTTTTTTGTTGTGTTTATTAATTAATTTACTTATTAAATTTGGCTGATATCCATTATCGACAGCAATTTGTTTGATAATATTGAGTTCTTCTTGGTAATCTTCTTCTGTAAGAGGTGTATTCAGTAGTCTATGAATCATACAGTGGAAGGCTGCTAATTTGTGTGATGTTGTATGATTGGATGTATTGTGAATTATTTGATTTGTTGATGTTGGTTTACAATAAATTTTGAATTGATGTTTGTTATCGTCCTTAGTTATGATAAGGTCAAGAAAGTTTATGCTGTTAGAATTTTCTATTTCAGTTGTAAATTTTAAGTTAGGGTGAATTTTGTTCAAAAAGATTTCTAATAATCTACTTGTATTTTGTTTAGGTTAAATAGACATATAACGTTATCAGCATATCTATGACAGTATATAATTTTAGACCTTAGGCTTTAGCGGCCGGTGTCATAACTAGAATCTACAGTTTCCGGTGACAACCACGTCAAGGTACTATCTACAATATTTACAAGATGACCAGACGTTTCGCCCATACTGTGATGTGGCATCCTCAGTGGTTCCTCTCAGTCTCAGAGGATATATATAAACATATATATAATATTAAGCAATCTAATGGCTAGAAATGTCAAAAAATATCTCTATACATCTTCTGTCCAATTATGGAATCATTATTCTCATGTTCTATAGGTACACGATTTGATTCCAATTAGAGTGAACAAAATTTTAAAAAAGATCCCTTTGGAATTATTTGACATTATTTCATGAGCTATGGTGATTGTTGAAGGGCCACAGATGCGGGTAAAATAAACACTGTCTTCAAAACATTATCTATTCAATTAAAAGTACTTCCAATAAACAAGTTTTGTCCATGGAAATAGTGACATATGTTCATCCAGTAGGATTGGAGTTATAGCTAAAGATATATTGTTCTTTATATTAATAATACAATATTGTTTTGTATTATAATGCACTATTTTTTATCTTAAGGAACAATGCAAAGGAATGTAAGTCTAAACTAATAAATTAAGTTATATCATAAATACATAATGTACATAAAGCAGTTAAATCTTTCTATTTATTAAATACAATTTAATATGAACGATCTTTAAGGTTGGGCTCAGTTCTCATCAGTTGTTGAAATTGACCTTTGATCATTTCCCAAGTTGTTGTAAGTTTAAAATCAATTCCAAACTCTTTACAAGTTTCCGCTAAAACTGGGTAGAGTGAATGTAAATGGGAATGATCTATTGTAGGAAACAAATGATGAATTGTGTGGTCACCAAAAGTGATAAGAACAAGATATGGAGTACCATGAATCTCCACACGATCTCTTGTTGCATCTAAGGTGAACAACCCCCAGTCTCTATCGTCCCTGAAACACACAATGAAGAGTCTGATCATAAAAGATATCAGAATAGGATGCAGGATATCATGAATCTCCACATGACCTCGTTGCACCTAAGGTGAACAGCCCCCAGCCTTTATCGTTCCTGAAACATACAATGAAGAATCTGATCACCTTAAAATATCAGAATAAGATGCAGAATACCAAGGATCTCCACACAATCTCTTGTGAATCTAAGGTGAACAACCCCTAATCTACATCATCTTGAAACATACAATGAAGAGTCTAGTCTGATGCCAAAAGAAATCAGACTAAGATGCACATTGTCATATTCAATCTCTTTTTGCATCTAAGGTGAACTTTCCCCAGTCTCTATCCTCCCTGAAACATAAAATGAAATGTTTACCAAAAGTTATCAAAATAAAATATCATAAATCATAAGTTTTATTTTTACTAAGCATACATTTACAATGTGCAATAGACAAAGTCAAGTTTTCTTATGAAAATAGTTAAGTAGTGAATACCCATGTTTATCATCACATTAAGACGTTAAATTGTAATTCATAATCACTCTGTACAAATATTGTAATGAATAAAAACAACAAATATATAGATATACATAACAAATACACAGACATACACTTTACAGAGTACTATGAATCCCCCACACAATGTCCTGTTACATCTATGGAGAACAGCCCTCAAACTCTTATTAACCCTGAAAATCAAAACATGAATTAAGCGCAACAATTCTTTTGAGTTTAGCTCGGTCCTTTTCCTTATATTTGTCAATGACCTGTCTCTCAGCACATACAGGGCTCGTGTTTAGAGCTCGTGTGTGTGTGTGTAGTCAGTTTGCGGACGATACCTCACTTTCAGTGACGGCAATACATAGGTCTAATTTGGAGGTAAGGGTGTATGAAGAATCAAGCGCTCTTCTCCAGAGGTTTGAAAAGAATAATCTACATCTGAACAATACAAAGACACAGATTTTAGATTTTCAGATAAGTGACAGAAGAAATTCTGAATCTCTTTCTTTTTTTATTGACTATGAGCAAGTTGAACCAAGCGAGGTAATTAAGTTTTTGGGAGTTTATATAGATAATAAGTTGAAATTTGGATACCACGTTGATTCTGTATGCAAGAGAATTAGCCCTGGAATTTTCCTGTTAAGGAGACTCTCAACTTTTCTTGATGAAAATACTCTCCTCACGGCTTACTACGGACTTATTTATCCTCTATTGTCATATGCGGTAGTTATTTGGGGTCACGAAACAACTAAAACCCAATTCTTATTTAAACTCCAAAAGAAAGCAATCAGAGCCGATTTTAAACTACCTTTCAGACAGTCTTGTAAACCAATGTTCAAAAATTACAATATATTAACTTTTCCATCTATTTATATTCTTCATTGCGTTACATTTGTCAGAAAAAATCCCGAACTTTTTGGTGTTTCTTCTAACCGGTATGACCTCTGTAACCGACAAAACCTTCCCATTCCTCGCCATAAAACAAGTTTTTTTGAAAGCCATTTAAGGAGCAATGCACTTAAGCTCTACAACTCACTGCCTGATGCTGTCAAAGCGGAAAATGATGCAACGAAGTTTGGCAGAATGACCAAGAGAATGCTGTTGTCTCGTTGCCATTACAGCGTGAGGGAGTATATGAACTTTGTATCAGTGCAAATATTGTAAATAGTTATAGAATGTTGCCACCTGTATATTATTAATTTTCAATCTTCGGATATGTTTTAGTTTACGTTAGTAATAGTATGACTCTATTATGCAATTTTGTTAAAATAAAGGAATTTTGAGTTTGAATTTATACTTCATGCCATATTAGTTGTTATTTATGGTTAACTGTTAACTGCATTTTCCAAACCTCTGTCAGAATGAGAATTCAGTGCAAAAGATATATTTATGAACAAACCACAATAGCAACAATAAAATCTTTAAAAGTTGTTATCAAACAACAGACATATTTGGCCTTTTTGATAAGGTAACAGTACATAAGAAACTTACTAAAAACACCCAACAATGAACAAGCTTTTCAATTAAAAAAAAAAAAGTTAAAGTTAAAGATCGTCTTATTTTACCAGGCAAAGTTAGGGCTAAGAAGCCCTCTCTAACACTTAACCTGGGGACCAACGGCTTAACGTGCCTTCTGAACCATGGGGCAAGCCAACGCCTTAGCCCCTTATCTACGGCCGCTCCAATTTATTGGTTAGATATGTTCTCCTGTCCTTTACAACTCTTTTCCATATGTGCTTTAGAAAGATTTATTCAGCCTTAAGTAATGAGTGCTCATAATTATAACACAAGCATATTTGATACCTTGGCTTATCTCCATAGTGAAATATGTCTGGGTGATGGTGAGCAGCATTGAGCCCAATGACACCAAAGCAGAAACTGGAAACCATCTGAATATACAGCCACATTACTACGGCATTCCATACTGGTACTTGACCCACTAAAACCATCAGAGTAGGCACTATGAGACTGATGAGATCCTGAGCATGAGGCCGAGACGACAATAACCTAAAAAAAAATAAATTATACTTTCATATATATCGCCTCATTAAATCAGCAAATCTTTAAACTGTCTAAAAAAAGAAATTATTTTGAACTATATCCCAGATAATACATTTACCAAGGTTCATTTAAAACTTGCTGTCCTACCACTCAGGGTACTTGGTTATTTCATATTAGTTTTGTTGTGACAAGTATAATAAAATTCACCATTTTAATGAATAAAATCTTAAAAACAATCCTTATATGTTTCGAATCATAGTAACATCATCTATAGCTTTATGATTGGTGGGTTTTTTGATTAAGCTTTCATATTTTTCTCTTTTTTTCATTCAATTATCTCCCAAACAATGTTTACATCATTTAAATAGTTCTTGCTAAGAAACAGATTAAACAAACATATCTTACTTTCAAAACATTATGTAGACCTATCATAAATAAAACACTTATTAGTAAGATTTAATCAGATTTGAAGCTGTACTATGGCTATGTCATCTATTCTCTTGAGTTTTCAGAATGTAATCAGGACATTGTAATACCACATTCCTCCCAACACGTCTTCTTGCCACTCAGGATAACTGAATTGTTTTTCAAAAGCTGTGACTAATCTAATAATAATTGTCACTACTCACAGTGGACAATAATAATAAAACACTTTTATTATGTAACAGTTTTTTCTAACACACGCTTTATAATTCAATCCTCTGTAGACATTAGTACTGTAGTACTATTTACCAGACCTACGATTCACAGCACAAGAAATTATAGAGATTAGTTTTAACACACTATACAAACTACCAATATAGTTCAAAAACTGCTTTCACTCAACTAAACTCTCATGATAGTGTGATCCCAGTTATTAATTAGATTACACAGGTCATCCATATACAGTACATCCAATAATTATTTAACCATTCATACTTTATACCTTAGAATTGGCCACAAACTATGTCAGCGTCTCAAGTTTGAAAATTTTTCTTTACAAATAATTGTATTTGGACTTTGATTGAGACCGAATAGATATCTCATAAAGCTGGGCCTTAACCAACAACATTTCCGGCCATTTTTTAATTCTGTTATTACTCCCTTATACTTGAGGTCTCAAGATTTAACCCTTATAGTGCCGGGAATCGCTGTCAGCGACGCCCCTTACTAGTGCAAGAAATGCCAGTGTCGCTGTGAGAGACGCGCTGTATTTGTTATAGTGCATCGTTATGTTTTATTAAATGGCCGCCAGAATAATACCAGACGCTTTGCCAATAACCGCTGCACGCAGTTTCGCTCTTGGACTGTGTCTAGATGACGTAACTGTTCCGTGACAGACACGTAACTATTAGGTATAACTATTATGTCGCTTAGCAGCCAATATGTAATGATTTAGTTATAATTTTGTAAAGAGATAATTTTAGAAGTATAGTAAATGAAATTATATGTATTAGTTCAGTTTTAAATGCTCTATAAAATGCCGTTCAGGACAATATTCTAAAATAAAATTATAACTAACATAACTAACTAAAATTATATAACTAAAATTATAACTAACCTTCAAACTTGAAAAAAAACAAAAAAATTTTGTTTCTCAAGGTTTTTAGAAAAAAATAAAATTTATTACAAAGAAAGGTTAAATATATATATACATAATTCTATAGACCACTTATTGCTCTTTCATTTAAAAAAGAATTTATATAAATATGACTAAAAACATGGATTCTATAAATCTTTACCTGGAACCTTACATTTTTGCCAAAATTGGCCTGGCACTTTTCGCATAGGAAATGCAAAAATGGCCCGGCACTATAAGGGTTAATAGCTAAACAAAGTTCTGTGAACTTTTTTGGAAATCTATATTATGCTATTTGAATTATAATTTTTTTAAATTACAATAATCAAGTTACCTATTAATCATGTAACACTGATTGATACTTTGATACTACTCAATACTACTACAATACCTAGTTTTAGAACTGCCAGCATTATGTATAAGTTTATATTTATCTACTATAACTTTTTCATGCATGTCTAGATTAAAGAAAATAAATTTAATGAATTTTAATCTTAGATGTCTAGATTAAAGAAAATAAATTTAATGAATTTTAATCTTAGTTTATACGTAAAGCATTTTCTACAAATGAGAGAAATTGAGATAATCTCATGTGTACTCCTTTACCCTCAAGTAAAGGATGTTTGTACATCTCAAGTAAAAAGAATGAAGATGGAAATGTACAACTATTCTCATTAGTTTACAGATAAATATCTTTTCTACTTATTAGATGAATAAGATCAGTTTAGTTATTAAGTTTAATGGTTGAGTCCTATTTTATTTACATTTTTTTTTAAAGTGACATGATAGAATTTTGAAATTTTTAAAATAACACAATGAATAAACATGTAATGAAAGAGCTGATATAATTCAATTAATATCTATATACATATATTATAATTTCTAAAGTACTTTTTTTTTGTCGGTACGCCATAACTTCCTTAATTCTTCACCAATTTTCATAAATGAGGTGTCATTTTAAAGCTTTTTTTACCCACTACTTGATGAAAATACACAAATCTCTCATTTTCCAATAGTTTTTTGGAAAAACGACCTATTATATCATTCTGCAAGTAATTTAAACTTGAAAAGTTTATTTACATTATTCGATCAGCTGTAACATGTGAATTAAATAAATCAAAACAAACAGCTGTAACATGTGAATTAAATAAATCAAAACAAACAAATATTTATTTCTCAAATCCGATTGATTTGTTTTTGCTACATTTACGACGACGAACAATACTTAGTCCAAACTCAAAGGTAAGTAGCACATAGGTTCTTTAGCTTTTATATTATTTCTTTATTTACTAGATAGCCTTCATTTTGACAAACCTACCAACCATTCTATGTTTATTTAAGAATTCCATCATCAATCATAACCTATTATCTTTTCTTTATTACAGGTTTCAATGTTACTTCCAATATTGTACAATCTCAAAAAATTACTTTCCATTTGACCTGTCCACAATTATTGCTTTACATTTCCTTTTGGGTCACAGCTACAAATTATATCAAGTGCAATAGGACATCGCCGAGGCAGACCACCACGGAGAGGAAGGGCACAACCCCTAACCCGTGACTGGGCTAACAGAAGGAGATATGCTGGAGAAAGTGAAGAGCAACGTCAAGAACGACTTGAAAGGGATAGACTGGCACAACGGAATCGCAGGCAGAACAGGCTGCATGTACACCAACAACAGCGCCTGGAGAGTAACTATGTGTCAATGCCTTACTTACAACAGCTAAATATGAACGTCACGTCAAGATGACTGATACAAAAACTGCCTAAAACTTATTGTTCTGCTCGGCTTTTCCTAAAAGACTATGAAGTGCAAACTCACTCGGTTGGTGAGATGGACAAAATATGTGTTCATTGTTCAGCAAAATTGTTTGCAGGTGAGATTGATGCGGATCAGCAACTATGTGCTGTCATAAAGGTAAGGTTAGTTTACCACCTATTCAAGTTTGTGATGAGTTAAAAGCACTCATAGAGCAAAATAATGCTGATACAAAAAACTATCTTGAAAATATTAGACAATTTAACAATGCTCTAGCCTTTGCTTCGGTCCAAGTTAGCTCTGTTCACATTTCTGGTAGAGGGCCTTTTTGTTTTAAAGTACATGGAAAAATGTATCATACGATAGGAAGTTTACAACCTCCTCCAGGAGTTGCCCCATCTTATGCTGGCCTTTTCATATTAGATTTTGACACTGCCTTACAGCATCGTACCGACAATGAAGCGAATAGGAACTGTCGCAGAGAATTAATGTCTCGCCTGCAAGCAATGCTTAATAGGCACAACCCTTATGCTCAGTTGTTCAAATATCTCAAAGACCTAGACACCTCTGCACCAGAATTAATAATAAAGTTCACGACAACCAATGCCTTCCATCCTGGAAGATCAAATGCACCTGCAGTTAGTGAGGTTGCTGCTGTTTTTGTCACAAATGATGGAACGCCTCCAGGTAAGGTTGACTCTGTCATGTACTCCAAAACAACTGGTGCACTTACCAAGATCTCATACTTAAATCCTCACTGTGATCCGTTATGCTACCCGTTGCTTTTCCCACTTGGTGATTCAGGTTGGACTACAGGTCTGCAGCATGTCTCAATTCATGCTACTGCCTCGCGGACAGCCACAACCCAGTTACAGTATTATTGTTATCGTTTGGCAGTGAGGGATTGTTTCAGTATATTGCATGCTTCAGGAAAATTATTCCAGCAATATATTGTAGACAGTTATGTAAAAGTGGAGGGTTCGAGGTTGGCATTTATCAGATCTCATCAAAAAGAGTTGCGGGCTGATACGTACAAAGGTTTAATGGACTACCTTCATGCTGATGCTCAACATAGAGGCGCGATTGCTGGAATTCCTGTAGTTCTTCCATCTACTTACATTGGCAGCCCCCGCAATATGCTTCAAAACTATCAAGACTCAATGACTATGGTTGCCCGATTTGGCAAACCAGATGTATTTGTAACAATCACGTGTAATCCAAAATGGCCTGAAATCACCTCTCAACTTAAGCCATACGAGAAAGTTGAACATAGACCTGAATTGGTAACAAGAGTTTTTCACCTAAAATTACAAGCAATCTTTGATGATCTATTGAAAAAACATGTGTTTGGCGTAGTCATTGCCTATGTCGCGGTTGTTGAGTTTCAAAAACTCAATTGTCACATCTTGCTTATTTTGGCTGATGCAGATAAATTGCGTTCTCCAGAAGATGTAGACTCTTTGATCTGTGCTGAAATTCCCGATAAGACACCGACCCCGGCCTTTTTAAAGTCATTCAAGAAAGTATGGTACACGGACCATGCGGTTATATCAACCAGAATAGCCCTTGCAAGAAAGAGGGAACCTGTACCAAAGGTTTTCCTAAAGATTTTCAAAGTGAAACAAATATAAACGTCAATGGCTATCCAATTTATAGGAGACGTGATGACGGCATTACAATGACTGTACGATCGCTTGATATTGATAATCGATGGATTGTGCCCTACAACAGATTGCTTAGTAGGAAATACGATGCTCACATTAATGTGAAACATTGCGCTTAACTTAACCTAACATTTATAAAATAAATTATATTAAATTTAAACTCACATATTTTATTTCATCTTTAATCCATATTTACATTAGGTTAAATTGCACTCTAACTATGCGTTACTAACTATACTGTGTGCACTTTAATTAAGAGGGATTTAAAGAGAATACAGTGCGAATGCTTCGCACGGGTCGGCTAGTCTGATATAATTGAAAACCACAACTGCAGTGACGTTATTCTTATGGGAGTAAAACAAACATGCCCGACAGCCTCTGCAGCCTCTAGGATTATTTATAGAGCACTAGGCATGGGAATTAATATATTAGGAGAAATAGAACACCAGCAAACTTGCCTGAAAACATAAGTTCACTAACAGAGACACAAGAAACATAAAAATAACAAGATAAGTTACAAACTTTAGGTGCTACTGGCACGTTCTTCAGGCGTAAGAGATGTTGTTAAATGTTGATTTATATAAATAAATATCTAATATCGTCTTAAAAGATAGTATATTAACATTGCTAAAAACTAGTTCTGAATTTGGCTTAATTTCTAATTACATACATTCAAACCCTTTTAGATGAATATCTCCAGTAACACTGATCACTGATACTTTTAAAGTAGTTTGTCATTTCAGTATTCTTACCTTATAAGAGTTGCACCAAAGAAAAGAACGGAATAAATAACAGGTGATAATATCAAAGACAAGAAGATAGAAATCTTTGTTTTGTCAGCCTTTGGAAAGTAAACCAAAAATGGTTCAAACATTGAGATCTCAAGATCATAATGTGTGTTCGGAAAGAGATGGTGGCTGAGAGCATGGGATATTCTCCACTCTCTGTAACAAAAAATAAGATGCAATTATAATGTTCAAATTTTACTTATCTTAACTATGTCAATTAACTAATTTTCTATCTCTTTTTAGTTAAGTAACATACATAATTTTTGTAAATGGCTTTTAATATTCAAAATTAACTCATGCAACTTACAATAGTCAATATTCGTAAAGTTGGAAAATATTTTTTAGAGAATCTGATTAACTCACCCTTAATACTACACCAGTTTCTGAGTGATGGGTTTGGTAGTACTAGTACAATACTACCGTGTGTGTATGGGTGAGGGTGGATTAGTGGTAAGCTATTATCCTTCAAGGAATTGTATGTTTCTTGTCAGGCATTTTTCACAATACTCTGTTGAGTTAAGTTGGTTGAAGCACAAAAATGTTATCATTATTACCATTATGTATATATGGGGAGGTAGGAGGGTCATAACTTCTGTAACTGGTGCTCTGTTTAAATTTAAAAACTGTATATTTCACATCATCAACTCTTATATCATTTATGGTCTAATAAATGATAATGGAGAAGCATAGAGAAGAGCGAGGTAATGGTAATAGGAAGGAATGTAAATTGGGTAAATAAATAAAGGTAGGATAAAGAGAACTTATATCAGTAGAGCAGTTTACATACTTGGTGGCAATCATGACAAGTGATGGTAGATTTGACCAAGAGATTTCTATTTGGTTGGGGAAAGGAGCTAGACTTAAGTGTGAAACACCTGGTATGGGATAAAAGAACGTCTAGGAAAGCTAAATTAATAATTTATAGGACTTATTATACCCCTGCATATGCAGTTGAGACTTTGAATTTGAGAAATTGAAGCAGTATACATGTGGAGGAAATGAGTTTTTTGCGTGTGTGTGCAATTAAGGTTACTTCAAAACGTGATAGAATTAGAAATCTGGTGGAGGAGAATTTGAGAAAAAGAATTAAACAATCAAGAATTAGGTGGTTATTTGTATGTTAATAAAATGGGAGAGGGCAGAATACTAAGAAAAATAGGAGATATTTATAGGAAGAAGACCGAGAGAAAGACCAAGAAGTAGATGGATTGATGATGTAAGAAAGGTGTGGAGAGAAGAGAAACAGTGCGACCTGAGGTGTGTGAGGGGGAGCTGAGGAGAGAGAGATAGATATCAAAGGCTAATGAATATCCAGACCTGGGAACTGGACGGGAGCAGTTATGAATGTATATGAATTATAATGGAGTATTATCCAGGATCCAAACCAACAGTAAACTAAGAGAGCTATACAACAACCCAGTCTTAGCAGTATAAATAAAAAGTAGTTGACTAAGGTGGCCGTGGTCAAGAAGAGAACAGAACAGCGGTGTCAGATGGCCTGTCAAGAGGAGGACTATGCTGGGAAGGACACAAGAAGAATGGAAGCACAAGCTGGCTGGATGCATGACTGAGAGTGATTGTGAGGCATTGTTGGTGAGACCAAAAACCTTCTGAGGTTTGAGTGGCCCATTAGGTAAGGTAAGGCATTGTTGGTGAGGCCAGAAACCTTCTGAAGTTTTAGTGGCCCATTAGGTAATGTGAGGCATTGTTGGTGAGGCCAAAAACCTTCTGAGGTTTGAGTGGCCTATTAGGTAAGGTAAGGCATATCCTTTAACAATTAAATATAAAAAGCTAATAATGTTTAGTGTTATTGCAAGTCATTTTCTGATGACGATTGTATTTTTCATTAAAATAAAAGTTCCTATCTATGTTTTGATTTATTTTGAAACCAAACAATTTATTGTCCTTTATAATCTATACAATACAATCCCCTGTAAAAGTATAATTCCTAAATTTGACTTGTTGCCCAGTTAAGAATAAATCTTTTGGAAATTGTATGATATAGACCGTTAACGACAATTATTGTTAATTTTGGAAGTGTATAAAAATTTATATTTAAATTTATATATGAAAAAAAGTAAGTCGCAAAATATGTTTTGAAAAACACTAAATCTATGCTAAATTATCATGCACAGTAAATAATGCAACAAAGATCAATTGAACGTATAAGTGAAACTAACCTGACAGTAAGAAGTGTCAAGTTAAACAAATACATCCTCCAGTTGTCTTTCATGTGGAAGAAGTTGTGGGCAACAACACCTGTTTGGGCTAAGAATATACCGGCAAATGTAGCTATGACATAATTTTTGTTAACTGCTGCAATTATGGATAGGATAATTGTAACTGTGGCCAGAGAGTCCAGTATCATCTTTGACCTGGAATAAGTTTGACAGATCATTAAGATGCTACTCAAATAAAGCTAAAAAACGTCTTTCAAACTATTATTGCTTTTATTTTGATTTGCCTTATCAATAACTACCAACATTTACATATACTCTCAAACATAATAAACTCAAAGTCTCTAAACTAAATGAACAATTTTTTTAATTATTATTACTATGCTTATGAAACAAACTGAAAAATGTTTTTAAACTGTTAAGATCTTCATTTTCTTGTACTGTTGGTGAAAGTTAGTTTTAATATAATATATTATGTGCACATACTATGTGCATATGAAAAATAACTATGTTCAATTTGAATATATCAAATTTTTTTAGTCTTAGAAATAGGGATTGAAAAAGAAATAAAAGTATTATTTACTGTCACAAAATGCCTATTCTGCAATATGTTTTACTACATTCCTGTTTAATTTCTGAAAAAAGCATAAAATAACATTGCTTTAAAATGTGTCATTTGAAAAGCAAACTCCTCAGCTATACTTGTGAAATATTACATTTTGCTGGTTTCCTCATTAACTATACAAGACAATTAAATAAATCTTTATTTGTAAATTCTTTAAGAATTACAATGGCGTAATTATATATCTTTCTAAATAATAATATATTTCACTTAATTTTAATTTTTTGTATGTAAATCTTTGGATACAGAAAATAATAACTGAATTATTTATCTAAACTCAAAATTAAGGGTAGTGTTGAGTGTCTGACAGTGTGAATATATTCTGCATAAGGCCAATTAACATTTGTTTAAATAAAATGTTTGATTTTATATATTTAGGTAAAAGAAAGGAGAATACGGATTGATGAGCCAATTTTAAATTTTTAGACCAATGTTTGTAGTACAAGTAGTTAAATTTATGTTAACTTAACAATATTTTTTAAATCTTAATAATTCTAGAATAAAAATTGATAAGCAATACACATTCTTTGTGTATTTAATAACTTGATCAAACATAAATTTACTAAACTATTTACACAATTAACAAGCAGTGCTGTCACAATGTCATAGTACAGTTGTGATGATTATTTCTGTTTTTTTTTTTTTTTTTTTTTTTTAGTATTTGTGGGTTTATTTATGAAAACGATACATCACAGAAATGTGTTTGAGGTCATGTTTGGTGCACAACAACACTTTCATTGTCATTTATTTCTTTTAAAACATCAAATTCATCTATTTAAATCTGAAAGAAATGTGCCTCATTACAAGAGCAATATATCCAATTA
The DNA here is from genome assembly GCA_035578905.1 of Stictocephala bisonia. Lineage (NCBI taxonomy): Eukaryota > Metazoa > Arthropoda > Insecta > Hemiptera > Membracidae > Stictocephala > Stictocephala bisonia. The sequence continues at coordinate 276,259 of JAQJVL010000600.1, read as the reverse complement.
TATTTATTTTAAATTATGTTTATTGAATTAAAATTTGACATGTCTTTTTATTAATTATGTTAGTAATTATCAGTAATAAAAAAAATTAACATGGCTATATATAGTATAAAAATTCCAATTCAAAACTTGTATGTATAGATTTGTTTTGGTGAAAAATACATAGAAAACCAAATAAGATAAGCTCATTATAGCATGGTAAAATCTTTTTAATTTTCAAGTCAACCCCTTAGTGATGAGTTATTGTATACATTCAAAATTTAAAAAAATAGTGGAAAATGTTATCACTTAGAAAAATAAGTTTATAACTTTCTTTGTCAGGTATAATATTTCATATGAAAGTATATCAACCATTCGTTCGGGCAAGGTACTTGATAGCCTTGGCCAACTTCCTCTTTTCTTTTTTTTCTCTAGACAAGTTTTTTTACTAGGTTACATTCAAAAATTAGTTACCAGTCTATCTATTTTCACAATAAATTAAACAACACCAGAGTAATTTTATTTTGTATACCAACATATTTCCATATACATTAGTTGACTTAAATTTGGAAGAATGATGTCACCTGATCATGAGAGATTGAATATCGTCTAAATTTAATTGTATTATTTAATAAAAAAAGTCCACCATTTCGATTAGACTATTTGTTTTCCTATTTTACATATAGAAAATTTAAAAAGTGTTATAGATTAACACAGAGAATATCCACTGTGATCAGTTAATAGTATTTACATTTTAGATTGTAGAATAATACTTCAAATGTAAACTATCATTTTTCAAGTTATTTTAAGAAAATACTTAATCTGTTTACTTACTGCCTGCTAGGACCAGGTTCGATATTTTTCAATTTCTCGTTTGCCTTTGCTTTGAATACATTATAAAATCCATCAGACTTGAAAGTAAAAGCTGAATTTCTCTTTGTTTTAGCTGGGCGAACATAAAAATTTGACAGCATTTTCGAAGCTAAAGGCCTAAAATGATGAGTCTCAAAAGCCTCTGTTATATCTGTTCCCTGTTACAAACAGTACAAATTATGTATTATAATTAATCTTTGACAAATAGCAATGACATATGCCTGAAAGTAATAAATTATGTTTGGTTAATTGTAAACAGTAAACAAAATTTACTATCGTTACATTACAAAGTTTTCCGACTTAAAAAGAACTGTTATTGTTTAAAATAGAATATTTATTGATTTCTTTGCAGATATTTTTTCATTACAATTACTTATTTATTCTTAAAATATACTGTATCGCTTTATCACAGTGACTCCTATTAAAGCTATAAAAATAAAAACATATAACTCAGTCTAACCCAGTCTTTACCAAATGTTTCATTAATATCCCTATACAGTATTATTCATTTGTAAGACGCCGATCTTAAAGATATGGGCGAATATGAGGGGCAAATGAGTGTGATTAGTGTAAATAAATGAGTTTAGTCTTTGTTACTAGCTAAGGTCAACTGTTCCTTAGAAAGAGCTGTTTATTAATAGCAAAAAACCAAGGGCAACTAAGGGACCTGCAGCTTTGCGTAGAATCCAAACCACGCAGTATTGGTCTGATTTTCAGCTTGACAAACCTGACAAGTTCTCTTTCCTACACAACATCTGAACCTTGACTACCACTCACCACGCACACTTCAGATTTCCCTAGTAGTGTCCACATTGATGGTAACCATTGAGTGAACACCATGTTCTTATTAAGAGGACTGAGTATAGAACCTATCATCTACAATATCCTCAACACTTTGTCCCTAAGTACCTGGGTTACAGCACTGTGCTTACCAATACTCATTACTGTTGATTTAATTAAGATATATGAGTTGAGATTAAGTTTTAATGCATCAGATCAGTAATTTTGTAGGAATAGGTTAGACAGGATATCAGCAAATTAACCTCAGGGGCTAAGGACACAAAACACAAAAATGTACTAAATAACAATAGTCTTATTTTCTATGGGACTGACATCATCAAATGGTAATTGACTAGTGACTAGAAGTATGTGAAGGACGTCAGGTTGTTAATTGTTTCAAATAGTTTTTTAATTAGCATAATACGTGTTGGTTAATATACAGTACAAGTAAACGTCACACAACAAAAATTTATTACAATATAAGCACAAGATGCACAAATATATTACAATACAAGTACAAAATGCACAAATTGTTTCAACTCACAAAAATAACACAGTTTTATTCACAGCCAACAAGCATGGAAGCTTGCTAATAATTATTGGGCAAGAAACAAATCTACCTGATATTGAGATAGGGATATGATTTCATGATTTTGTTATGACTTTTGAATGAGTTTCTTACATATCTCTCATATTTTGTTATGACTTTTGAATGAGTTTCTTACATATCTCTCATATTTTGTTATGACTTTTGAATGAGTTTCTTACATATCTCTCATATTTTGTTATGACTTTTGAATGAGTTTCTTACATATCTCTCATATTTTGTTATGACTTTTGAATGAGTTTCTTACATATCTCTCATATTTTGTTATGACTTTTGAATGAGTTTCTTACATATCTCTCATATTTTGTTATGACTTTTGAATGAGTTTCTTACATATCTCTCATATTTTGTTATGACTTTTGAATGAGTTTCTTACATATCTCTCATATTTTGTTATGACTTTTGAATGAGTTTCTTACATATCTCTCATATTTTGTTATGACTTTTGAATGAGTTTCTTACATATCTCTCATATTTTGTTATGACTTTTGAATGAGTTTCTTACATATCTCTCATATTTTGTTATGACTTTTGAATGAGTTTCTTACATATCTCTCATATTTTGTTATGACTTTTGAATGAGTTTCTTACATATCTCTCATATTTTGTTATGATTTTTGAATGAGTTTCTTACATATCTCTCATATTTTGTTATGACTTTTGAATGAGTTTCTTACATATCTCTCATATTTTGTTATGACTTTTGAATGAGTTTCTTACATATCTCTCATATTTTGTTATGACTTTTGAATGAGTTTCTTACATATCTCTCATATTTTGTTATGACTTTTGAATGAGTTTCTTACATATCTCTCATATTACTTCTTTCATTATGTTACAATAATCATCCCTTTCTTTAAAGAAAATGCTATCTACAAAAGATTCAGATCTATGGACTCTGTAACCATCTACTCAATGGGTTTTTAGTTTTTTCTTGCCACTAAAAATCATTTTATTGGGCTGACTGGAGTTGATAATTTAAGTTGGCGGTGCCACAGCTATGGATGTCCAGAATCTTGGAAGTTGTAGAAGTGATAGAACAGTTAGGGGAAAAGGCCACAATTACACACTTAAATATATTTCAAAATTCTCAAAATATTCAGTTACTTTATCCTAAATTCAAGCAATAGTCTGGGGTAAAGATTTGTAATAGAAAAAAACTAATGACCCAATTAATTTAGTATTTCATGGTTTGTATATATATATATATATATATATATATATATATATATATATATATATTGTTGAAAGAGCTGTTCAGTAAACGAGTCAATAATTTTCTTTCTATTACCAACTGTATCCCTATTAGTGATATCCATTTTGTATAAATGATAACAAATTGTAAACAATATTTTTGTATGATTCATCCTAAAACTATTTATTTTTCTAAAATTATCTGCATTCAAAATAGAGATATTATATTTGTTGCCTATTAACTTACTATAAGAAATAAATAAATCATATGTACTGGAGAATATTTGTTTCTCTCTCTCTCTTTACAAGTTGATTAATCCCGCAAACTATAGGAATTTTCAAATTTGCTTCAAACTCTCATATTTCTTCCTGAACAATATACCAATTATTTTGGTATTGTTATTTAGGTTATTTAATTTTTGCAGCTAATTAAAATTTGTTAAAATACATTTTGTTTTATATGTTTCTGATTTATTAGTTTCTTGCAGCAGGTTTGTTAGCTTTGGGAGACGAGATCTAGTATTCAAATCCTCTCTTGTAGGTATATTAAAAGATTAAAATAGCAGCGTTTTATTGATTATTGATGCCATAACTAATCTTAAAGATTATGTAAGTAAAGAGAATCTTGAATCTTATCACAAAGTTACTTCTTCCCAAGAAGTGTTTACATTGAAGGGGTTCAGCCCACTAAACATATTGTTTAAAATGGATTGGTGCACAAATAAGAAAATAACTAAAATATATAATTCAAAACAAATTAATTGCTGATGAAGAATCTAATTCATCTAATTTTAATCTAAAATTGGCTGTATGAGGTAGTCATGAATGGGTTAGAAAAATAACTTTTAATTTTAGGAATGAGGTTTTAAAAAATAATTTATTTTCTCTGTCCTAATTCCATTGAATTTATAACAAGTACATCAAAATATACATACATATATAAAATTACTGTAACAAATTCTAAAAATTAAATTTTTAAGTTAATTTATATTACTATGTTATACAGTACTTAAAATCTGCAAATAAGTTTGGTATACTTCAGTACACATAAGTGTAATAATTGTAATGGTTGTTTGTATAATCACATGAAATAAATCAAACGACATCACTCTTAGAACTCAGTAGTGCTGTTCATCATAATATCACCAGTTATAGTGTATTTTAAGAAAAGATAGATTTTTATATAAAAAAAAACTCGTCTTATATTTTCTTAACATATTCAAATTTATTTGTGTACATAGGAAACTACTTTGAGCTTTATAAATATTAATTAATTATTTTAAGCATTATTTATATAAAGGACATTTCTTTCAGAGGAAATAAAGGATCTGACAAATTACTAAAACAGTAAAAAAAAAGTAAGACTTAAGTAAATTTAGAGCACATTTGTTTCTTTATTGATAATTGCTATACTCTTTTAAATGAATTTCTATTTTTATGAATAAAAATGTGATTATGCAGGTGAACTTGGGTATGAATAGTTCTCTCAACAACCAGAAAGCAAAAGTCTAATATGTGACTTTTGAATCATAGAAGCAGTACAATGGAATTAAGGGTCTGCAGAGGCTGTCGGCCATGTTGGAAATAATGGATTGCGAACCCATATTTTTTCTGTTGTTTATTTACCAAAAGTTGTGTATGAGGTGTCATTTTAAACGTTATCATATTGCGCATTGGGTTTGTTTTTTTTAGATTTTGAATAAATACACCTAATTGTGAAAAATAGATGAAAATAAAATCTTCAAACTAAATATTTTTCATATTTTTTCTATAAAACTAATTAGGAATCCTAACGTGCAATGTAATTTGTAATCAAATGCAATTTGTTTGGAAACATCTGTTTAAAAATTACTGTTTAGTTTGGATACGATGATCGTATATCTAGTTCGAAAATAACATTGTTCTTATGGGATTAAAACCAAAATGGCCGACAGCCTCTGCAGACTCTGGGTCCTTTACTCCTGCAGCTCTAAATACTTAAGAAAGTTGACACTAAGTACCGTACATAAAAGTAGTAAACACAGATAAAGTTTGTCACTATCTATATCATACCACTATAATGCCACTTAGTGGCCCTCTTGTTCTTTGGTTATGAATAAATCATTCATTCATCCACAGTTTTAACAGTCTTGTGTTTTATGAAATATTTACTTTAAATAAAAAAGGCGTGCTGGTACTCAGTTAGCCCATTGATAAAAAGAAATTTCTGTTCAAGACAGCAAAAAATCATACTTCTAAACTCATCATATTTGGTCCTATTTGCTATTTTTATGTATTTTAAAACCTTAAATTCTTATTTAACTAAATAGCACAAACAGTCTCACCTTTGTTATTATAAGCCACTCGGAGCCCCCAGGATGTGAATGTAGCCATGATGAGAGGTCATAAAGATTGTCATGCACCCTCCAGAGGCCTTCTGCCCCATCTGCTTCTCTCCGTCCTTTCAACCACCGCGTATTAGAAATTCCAGTGGTGTTCCTCCATTCTGGATACTTCCAATCTGGCCAACTGCTCTCTTGATTGGGCATTTCTCACGAACTGATGGTAAATAGCTCTCCGATGGACCACACTCAGGTCATGCCAACTGATAAAAGGTTCAAGAACTCTTTATCACCAATAAATATTCAAGTCCAATTTTGCACACATTATTTTTAAATAAATTTTAAATGTTTTTTTATCTAGATATAACAAAATACAGTCCCCTTACTTAGTCAGTGACACAATTATAAGGTTTTTACAAATAAATAAAAATTATATAAAATTTAGCATTTACATGAATTTGATCTTAAACAACCAACAGATAATCAAACATGCAGTAGCTGACTTTATGGATATAAGAACACGTTTTAGACTACAAAGGGACATCAATTCTAATGCATATGCTAGAATATAAAAAACAGGTTTAATCACAAGACAAACTTACATAATATGGGTATTCTTTTGATTTTTAAGAGCACATTTTTAGTGGACAAGGTTTTATTTTTACCTCCAATATAAAAAACAGGTTTAATCACATGACAAACTTACATAATATGGGTATTCTTTTGATTTTTAAGATCACATTTTTAGTGGAAAAGCTTAATTTTTACCTCCAATATAAAAAACAGGTTTAATCACAAGACAAACTTACATAATATGGGTATTCTTTTGATTTTTAAGAGCACATTTTTAGTGGACAAGGTTTTATTTTTACCTCCAATATAAAAAAACAGGTTTAATCACAAGACAAACTTACATAATATGGGTATTCTTTTGATTTTTAAGAGCACATTTTTAGTGGAAAAGGTTTTATTTTTACCTCCAATATAAAAAAATAACCAACGAAGCCAATCAGGTTTTGGACAATGGAACCTCTACCTTAAAAAATAAAAATGCAATCTTGCCTTGGCATACCAAATTTAGTATAATCTTCATATGAATTCAAATATTGCATCACATTTATGGAATCTCCAACTCGGGAACCAAAAGTCCTCAATTATTACTACTTATTAATTTATGGAAACATTCTTTTTAGAAGTCTGTATGAAAATGATAAGATGGTATAAGTGTTTAAATATAAGCCAAACATCAGAATACACAAAAAATACAGTAGATTACTATATTTGGAAATCATTTTAAATGTTTCAAGGCAATGTAGAGAACAAAGACATTACAGATTATTTACCCAGAACTTGACTGTACGGCATGAATGGAAGAAAAAAAATATCCAAATGAGTAGTGGGAATATAGGGATTTATGGTTACCCCTCGGAGCCATTTTGCTTTTCGAAGCCAGTTACAAAATTGAGTCTCTCAGGAGGTTCGAAGTCACTCTGTGGTTTCACATGTATTCGTTTTGGTTACACTTACATCCACCATTTTTGCACCTGCATCAAATGTGGCAGCGCTTATATGCACTCACTGTTACCTACATTTGTAAAGAATAGTTCAGCATTGAGTGCAGAACACACATCGTTGAATACACCAGTCGCCCTGGCTCTTAATGAGTTAAACATTACTGTCTTTTGCTTTATACATAAATACATACATTCTTTGTTTCTAATCATTATAAGTAAATCTCCATTTCCAATACTACTTTATTGTTATTTTAGAGGCAATTAATTGTTACTATAAATAATTTACTCTTTAATGTTTATATTCAAAAAGGGGATATACTAATGATACAATCTCTACATTTAATGATCAATATTTAAAGGAATCTATCAGTTTAGTGTTTTATACTTGAACGCTTCTTACATTACCTTGTACAGTATCCTGTTGTAGCCATGTTATATTGACACATATTATGCAACCCGCCTGCTATAAATATGGTAAAGTGATAGTAATTTTCAGTTGTTTGTTAGCTCTAATAGGAAACACATCAATATCTTTCTCTAAGCATTTACAATTCAAATTTAACATAATATCATTGATCTGTTCAAGCATTACTCTAGGTTAAACATAACCTCACTTTTGGCACTTAACTACTTTAATTCTGTAGACAGAGCTTTTCTTATTTACTCATAAACATTTACTAAGCTAATATTATAATATAAGCCTTTTAAATTTATTGCTTTAGCACAACAAAACTAATATACATATATATATTAGTCCTATACATATATATAGTCCTATGTACAAATGTAGGTCAGAGTGAGCGCATGTAAGCGCTGCCAAAACGGATGTTGGTACAACCACAGCGGAAGGGCAGCCAAAGCGGATATATGTGCAACAAAAGTGTAACCTCAAACCTCCCGAGAAATTCAACTTAGTAAATGGCTCCGAGGAGCGACCCGAAATCCCCATATGCGTACTACTCAAATGCACGGGCTCCAATTTTGTTCTTGCAGTGTCGGAGAGGGGGCGAGCCACAAGAAACGGGTTCGGAGACTGCTATTAGATAGATCGAGCCGCTGATAATGAGGTAAACATACAAGTGCTAATTTTCAAACAATGTTTTTCAAAAGTGTTTTAGATAAAATAAAAAATCAAAAAATTTTAGAAAAGGACAAGAGTCATAATGTTTTCAACAGTTGTTTAATATATTGATCTACTTAAAAGTTAAGTTAGTAACTTGCTTCATGAAATTTCAAACAAAGATAGGCATTACTTATTTGCAAGAGAGGCGGTTAAAATATATATGCTATATTTTTAATATCAATGAACAACTAAGTAGTGCGTACGCATGACTAAAAAAAATCTTGCAATACCTATACACCATAAATTATATCATAACTTGATTCGAAAAAACGGAAATATCAAATTGGGCATTTGTTTGTAGGAAATATGAAATCAATGGAAGAGCATTGGGAGCAGTTTGTTCCCGGATCACGGAAAAGGAGCGCCACTCAAAAACAGGTTTTGAACAAAAATATATTAATACAAATGTTGACTAACATTTAAAATCTGAAATTTCATATCATGGTATTTAAATATGTATGTCTATATTAAACTGTATGTACAGTATAGCTATTATATACTCTCTTCGCCCGTCGGGTCAGTTGTCCATAAAGGTGGGGGTCATTGCCAATGAACTCATACTTTGACCCATACTTCGTTGTTTTGGGCCACTATAGAACGGTGCAGTCATCGCATATCTTACATAACAAGTAAAAATGTGTAAGTATAAAATATGCATTTAATTTGTCCTAAATCAAAGGAATGTATCATAAGTAGACTGCAACATTGCATGCAGTTAGTGACATTTGTGTTAAGCAAACAAGTGACATTTTTTAATTTAGCAAACAAGAAAAATAAATAATATCCATTTGCAAATATTTATGTTTTAATTGATAAAATAACGTGGTAAGATGTAAAGTACCCAGTTAATCCAGGAGGTATCAAATAAATTAATTACACGTTGAATTCAGGCTAATCATTCATTTTCTTTTAGATCAAAAGCGTCAGCCACAACTGAGAAATTACTGTACGACTTTACACGTTGTTTAAAAGATACATATCTACTACATATATTGATTATTCGAAAGGATATAGGCATATAAATAAAATATACATTTCAAGACGGTTTAGTTACAAATTTGGCTAGAGCAGCCGGTAAACACATTTAATTATATTTGTACAGCTTGTTTAAACACAGACAATTAATTGTTAGAGTGAACAGGAAGTCAATTAAAGTTTATAGAAGGAAAACAGATTAAATAATGTAGAAGGCATACGAATCTGAAATGAGCCTTCTTACTCAATCTACTTATCAATATTTTGGAATACTAAATAATGCTATTGCTTGAAAATTGTAATGTTGTTGTCAGTTGACTAAGTAATACTGTCAGATAACGTAGAAATAGTTCGAAATAGCAAAGACAATATATATCTTATCTCTGTTCTATGTTATATCTGCAGTGATGGATTTTGCATTTTCTCAATTACGAATAAACACTTCCCTCTCATCGTGTCTGAAACAACACTTTAAAAACAACAATTAAACTTGTGTTTAGTGAGTTAAGTTTCTTTGAAGATCGGCTTCTATGTTTTCCTTTTTTCGTATTAGGCCTATAGCATATAAATTTGATTTTCTCAATAATGTTTCCGGAAAAGCTAAACTCGGATTAATACTTTCACTAGGAAAGAGAGGTGAGTATTTAACATTAGATCGTAAAAACAGACAGCATTTTATATTTTAAAAGATTTAGAAATAGCCTAATTAAAACAATATTACATTTGTGTAATAACGCTTCATTAGTTTTTAGTCCAAAGATAAGCAATTTAAAGAACTATTAAACGCAACATAATCTGTTTATATTAATATTAACAGTAAAAAGTATGAAATGACTGGTTTTTTACCAATTTTGGTCGGTTGGTCACGCAGCTGCAGATGTACGGTGGGACTGACATTTGGTCTGGCGTCTCGTTCGGTTATACCGTTACGGTTGGCCCGAGGTGAAATACGTAGTAGGATCAGCAGTGTCCATAGGATCCGTAGAGAACTTAAAAATCGAATGTGACAAACGTATTATTGATGCGATTTGTTATCACCACGAGGTTATGTCTTACTTTGAGTAGTATTGTATTAAGAGTAAGGAAGACAGGGGAGTTCGTGGATCAGTTGATTTTAAACACAATCAGATGTCCCATCCAATGTTAAATTTTTAGTCTTAACCCTTTGCACTCCGGTGTCTCCGTTATAAATTTTGCATTCCACTCCTCTGTCCAGGTATCCAGGCCATCGCCATATCTTTTTTCTACTCCTAAAATAATGCCGGTGAGTCATGGAGTTCCACTCCTCTGTCCTGGTATAGTGGCCACTGCCATTTTGCTCGAACGCTCCTCTGGCCTTGATACCAGGACACAATCAACAAACATTAATAATATTTTTTGTATTTTTTTTATTACAGCTACAAGATTCTGCAACATTTTGGGTGATAGCAAACTAAATAATCAATAAAAAACAACTATTTTTCTTTGCTTCTATGTTGTTTATGGATATATTATTACCATAGTTAAATAACACTTTTTAACCTGATTATGAACCTTGATTTGTTATTGAAATAATCAGCCACTGCCTGATGAATAATGATTCCTGTTTCCTGACATATTCTTGTAGACGATGACTCAGCTTCTAATTCAAGAATAGCCCCTTTGTATCCTTATCAGTTTCTGTCCCAAACAAACTCTCTTGGCTGTCAGTACACAGTCTGCTCTACTGCCATTTATGTGACATCCACATAACTTCCATAGTTTATTATTATTTTAACTCTTTACAAGCAATTTTTACAGTTATTATTTTTAGTTATTTGTTTCAATTATTATTTTTGTATATAGTGTGTTAATATTTTATAATGGCAAATGATAGACTTAGGTCCGATAGCATTAGGGAATTGATTGCAGAAGAAAGTGATAGTGAAGTAGACTTAGAAAGTGACCATGCTAGTGACATTGACTATGAAGAAGAGAGTGATGATTCTGATGACTTGCCAGCAGCTGATGATACCCCACCATCTAAATGGCGAAAGTGGTCTAATAATGACGTAAGTTTCCCTGAATTTCTACATCCTATGGGGGATAGTAGTGGGTTTAAACCTCCACCTGGTTTTGATAGGCAGTCTGAAATGGAATATTTGCAGCTCTTCTTTACTGATGAACTTTTTAATGAAATCGTAAAAGAAACCAATAGAAATGCACATGATAAAATACAAAAGAACACTCCTTTGACCCAATATTCAGCGTGGCATTCCTGGGTAGATGTCACCTTGCCAGAAATGAAAGCTTTTATAGGTGTTGTTATGAATATGGGTCTAAATCCAAAGCCAACGCTAGAAGATTATTTTTCTACAAACAATTTAGACTTTCAACCATTCTTTAAAAGTGTATTTTCGAGAGAAAGATTTTTTCAAATTTTCTGGGCTTTACACCTGAGCCCCCCAGTTAGTACGGGCCCTATACTGGGTACATTGACTAGATCTGGCAAAGTCAAAAGATTTTTACAATATTTAGAAAAAAAATTTCAGGAATATTTTGTTCCATCAAAAACAATAAGTATGGACGAAAGCACTATTGGTTTTAAGGGAAGAGTAACATTCAAAGTTTACAACAAAGACAAGCCCACCAAGTGGGGAATAAAGGTCTTTGTTGTAAGCGATGCTGTTTGTGGCTACGTTTGTGCCTTAGAACCTTACATGGGGTCACAGTACTCTTCCCAACTTGCCCGTCCAGAATTACTTGTAACCAGTAGAGTGGTTTTGTCACTAATTGACAAACTGAAACAAGCTTATGGGGACATTAAAGGTTTTCAATTGTTCACTGATAGATACTATACCAGTATTGAATTAGCAAGGGAACTATACAAGATGAATGTGCATTTCACAGGGACAGTACAAAGAAATAGAAAGGAACTTCCAAATGAAGTAAAGAATAAGCCCAAATTAAAGAAGGGGGACATACTATCCTTAAGAAAAGATCCCACAAATGATGATCCAACCTATTACCATGTTCTTGAGTGGAAAGATAAAAGAAATGTCCTTATGTTAAGTACTATATATGATAATGAAAGAGAAATTGTAAAACGTATAGTGAAAGGAGGTAAGGAAGAGATAGTTATAAAGCCATCAATGGTATGTCGCTACAATGACTACATGGGTGGCGTAGATCTCGCGGATCATTATATTGCTACATATTCTTTTTCCAGAAAGTCCATTAGATGGTGGCGTAAAGTGTTTTTTTGGGCTCTAGAAGTATCAATTGTAAACGCCTACATTTTGTGTAATAGCAATAGACCACCAGGAGCTAGACGTATTAAACAAAGAAATTTTAGGAAAAAGTTAATAGAAAACTTAGTTGGTAATGTAAGAAATACAACTTCACACAAAAGAGGACGATCGTCTATGACAGATGAACATGAAAGATTAAACGGAAAATTGCATATACCTGAGTTCTTAGAGGCTAACAAATCTAAGGATTGCATAGTATGCAGCAACCGAACAGTCCCGGGAGAGAGGAAAAGAACAAGATTGTACTGCAACACCTGCTCTACAAAACCAGGACTACATCCGGGTAACTGCTTTGAGAGATACCACACTTTAAAAAAGTACAAACTGTAATTACATTAAGTTTTTACACTGATAAATAATTTCTCTTGTATCTTTGTTTTTATTTTTCAATATTATTTGCTAATGTAAACATTTTTTTTTCAATAAAAGTTTAATTTTGCATTGTGTTACTTTAATTTTTTCCTCCTATAAAATAACCTAAAATAAAATGAATTATAACAAAATGCAAAATAGATAATATTACTAATATGAATACAATAACAAATAATTTTTATGTATAAAAGTGGTATTTAAATTAGGGCCTTTTAAATGTCCATTTAAATCACATAACGCAATGACAATCAAAACATTGGGGAGTGCAAGCAGCGCCATTGGTTCACTTCAATACATAGCTGTACAATTAAACACATGTGGCCTGGTATCATGGACAGAGGAGTGGTAAGTACAGCATAGTCTAGCCAAACAACAGACCTACACAGAAAAATGGTGGCGGCCTGGTATCATGGACTGAGGAGTGCAAAGGGTTAAATCTCAAAATATCAACTGTTTTTGTGATCCATTTTGGAGCGCTAGTGTAGTCCTATGCGACGCAGTTTAGTTAGTCCAGCTGTGGTTGCGAGCCTCACTAATGACACTAACTTAATTATAGGCACAAATACTCATATTAACAATGGATGGAATAGAATACAATATCGTTTATTGCATTAACAAAATCCATGAAATTGTATCGCAATCGTCAGTTAAAAGACTAAATATTATTTATTAAAAATTAGATATTAAATGGTCAAAGTAAATTAACTATATTAATTAATTATTTAAAACGTTAATGTACACAATCACTCTAACAATGACTCATTCATACATGGAATATCTATTGTAGGTGTATATAATCAAGGGATGAACACACTCTAACGTTATCCTGTGTAACTGTTTACAGGATGACAAACATAACACAGGAAACTAGAATTAAAATTCCCATATTGCCAAAAATTAATATCTTTCATTTTAAAGTAAGAAAAATGAAATTTCTAAATTGGTGTTTGTTATTATTGTTTTAGTTATATTAACTATATTCTTTAAAAACATGTAATGGCTTCAATTAGCATGTACTTTTCAATTCGTTTGATAATAATGTGATTACAAACATTCATTACAGTTTTAGAACTTATGTAATAGAATTAAAATGAAGTTGAAGCAGGAATAAACAAACCTACTATAATTACAACAGGGCTTATACTACTTACTGATGATGAATAGCCTATCACGGCAGAAACGGAGAGTCAGTCAGTTCGGGTGAGGAGAGAAACTGCTGCCGCGGGATCTCACTCGATTAGCTACGGTTGAAAATTACTAAGGAAAACTGGTTGTTGTGACAGCCCTATTTAAGCATAGATATGTTACCCAAGTAAGGTACCCGATTTTGCATGTTTGAACGTCAAATAAATATAATTTAACGTTAAATGTATAATCAAACATGCCATATCAATAACCTACCTGCTTTGAGGCGTGTTCTGTGGTCAATTTAACAAGTAAGGATCCTTTTATGTTTGGTATTTTATTTTGAAGTAGGCTACAGTTCTCTTGATGCGGTAAACTTGGCTGACCCTTAACGTCCTTTGGAGCAGTATGTTCACCATGTTCCTTCACATTCATTTTCGCGGCTAAGGAGTGTAATTACGTTTTTCCTGATGATACTCTGGAATGACTGACATTGCCCTCACCTCACCATAGTTCACTTCCTGCCAGTTTCCACTTCTCGTTCCAATCGCGATAGTTAGAATCTGTATACTGTCTCCTGGCTAAAGTATTGTAGTTTGCCCTTTATTTATATTGGGAGAAAAATTTTAAGCATATCTAACCTTGAGGAGGAAGTGGAGCGAAGGAGATTTAGGGTCGTCCTAAGGACGGATGGATTGACAGCGTTAGGTATAGTGTAGTGTGAAGAAGGGAGGAGTGGTATGGTATGCTGAAGGAGAGAAAATGGGAGGATAGAAGGAGGTGGAGGGGACTTTGTACCAAGCATTGATGGAAACTGTGTTGGATATGTAACTTTAACAAACATGTTAAATGGCAAAATTTTTCCGTCGATAAATTTAACATAATATAGTATCAAAGATTAAGATAATAATAATGCAAATGTATTTCAAAACTTATTGTATTCATCTTTTTTACAAAACTAACCAATTTGGATTTTGAGACTATGGGCAACTTGTACTTTATTTTCAATGAGTTCATCTTGAATTGTCACTTAAATTGATGCAAAATTCAATTTAATACATTCACCACGATGTGTGCCATCGGAGGTACACGCTACAAATCTTTGAACAATCAAATAAGTGTGGTTTTATCAAGTGTACTATGCTAAAATACGACTATGTTTTCAAGGTCAACAATTTAAATTTTCATTAATGCTTGTAAAATATACTTTTGATATAATCGTTATTCATAAGTTTGTTGAATGATAATAATAAAAATCGAGTTTGCTAGAACAATTTTTTTAGTAATATTTGTGATGGCAATCCTGCAATGTGCCTTGACTGTTTTAACAAAATTCATTACAATCTTGTTATTTTATCAGACAAACTATTTTTCAGTATGACAAACTTATATCTTGTGGCTTACTTATTATAAATTAAATCCTTCTTTTAACTATAATTAGTTTTTACATTATGTAAATCCTGGTAATAATTCTCTGAAACATACACCACCAGTGGACATATACGGTCCATATTTAATATAAGACACATTTAAGATATATACAACACACAAATAAAATCTGGCTGCAGTTTAGAAAATTATTCTTGCCATTGCCTGTGGCTCATGCCGGGGTTTTAAAAAGTTCACCATGTACCACCAGTGGCGCACATCGTATTTTTGTGAAGAAATATTTTTATTGCTAACAATTTTAGGTTAGGTTAAAGGGCACTAGGGCAGGAATTAGTATATTGGAGTGATAGGACATCAGCAAACTTACCTTAGAAGACAAGGCATCGTGGTGATTGTGTTAATTTGTTAGAGTAGAATAATACCTTGACAATTCTATTTAGATTATGTGAATTTGTGAGAGAATAATAGAATTGATGATTGAGCAGCTTCAGTGCTGTAAACACATGTATTTTAAGTAAATTTATTAAAATAAAACTGTTGTAATTTTTATGCAAGATTTTCTACAGTAGCAAGTAATTAAAACTTGTACACAAATATTTTTACCAACTGATAGACAGAAATATCTGCTGTTTCCTCCATTGACAGATTTATAAACGTAATACACATCAAGATAAATAAATTAAAGACAATAATAAACCCACCAAATAACTTAAAATTGAGAAAACAAATTGTATTATTTAATTCAATGTAGTTGTTTAAGTTACTTTATAACAAATCCATCTCATTTTATGATGTCATTTAGAATTTTTTTAGTCATAAAATTATAACTCCAGATCAGCAGCTAACAAACTTATTTTAGTAGGAAAAATATAAATTACTCTGCAAGTGTTATTATGCATTGTCGCATGTTCTATAAAAGGCCTACATAGACACAAATATATTAAGAGTAAGTTAAATGTAATTAAATCAAATTATAAGTTTATTTTAAAACTAACCTGTACTTTATATGGATGTGGGCAAACCCAGGCTACTGAAATAAAAATCACAGTACTACATACCATGTGTTTTCCTCACCTATATATAAAGCAAGATGACTTCACTCATTGACCTATAGCCTTGGCTGTTTACTTCCTCTTCCATTTAAAGTGAAAACTTGCTGTTGCCCTCCTAATCCATCTAATACTCTGCCAACATTATGAACAAATTCTCTTTTCCCACCTAGAAAATTTAGCCTTTAGCTTTGATTCTCAATATAAACTTTAGTTTTATAAAATTTGTTCTATTTCGACACCTTTACTTAGTAAATATTATATAAAAACTATGATATCCAATAAAAAAATATATAATGAAAAAAATATATAATGGACCAGCTTTATTGTCAAAAAAGCAAATCAATCAGCAAATGTCTTAAACATAGTTATCAAAGTAAATATTACTAATTTTGGATTCTATGATGAAAAAACGTATAAAAATAAACTACAAACTATTTTCATTTTCCTTAATATCCATTCATATGTATGAAAAAGTTCATGAAAATGCAATAAAAAAAAAAAAAAAACAATTCAGATTATACTATCGATTATTTACTATGTTTGGAATGTTTATTTTTTACAGTTTCAAAAGTGTAAATCATCAAATTCACCAATTATGAAGCAGTGTTTACTCACATAAAATTAGGGATAGAAATCGATTATACAACCTTCCCCTAGAGAAACTGCTGTCTTAGTTACCAAATTATACATGGGAGAAAACAGAGAAAGTTGGAAATGAGTTAATCTTTTACATACAACAAACTGAATACGATGCAAATTTATCTCTAACCAATAAAATTACAGAATTTAATAATGAACACTCAGACTGTCAGTGAAAATGTGACTCACTAACATGAGAAAATATCTCATTAACAAAGAAGTAATATCAAATAACTATGATTAGGCAGTAGAGAGAAACCACCCTAAAGATAGGACTATAAAAAAACTACAATTTGTAATGGAAATGTTTTAATTTATTAACCATAACCCCAACCCTTGGGACAAGAACTAGGGGCAGGGAGACACAATAATTCATGATTACAGTCACCAAGTAAAATAAGCAGTGGCCAGCGACATCCCAGGAATGGAATTCTCTGCTTTCTTGAGGATAATTGCAAGTAAAAGATCTTTGGTTGCACTCTGTAACCAGCTCAGCGGAGTTGAAGACCTTACAAAAGATACTGCGTTGTTTTTTTGGAGGAAGAACTAATAAAATCTCACAGCAAATGTATGAAAATAGAGAAATTTTCTATAAAGCTTTTCTAATTATATAGAATAGCTTTGTAGAATACCAGTCTTTAATCATACAATTATCAACCAGCTTACAAGTATAACCTTAAATGAAAACAACAGTGTTAATCAACTGATAAGCGATACAAATTTAATGAATAGTCTACAACCAGCCCAATATCAACATACTGGATCTATATCTCCAACAGAGCTATCATCACACCAAGTACGGAGTGCATATCAATAAGAGAGAGAAGAGGTATGTCTCTCGTAAAATTGTTAAGTTGGGGATCCAATGGTGCATCGTATCCTGCCATTAAACCTTGACAAAAATAAAGTCAATGGAAACATCACAAATAATAAACAGGTGTGTTGAGGTTGTGTACAATCCTCTCAAAACCATCCCTGCCTAGGAGAGGTGGAAAGAGGAGATCGAGGTATTAGAGGGTAAACAGAGGCTGATATGGAGACTGTATCAACAGTCGTGACAATGATCTAGATATAGCGTTTGCTCGTTGCATCTCAAGGGGCTTTGAAGACCAAAGAAAGATGAGTGCTGGAGTGGCTGTTTAAAATTTAGAAAGAAGTTAAATCAGCCTAAACATTCTGATTGTGTGAGCAACTACTTATATATATATAATATATATATATATATATATATATATATATATATATATATATATATATCCATAAGAATCTAAAAACTAAGCAGCTGTATGTGGGTTAGTGAAGAAAGAAAAAACAAAGATATTGTGGAAAACCAACAAAGCAAGGTTACAATGAGGCATTCAATTATTTCTCGAAGATTTTCAGGATTGTGGATTCCAGGTGTTCTTCCTTGGCTAAACAACCCTTTCTAACTTCCTTGGCATTTACATAGACCGAAAACTAAATTACAAAATGGAAATTGATTATATGACTAAAACTTACTGCCGTTTTTCTCTAAAAATCCTTTTAAATTGTGTTTCTGATAATGTCATCAAAACTATATATTTTTATAATGCTCAAAGTTTAGTTACTTTTAATTGTTTGAGGCAACACAGAATTAGACAATTTTAATATAATTTTCAAAATTAACAATTATAATACTATTCAAGAAAACATTCAGATCCCATTGTAGACTTTTTTATTTTAGGAGAAATGTTGACACTTCAAGAACTGTATATGCTTGAAATTTGTGAATGTTTTGTTAAAATATTAAATTAAATTTTTTGTAATCCTCTCAATATAAATTATAACACAAGGCACAATTTTATATTACATCCATCCCACAACACCATTACATTTGAACAATCACATATTACATAGCATTTAAAATCCAAGAAGAATAATATCATTACATTTGATAACGTATTTTTAAGGAAGGTCAAGAGGCTTTTGAGAGATATGCCTCATACTAAGTTGAAGAATGATTATAAACGCTGAGATTGTTTCACTGTTTTTACCAAATTATAATTAACTCTGAACTATCTAACAAGGATTTAGACTACAATTATTTAATCAAGTAATGTTTTTTTACACTATATATGAAAAGAAATAAACTGCTTATGTCACCTTTTTTGAAATTTTTTTTAACAGAGCAACAATATTGTCATCAATTGTTTTTAAATAATGATAACAAAATATCTTGCAAAATTGCTATTCAGTACTTGATAACATTATTATTATAGTTTTAATTGCAAAACTAATAATACATATGTTTATTATTCAGTTCAATCATATTCTCTATTCATCAAAACACAATTTTATTTTTTAAAGAGAATTTTTCAAGAACATGGTAGGTTAGTATTCTTAAAAGTACATTTCACACTCATGTACATGTATGTACAAGATGAATAAAGATGTTTGACTAAGACTATGCATAAGAGATTTATTCATTCAATGCTAATAATACATCTGACATGTAGGCTATACCTGTTCAAATCTCTGGTGACAGATTGATACGGACATTACTGAAAGAAAAGCCTATGTTAATGTTATAACGGTGGCTCACCTGACACTCTCTCTTCACAGCACAACCTGTGTAGTACTGAGGACTCTACTGTATTCTGCAAGTGTCACAAGGCCAATTGTGAGGTTCACCTTATTGAGTTATCAAGTTATTACATAATGATTCCATATCCAAGATGGATAGTCATTAGAGAAACTATTTTTATGTACATCCTGAAATTAAGTCAGTAGTTCTGTGTTTCTTATTATAAGACAACATAACAGAATTATACCATAACTGAATCTCTTGCTTTTCATTTAGAATTGATTAACCTTGATTTTATTCCATTGTAAATCTTGGCAAGTTTTATTATGAGATGTTAGCGAATCAATTAATGTTAATTGCAAAGCCGCATACAGATTATAATATGAAAATTTGATTGATTATAAGTGTGTTTTTCTCTATGAGTTATTCACACGTTCTTGAATTTTCTGCAGAAAAAATTAATTATTTCTACAAGAAATAATGGCTAATTGTACATTTAATGAAGAAATAACAATCATGCAACAACAGATTTTGTCCTTGCTTCTCCTCCTGATAATTCAGTATGATCTGATTCTAGTACTCCTAAAGAACATTGTACTCAATTTTAAACTTGAGTAACCCCATTTTTAGGTTTTATAGAGGACGATGTTATTTCAAATAAAATAAAACGTCAATAAGAAACTAGCACTTTAGCTAATGTTTTAGAAGTAAGAAAGACTCAAAACGGATTATGAACGAAATGTTCCTTACGACAGTGTAATGTGCAATACTTTGTAACTCAGGATTCATTCTCCTCGGAAAACCACAAAGCAAAACAAAATATTTAAGAAAGTCCAACAAAAAATCTAAATTTATCCTCAGAAAATTGAACATTTAGAAACAAGATTAGAGCCTTGATTATCATAGAAGACATAGATACCACATGATAAATATCATAGGACATAATTTAAAATATTAGAAAATTGAAAAAATTGTCAAATGATATAAGCTTTTAAGCTCTATTAGGAGTTACAATAATTAAAAAACGACTACCAAAGCATTATGTCAAAAATTTAAGGTCAAGAAATTAGTAATTCCATCTTTGAAGATAGTATAACGATAATATTTTTGAGTGTTTTACACTGGGTATTTCACAAATGACACTGAAAGTTTACTAGTTGGTGTGTATAGATCAAATCCTCTATTTTCCAAGATAAGTTAAATTTAGCATTAGATATATTCCTGTTACTCTATGTAAGAATGCAATTGTGATAAATTATAGTACAGTAGAACCTCTTTAATCCAAACATCCACTAATCCGAACGCCATCATGAGAAAGAAAAAGATGTGCATGTACTTCTTCACTGATTCAGAAAAAATGTCTGACTTTTTCAATAATTTATGTAATTACTGTATTATGTATTGGCTATTTTCCAGTTTACCAGGTTCAGTTTCTCAGTTTTATTATAAAAATAACATTATCAAATATATATATATATATATATATATATATATATATATATATATATATATATATGTATATATATATATATATGCTAAGCAGTAAAATTTTCATTTACTGTAGTTAATGTTTATGTTGTATGTACTTTGTTGAATAAACAATACAGTCCTCTACACTGTAAAGCATTTCTCTCTTTTCTTTAAACCTTAAGTATGATCTATTTTAGTCATATTTTAACTTTTTATGTGAAAATAACAATATGTTCTGTAATCCAATAGATTCGATAATCTGAACACCCCCCCCCCCCCCCCAGTTTTAATTAGTTCGGATGAAAGAGGTTCTACTGTACTTTAAATTTATTAAAGAAGGACCAAAAATAAAGGAAATTGAAAAACAAGCTAACAAGCCATAGCATGAGCTAACGTGTGAACTTTCCTTCAAGTTAACAAGCAATAGCATGATCTATCTTATGGACTTTCCTAAAAGTTAAGTCATAGCATGTGCTATTTTGTAGACTTTCCTTCCAGCTAACAAGCAATAACATGAGCTATCTTGTGGACTTTCCTTCAAGTTAAGAAGCAATAACATGAGCTATCTTGTGGACTTTCCTTCAAGTTAACAAGCCATAGCATGAGCTAACGTGTGAACTTTCCTTCGAGTTAACAAGCAATAGCATGATCTATCTTATGGACTTTCCTAAAAGTTAAGTCATAGCATGTGCTATCTTGTAGACTTTCCTTCCAGTTAACAAGCAATAACATGAGCTATCTTGTGGACTTTCCTTCTAGTTAACAAGCAATAACATGAGCTATCTTGTGAACTTTCCTTCAAGTTAACAAGCAATAACATGAGCTATCTTGTGAACTTTCCTTCAAGAGTTGCAAGAGCTTCTAAATCTTTAATGGATCATTTATTTACCGATATTAATAAGAATAAATTGTATAATCATTATCAAACCATGTTGGTAAAATTTTTGAATTAAACAAATCCATTAGATTATGACATGAAAACCTTTAAATAAAACTGAACATAACTCTTCTAGATCTAACAAAGAATCATTTACATGTATATTAAAGGAGGAAAATTCAGCACCTGCAAATAAATGTTTAATTTTCATCCCCTCACTTAGCTGTGGTATATGGAGCAACCACACAAAACAATTTGAACAAGATTTTAGTAACGTATTACAAAAAAAGAACTATTGAAATTAAAATATTGAAGTGCCTCTATTAAAATGGTTCTGTCAAAAGTAATTTTCAAAATTTAAATATTTTTACAGCATATCATCTCTACATTATTTATCAAGTAATTTCATATATAATTAAGGTGCAACCAGATGAAAATCATACACTAGTCATGGGTTTAATACTAGACAGCATCATATTTAATTTAAAAAACATAGTTCAAAAATTGTTAAAAAAAACACTAATTACAGTAGAAACTATTTCATAATACTACCCCAGAAATTAAAAAATTAAATTGAGACGTGTGTGGGAGGGCAGGTGTCTCAATACCACTGTACATGAATGGGAGGGCAGGTGTCTCAATACCACTGTACGTGTATGGGAGAGCTGGTGTCTCAATGCCACGGTACGTGTATGGGAGGGCAGGAGTCTCAATACCACTGTACGTGTATGGGAGGGCAGGAGTCTCAATACC
The DNA here is from genome assembly GCA_035578905.1 of Stictocephala bisonia. Classification (NCBI taxonomy): domain Eukaryota; kingdom Metazoa; phylum Arthropoda; class Insecta; order Hemiptera; family Membracidae; genus Stictocephala; species Stictocephala bisonia. The sequence goes on along the minus strand of JAQJVL010000600.1, from coordinate 253,405 downwards.
ACTGTACGTGTATGGGAGAGCTGGTGTTTCAATGCCACGGTACGTGTATGGAAGGGCAGGAGTCTCAATATCACTGTACGTGTATGGGAGGGCAGGTGTCTCAATACCACTGTACGTGTATGGGAGGGCAGGAGTCTCAATACCACTGTACGTGTATGGGAGGGCAGGTGTCTTAATATCACTGTACGTGTATGGGAGGGCAGGTGTCTCAATACCACTGTACGTGTATGGGAGGGCAGGAGTCTCAATACCACTGTACGTGTATGGGAGAGCTGGTGTCTCAATGCCACGGTACGTGTATGGGAGGGCAGGTGTCTTAATACCACAGTACGTGTATGGGAGGGCAGGTGTCTCAATACCACTGTACGTGTATGGGAGGGCAGGTGTCTCAATACCACTGTACGTGTATGGGAGGGCAGGTGTCTTAATACCACTGTACGTGTATGGGAGGGCAGGTGTCTCAATACCACTGTACGTGTATGGGAGGGCAGGTGTCTCAATACCACTGTACGTGTATGGGAGGCAGGAGTCTCAATACCACTGTACGTGTATGGGAGGGCAGGTGTCTCAATACCACTGTACATGTATGGGAGGGCAGGTGTCTTAATACCACTGTACGTGTATGGGAGGGCAGGTGTCTTAATACCACTGTACATGTATGGGAGGGCAGGAGTCTCAATACCACTGTACGTATATGGGAGGGCAGGTGTCTCAATACCACTGTACATGTATGGGAGGGCAGGTGTCTCAATACCACTTTACGTGTATGGGAGAGCTGGTGTCTCAATACCACTGTACATGTATGGGAGGGCAGGAGTCTCAATACCACTGTACGTGTATGGGAGGGCAGGAATCTCAATACCACTGTACATGTATGGGAGGGCAGGTGTCTCAATACCACTGTACATGTATGGGAGGGCAGGAGTCTCAATACCACTGTACATGTATGGGAGGGCAGGAGTCTCAATAACACTGTACGTGTATGGGAGAGCTGGTGTCTCAATGCCACTGTACGTGTATGGGAGGGCAGGTGTCTCAATACCACTGTACGTGTATGGGAGGGCAGGTGTCTCAATACCACTGTACGTGTATGGGAGGGCAGGTGTCTTAATACCACTGTACGTGTATGGGAGGGCAGGTGTCTCAATACCACTGTACGTGTATGGGAGGGCAGGTGTCTCAATACCACTGTACGTGTATGGGAGGGCAGGAGTCTCAATACCACTGTACGTGTATGGGAGGGCAGGAGTCTCAATACCACTGTACGTGTATGGGAGAGCTGGTGTCTCAATACCACTGTACGTGTATGGGAGGGCAGGAGTCTCAATACCACTGTACGTGTATGGGAGGGCAGGTGTCTTAATACCACTGTACGTGTATGGGAGGGCAGGTGTCTCAATACCACTGTACGTATATGGGAGGGCAGGTGTCTCAATACCACTGTACGTGTATGGGAGAGCTGGTGTCTCAATACCACTGTACGTGTATGGGAGGGCAGGTGTCTCAATACCACTGTACGTGTATGGGAGAGCTGGTATCTCAATGCCACGGTACATGTATGGGAGGGCAGGTGTCTTAATACCACTGTACGTGTATGGGAGGGCAGGTGTCTCAATACCACTGTACGTGTATGGGAGGGCAGGTGTCTCAATACCACTGTACGTGTATGGGAGGGCAGGAATCTCAATACTACTGTACGTGTATGGGAGGGCAGGAGTCTCAATACCACTGTACGTGTATGGGAGGCAGGTGTCTTAATACCACTGTACATGTATGGGAGGGCAGGTGTCTCAATACCACTGTACATGTATGGGAGGGCAGGTGTCTTAATACCACTGTACGTGTATGGGAGGGCAGGTGTCTTAATACCACTGTACATGTATGGGAGGGCAGGAGTCTCAATACCACTGTACGTATATGGGAGGGCAGGTGTCTCAATACCACTGTACATGTATGGGAGGGCAGGTGTCTCAATACCACTTTACGTGTATGGGAGAGCTGGTGTCTCAATACCACTGTACATGTATGGGAGGGCAGGAGTCTCAATACCACTGTACGTGTATGGGAGGGCAGGAGTCTCAATACCACTGTACATGTATGGGAGGGCAGGTGTCTCAATACCACTGTACATGTATGGGAGGGCAGGAGTCTCAATACCACTGTACATGTATGGGAGGGCAGGAGTCTCAATAACACTGTACGTGTATGGGAGAGCTGGTGTCTCATACACTGTACATGTATGGGAGGGCAGGAGTCTCAATAACACTGTACGTGTATGGGAGAGCTGGTGTCTCAATGCCACTGTACATGTATGGGAGGGCAGGAGTCTCAATACCACTGTACGTGTATGGGAGGGCAGGTGTCTTAATACCACTGTACGTGTATGGGAGGGCAGGAGTCTCAATACCACTGTATTGAAAAAAATTAAATTGTATGTTGTGACAGTGTTAATTTAAATTGACAAAGTTTAATTTAAATTAAACGTTATATTAAATTTAAATGTTAATTTAATGTAACATTTAAATTAATTTTAAATGTTACATGATAAAATTAGCATCTTTTTAAATATTTTCTGGATGAATTATATAGTTATTGACATCTTTTAATTGAATATAATTTTTTATTTTAATATTAGCCAAAATATCAAATGACACTTTTTTTGTATACTTGTACATGTGTGATTCTAGAGGTTATAACTTTATAACAATTGCATACCTATTAAAAGCAGTTTCTTAATATTTGAATGAGTACATTTTCAAAATGCTCTACTCTGTTCTTAATGTGTTCTTATATATTTTACTTGTGAATAGATTATATGTATGAATGGTGTGTTTATTTTTTCAGACAAAAAATGCAACAAGAAAATTTCTTATCAAGATGAAGACTAATTATATTTGAATTAAAAATAATATACATGCTTTTCTTTTATAATCATTAATTATAGCTTGAACTCAATTGAAGGTCAAATTGTCAATTAGTTTTGAAATACTATGTTAACAATAAATAAAATTATTGCACTATAAGCAACCTACTTGTGACTTCCAGGTGTATCTGATAATCTTATATACTGTAGGGTGTTCTGGCTTAATATTTTCTGAACAATTAAAGAAAAAGCAATAACACTTGGTACATTATTACTACACCTAAATATCTACTTTTTGTTGTAACTATCAGTTTTGTAATATATCAGGGGGCAAGAGTCAGAAGAAAAACTTAAATGATAGCATAGGTTAAGTAAAACATAAAATTTAAGGTCTACATTAAGAGGACATAGTATTGCGAATTTGACCTCACAAGATCTACCTGTTAAAAAAATAACTGGTTTACAGTTTTAACTTATTGGCTCTCTTATAAGCAGTGATTGTTCTTTACCATTGTTTAAATAGTAAATAAATGCACCAAACAATCAGTAAAATTGTAGAGAGACGTTTGTACTAGATAGCATTATCTGTTATGAGCATAATTAGTGACCAAAAGATGATTGTATAGCCATATACTGCAAAATCACAGTACAACATTCTCTGGTAGAACAACAGAGTTCCACCTGTTTCAAACCAGTTTTTACCCATGCCGCATCGCACCTCGGTGGTCTAGTGGATAAAGCCATCGTTTCCTGTGGCCAGGGAGTTGGCAGGGCCTAGGTTCGAATCTCAGTTAGGGCATAAAAAGGTGAGTGGTGCTATTGCATTAGAACTGTTCTTCCGCAGGTATAGGCTTACATGGCCCAACAAGCATCAGGTTCATTTATTAGAGAACGGTGTGGCAACATGACAGAATAGCGGTAGGATGATTCTAATGTAATGTTGACTGTGTAGTCAGTAACGACAGTTACTGCAACAGTTTTGATTATTTTTATCTTCTTATTCAATTACTTGCCCTTGCGATTTATTGTTTTTAATTTATTGCGTCACAAAAAAGTTATAATGTAGGTCCTTAATATGTACTTTCCTTAATATTATTTCTTGGCTCAAGTTGGGAGATTTAAACATTGTAAATGCATACTAGACCTAAGAAATAATTTTTTAGGATAGTTAGATACTCTTCACATCCAATGGTTGATTTTGACCAAGGATTTTGACAAAAATACAAAACGTATTTTAGATAATTTCAAGATCATTTCATCATTTAGAAAATTCAAGATAATTTAAAAGGTTTTGTCCAGCAGAGATGAATAGGTACTGCAAACAGTAATGAAAAAGGTTGATCCAGTACAAAATGACAGCTCTTCACAGGTTTCATTTGGTTGTAGGAAGACTTTTTTTAGTAGCCACAGTTCTTCAACTAATAAAATTAAAATATCGTAAAAGGAATGAAAAATATTCAACATTAGAGCTAATATTAACAGTTATCTAACATATTATCTTAACCCACCCACCCACGTACAGTGGTATTGACCCACCCGTACATGTACAGTGTTATTGACCCACCCGTATACGTATACGTACAATGGTATTGACGTATCGCCCATCCAAACACATACGGTGTTAATGTAATAAATCAAAGAAAAAATGCTGCTAGAATTTGAATATTGCGTGTACCTCTAGTAAAAAAGTACATTATGGATTTAGTAAGCAACAAGGGTTAACAATTTGAACATTTACTCTAAAAAGTAAACATACCAAGAAAAAATTAAGTCAAATCTTTGAACATCTGCCATTTTGTACTGAATCAACCTTTTTTAGTGCTATTTGTGATATTTATCTCTGCTAGACAAATCCAGTAAAACTATGTACATCTTGACCTATGCTTACATTCAATATTTTTGTCAAAGCCCTTGGGGAGCAATTTAAAAGTCACTAATTACCCTAAAAATGATTTTTTTTTGGTTCAGTATGCATTTACAAAGTTGAACTCTCCCAACCTAAGCCAAGAAAAGAATATACAGCCATTAACAACAGGAATATATAACCATCAACAACGGGAAAATATAACCGTCTACAACAGGAATATGTAGCCGTCTACAACATAGCCATCAACAACAGGAATTGATTGCTTCCTATTTACATGTACGGAATAGGAAGCAATTCTCTAATTCCCCTTTAATTAGTTACTAATTAATTAGTTACTAAGCGTATTAGTGTGTTAAAGTGGTCTCTTCCTCTTTTACTACGTCATGATCTATATATTTATAATATGTAATTATTCGTAGATCTGTTAGCTGGGTAAATTACTTATTGAATACGCTTAGTAAATACAAACATTTAGTTAAAAACCCTCGTTGTCCGTCCAAACATTGGACAGGTGAGCTAGAAACCTCGAGCTATATTAACCCACCCACCCACCCATACACAAACAGTGGTATTATATTAAAATCTGTACCTTAAAATAACTATGAAAGCATTTGCCAAATGAAAAACATATGTAACAAACGTGTTGATTTTGCTAACATAGAATAAATAAGAAATATTCATACACACACCCATACACGTACAGTGGAACTGACCCACCCGCCCACCCATACACGTACAGTAGTACTGACCAACCCGCCCACCCATACACGTACAGTAGTACTCACCCACCCTCTCACCCATACACCTACAATGGTATTGATCCGACCGCCCACCCATACACCTACAGTTGTATTGGTGAACCAATACACTCGTAGACTCAACAGTTATTGTAAAAAAAATTTTTTTACAATGTCTGGTAATGAATTATAATTCATTTTATTACATTATTAGCCTAGGTAATAATGTAGAATTTTACCAAAGGCTACATATTCCTGTTGTTGACATAAACCTGTCAACAACAGGAATATGTAGCTGTCAACAACAGGAATATGTAGCAGTCTACAACAAGAATATACTGCATAGCTTCAACAACAAGCCGTCAACAACAGGAATATGTAGCAGTCTACAACAGGACCTACATCGATCTTTTCTAAACTGTAAACTAGTGCAATTTTTTAAAAGGTGGTCCTTTTGAGGTTGGATTTGTGGCACTGTGTTCTCCCAATACAGACAGACCGTTAACTTGATGTACTATTCGACCTGTGCTTTCATTTAAGATTTTCTTCCGACTCCTTGATATGGCAGAATTGATACTTACTTCAAAAAAATAGATTTTAAGGTCTAGACTAGTTAAAAATCTAGCATTTAATTGTTATTCTTATGAGAAATTAAAATATTTCAGATATTATTTAGTTTAATCAAACAATTTATACTTGAACACTTCACGTGGGATCAGGGCCGTATTTACAGGGGGGGGCTTGACAGGCTAAAGCCCGAAGCGGCAATTTTTAACACAAACTTTTTGGCAGCGATATTAAAAAATTACGAATTATAAAGATTTACTAATATTCATTTTCCTCCTTTAATGGGTACATTGTCCATCCACAGCAAAATGCAGTGCATTAATGTTGCAAAAATTAAATTAATTAAAATGGAAAAAAAACTGTCCTCAAAATTAAAGTTCAAAATATGAATGTCTATGCAATGCTTAAGAGTGTTGCCATTAGCGCTTCAGGCGTTGGAGTGGAGCAGCAAGTCAGGTAACCTACCACTGTCAGGCAAATCACCTAAACTATCACACTCACAGAATCACAGGAGGTGTTGTGTGTTTTTACTGTTGTGTTGTGTACTCTTTTTTCTCCGAAGGCTAGCTTCTGCAAATTGCATCTGGAATTGCCGCGCAGCAACTGAGCTTATTTGTACTCTTGTGAAAATAATGGCTTAGAATATATTTATTATATTATTAGATTGGAACATTCTAAAGGCGGCAAAGTCGACATAGCTTGTAGGCGGCAAAATGGTAAATCCGGCTCTGCATGGAATGTAGTAAGTGTTATTGCTTTACATGTAATCGTTAAGAAAATATTAAGCAAGTGGGAAACTGTACGTACACCCTTTATAGATACTTAAAATAACTGTTTGCCGCCTGGAGTCAATATGAAAACAATCGGAATATTAATATGTTTGTAAAAGATATTCTGTTAATTTTTTAATCATCTTTTTCATTGTCTCAGACTTTTTGAAAAATTACTCCACTTGTTAGTTATGACAATAAATGTAATAAAAGGTTTTAGCATAAGCCCCTCATACACCGGAACAATTTTTTTTTTTTTACATGCTACCTGAGAAAATGAGAAGATCCAATCCTGATTATTTTAAAACAGAATCAATGACTGGCCGCTGCAACATCTGTTTTACACCATAAATGAATATATGAAATGGTGTGCTTTGTAATAAATGAGAGACTACCAACCTTTTATTATCTATATTCCTCTTTCTATAAACTGTTTGCCAAACTGACACTATTTCAATCTTGATGATTGTAAAAAAGTTATATATATATATATATATATATATATATATATATATCCTACTGTCACAGATCTTAGGCTTGATCATCTTCACTTTCTTCTCCGTCATTCCCAGCACAAGCCACACAAAGACGCGTACGTGTATTGACCCATCCACCCACCCATACACGTACGGAGGAGGTATTGACCCACCCGCTCACCCATATGTGTACGGTGGTTTTGATGTACAGTGGTACTGACCCACTAACCCACCTATATACGTACAGTGGTACTAACCCACCGCCCACCCATACACGAACGGTGGTACTACGTACGGTGATATATATATATATCCTTTCAGATAAGTATAGACTGAGTAATTTGCATTATTATTACCAAAGGGACTGCTCCCTTCTACATGCATTTTACCCCATTGCATGTAGATGTTGAATATGCATTTTTTTAAATTATAAAAAATGTTCCCTTTACATGAAATTATAAATGTTAAATAATTGAGTAAATTAAATAAAATATTTATAGTATTTAAAATACTTAATTATTAATTAATTAATTTCACCTATTGTAATTGAATAAAAATACTTGTACGATTAAAACATTAAAAAAAGTATAGAACAGAAGTTCATATCAATTGAATATTTTACATGGATCTGTAAAAAAAATATCGAATCAAAAGCAATGTATGCATCTTACATATTAAATTAAAACATTGAACTATTTCATTCATTTATTTTATAGTTAGAGTTCATTTTGATATAATAATATATTGTTTATTTAAATAATTACTATGTTCTGCTTTATTAAAATAATCTCATTAGTTTTTAAATAGAAAATCAGAATTCATATTTAACAATAATACATTGCATTTAATTGTTATTTTTCTGAAAATTTAAAATATTTAAGACACATTTAGTTGAACTGAACAATTGATACCAAACTAGCTGTAAGTAAATACAGTTGCTATATACAACTGCTATTGGGACTTTGAAAGCAGAGGTCTAACTTTAAACATGGTTATAATAGACACCATAAAGTGAATCTTTTCCTCAATCCAAAAATTGAATTTTCATTCAGTTAGCTTATGTCAGGTCCCAAGCTTATTTGGAGGTTAGTAAATAATAATTTGCAAAATTTAAATTAAACAGACATTAAAATGAATTGGTAAAAAAATATAAAAATAATACTGCTTTTTTTCTAATATTACTTTGATGTGATTATCAATAAGAAATGTGCATTTTTAACATCACTGTAATTAATGATAAGATATGAAGTTCTAACATATTTCAAATTAGTCTCATCACTAGATTATAGGTTAATTGATCCAACCTGTGGCATAACCATATGGTTAAATCATAAGATGACTTGTTTTTTTTGTAAATACATATTTTTTGTAATTACATTGTGTGGTAAAGATCCAACAAGTTATGAACATCAGTTCAGCGTAGATAAGAGTTTCATCAGTATCAGGAGGAACCATGGACCTCATTGGTTTTACACATGACAGGGGAACACCTTTGTTATACAGAAACCATCTCCAGCTGTTTTAGAATTGACAGCACTGATGTTTTTACTCTTTAAGTGCTTAAACAGTTCTCTTAATTCTTAATAAATAGTAATAATAACGTATCGCCAAGTGCTTAACCCATCGCCAAGCTACTCCTTATCTTCATGTTTGACCATGAATTTAGTTATAATTTACATTCGTTGAATTAAAATTTGAATTCAAATTTGCCTGTGTGTTGACTCAGTGGCGAAGGTTTCAGACTGCAGAGGGTAATGTCCAAGGTTCGAATCCTAACTGAGCTAATGGTTGGTTTTCCACTCGTTGAAAAAGTTCACACACAGGTCTGTAGGCTCATGTGAACTGGCGAGTAATGTTAAAAAAAATTCTGCTAAATAAATTATGCAAATTCTGTCAAGCTGAATTTGAATAATCTGGTACATAAATGCTACCACATATTTTTCTAATATTTAAAAACATAATTGTGCTATGTATTTATTAGTAGTGAAATCTGTATATGAAGTACACACCTGCCCTCCATCAATTATATCAATTTTATGTGGGATAGAAAGACTTTGGGGAATGAGGAGTTGGACCATTACAACTGTAAGTTTAATTGCTAGGTGGGCGCCAATGCCACATTACATGAAATGAAATGAAAAATTAATTTGCTATACAAAATGTGTGACAATTGGTTAGGTTAGAACTAAAATGTCCTCTCTTACATCTAACATTAAAAATATGTGGATGGGTGGGCAGATGGGTAAAAACCAGGGTACGTATTGGATAGGTGGAAAGGTCATCCACACGGTACGTGAATGGATGGGTGGGAGGGAATCAACACTGTACGTGTATGGATGAGTGGGAGGGTCTTCAACATGGTACGTGTATGGATGGGTGCAAGAGTCATCAACACGTTATGTGAATGGATGGGTAGGAGGGTCATTAACACAGTATGTGTATGGATGGGTGGGAGGCTCATCTACATGGTACGTGTATGGAAGGGTGGAAGGGTCATCAACACGGTACATGTATGGATGGGTGGGAGGGTCATCAACACGGTACGGGTATGGAAGGGTGGGATGACCATCAACATGATAAGTGTATGGATGGGTGGGAGGGTCATCAACACAGTAAGTGTATGGAAGGGTGGAAGGGTCATCAACACGGTACGTGTATGGAAGGGTGGGAGGGTCATCAACACGGTAAGTGTATGGAAGGGTCATCAACACGGTATGTGTATGGATGGGTGGGTGGTCAATACATCTGCACATGTAAGTGTAAGCAAGTAGCTCCTCGCTCTTGAAACTCGGAAGACAGACAGCTCGGGCTACCATACCATTGTTGGCTACATGTATACTGTATGTTAATACTACTGAATATGTTTGAGTTGGCAGATAAGTCAATACCACAAACATGTATGTTTAGGTAGGTGGGTAATGACCTAAACATAGTTCCACCTACTTATTGCAATATAAAATAGATTATATTTTTATTGACACGATCTGTGTGTGTATGTTTTCATTTACATTAAGTAACACACTGAAAAGGAACACTTATATAACAAAGTACTTATTAGACTCCTCAATCAGTTTGAATTTGAATTACATTTTTTATCAGACAAATTTAACTAAAAATAATGCTTATGAGATAGTAAAAAACTATTACTGTATATAAGAGTCTAAAATACAGAGGAAGAGGAAGTGATTTATTGAAAAAATTTAAATGAGTGACTTGGTGAGAAATTCATTGAATAAGTAGTAATTAATGGTAACCAATCATGAGAGTAGGGAAACCCAAAGTTGAATCTTATTTTAACGAAGCTCATCATATAATTTGCTCTACATATAAGTTACTAATGACATATTTTGATATACTGTATAGTTTGCTTCCTTTTAGTTATTGATGATTTATTTTATTTATTATGACTGCCTATATTTTCTTTAAACAATTTGTTAGGCTTGTTCTATAGCATTAGATAGTGTTTATTATATTAAGAATTTTAAGTAACTCAAGAATATTACTGAAGTAATTAATTGAAACTTCTACTTTTTATGGTTTACATTCTCGTACTATAATTTCTGCTGTGTGTGACTCCTAACAGCTTAAAAACCACCTACCTACCCTACATAAAAAGTACATCCACTCCACCTTACTAAACACACATAACTCGATATATTATGTCAGATGTTTAGCAACAACAAGCCTTCCATTTTGTATTCGCCAGACCCATATTACTTGTTATATCTTCTTGTTAATTTTAACCAACTCCCCCATGAACTCAGCTTCCATTTTATCGTAGAACAAAAATTAAAAAGATTATAGGCTTTGTTCCCATTCCTCTTAACACTGAAATTGCGTTGTCTAAATTATCATCATTGACTGGGATGTCCGTATGGGGTGGTTGCTGGTATTCAGGTGTTGTGCAAGGGAGAAAATTGAGTATCAGGCTTGTCAGTTTTCCAAAATTCAGAAAATTTTTTAAAGACTTATAATATGTGGTTCAAATTCCACATTAAACTGTAGAGTTCCTTGTTACCCTGACTATTGGGCTATTAATAAATGACCTTTTGTAAGAAACAGTTGACCTTAGTCAGTAGTAATGACTACACTGGTTCAACTATACTTCTCACACTCATTCGGTATCTAAATTCACCAATATCTTGGCAATCAGTGATTTATCAATCATAACATCAGAAGAAATATATTTACCCTTTTAGTATGAAGCAGGCGATATATCACCCACAGGAACTTGTTTAAAAGGACAGTGCGAAAAAGAATTGCAGGCGATTCGTCATGCGTCCGTAATCATGTCAGTTTTGTGTACATAATTGATCATATAACTAATAAATTGGTGTTACCTTTGTATAAAACATAATCTACAACAGGTTTCCTACTATTTGTCATTATTTAGTAGTTGGAATTATGAAAATAGCTGACAAAATAAAGTGTCTGTTAAAATATATCATGCCACTTGTAAAGAGCCACAGTCAGGTCAGTCCAACGGACAAGTGGTTTGTTGTTTATGTCTGTCATGATTGTATTGTTGAAATGTTTTTTGTTAGATATTTAGTTCTTTGTTTTTCTATAAACTGCTAAGTATATATTCATTTGACTTTTTATAAGTGTACAACTACGAGTATATATTTTTTAATTATTATGTAAAAATTGGAAGAAAATCAACAACCTTGTAAAATAATATATTGGCAACAGAAAGACAGGTTTCCTTCAGGTAAACTATTCATAGTTGTGTTTTTATAACAAACCAAAAAGTAAAATGTTGGAGACTTTTTATCTGCATAAGTATTTGTCAAAACTGAATTAATATGAACAAGCATAATTTGTATTTTCTTCAAGTAGTTCAGTTATATACAACTGTAAAAAGTCAGATTATACTCAAAGAAACAATACAAAAGACATTTATTCACAAAGAGAATTATATTAGCACATAAAAAGAGTTAAACTGAGACTAAAGACATCAAATATACATTTTACTCATTTCTGAACAATTCTAGTTCACAAATAAAAATAATTCAATAACAAAAAACATATGTATTGTTAAAAAAATAGTTTTAGTGAAAAATATTAGTCAACCAGCTGTTTGATGAACCTCCAATATTATGCTGTTTGATTTCTTACAACAATTAAAAAAGTCCACAACCTTGTGAATATTTAATTAGAGGAATTATTATTTTCTTTATAAAGACTTGCAATTACGAATATTTTGTGTGAGCCTCTTCCAAAAGACCAAGATCCTTTTCACTGTTTTAAAAAATGGTACCCTTAAACATTCTAAAATTGGGTACGGTCCTAAAAGGCTGTTCATTTGTCATTTGGCTATTAATTAATGACACTTTCTAAGGAATAGTCGGCCTTAGTTTGTAACAATGACTACATTCGCTCATCTACACTCATCACACTCATTCGAAATCCATATTCGTCCATATCTTGACGATCGGCGTCTTATGAATAAATAAATTTTAACAAATAAAAGGGTTAAATAAATTAATACATGAAGTGGTGAATTACTGCTAATAATTCAATTGAGCAAATGAAATTTCAAAAGGAATTATTTGTAAGTATTTTGTTAATATGGACTTTAGAATCACAAAAACAAAAATACAAGGAGTGTATTTATTCTGAAGAGGAAAACTTTGCAACAAACACAAATCCATTAAAAAATAACTTGATTGGTCTATATTGACCTTGTGCTGAAAAAAGTGATTGTCAGGTCATTGCTTATGGGTTTACAAATACTGTTTACTTCTTTGTTTGTTTAGAACTCATATTTATTTATTGCATTTGCTTTTCTGTTACTTGCTCGTTCCTCCATCAATCATTTTGAAACTTCACACACCTTTTAATGAAAGTAGTACCAAGGATTTTCATGTATTAAAGAGATGGTAAAAATGTCAGATAATTCAATGTTATAAGCCTAATAAAATAAGGTATTGCAGATTATTTCTATTTATTTATTTCTACCACAATTTTATTTCTATAAGCTTAACAAAGTTGTAACTATCACAGAACAATTTAAGTACCTTCATTAAAAAATAAGTTAAGTTTCTAAGTTATCAATGGAGGATCAGCAAGGAAGAGAAAAGCAAAAATGTTCAAGTTTAGATTTATTAAATTCAACAATGTTACTTTTATAAATAATTATATTTATATGAGTATCTTTATATTTTACAAGGTTAAAAAATTGTATTGTATCAATAAGTAACGAAAAACACACTAACCACTGAACTGCAATTTAACCGGATATAATGAATTTGTGTACATTTCTTGACCTACTGATAAAGGATGAAATACTTTCCTAAACGATGCTTTACTAAAGTTTGATAATGATTAAAAATTACATGGCATTTCATGAGTGACCCATTGCAAAGGGACCTGCAGTCCAAATGTTCATTTATCCAGCTGGTAAGTAAAACTTTAAAGCCATTTGCATTTCTTTATGCAAAACATCACAGATGCAAACAAAATATATTATTTTGAGAGTTAATTTGTTGATGTAGTTTAACAATCAGCCAATAGCAGACTCACATTTAAGAGTAAGATCATCCCAGGGCCTTAATTGGCTGATAAGGAAGTTTCCAGATTACTTGCTATCAGACTTTGGTCGATAGTCACTATGTGATTCTTTAGACAGGGTTCTTCGTGGTTATCCAGTTTCAGATTCTTGGACCATTACTGATGACTTGGTGCAAAATGTTGATGAAAAAAGTCAGAGAAAACAGATGCTTTACAACTGCTTCATTATGTAGTCTGTCTTCAAGTGTCAAGAAGTGTGATTATTGTGACAGACTGTTTGAAGTACCAAAAGTTATGCTTACGGTAGGTTCCCAAAATGCTGACGGAGAATCAAAAACACAAACGTTTGACAAGAATCACACAAAAAATGTTTAACCAGTTCTCTCACATTCCTAGAACATTAGAATCGTGATGGTTAAATTTTTTAAACCAAATTAATTGTCACTGTGACATACTCATGATGAGTGTCAGCTGCTTCCATACCCTTAGCGTTATGAAAACGTACACAGCGCATAAATTCACAGTTGGCGGCATTTTTAACCGGAGGAGGAATTTTAAACAGTCATAAATGACCTTAAGTACAGTCGATTGGATCCGTAACGGTGGCTGGCATGCCAATAGATAGTAGACCCAGCACGCATGCGCTGAACGCCGACCGCAGCGCTACAGCGGCGGGATTCCAAAACGGTAATTACTTTTAAAACACGCCTCGTAATTTGATTCAATACAATCTAAAAAGCAGAATTCCTACTTTTCTTGCTCTAGATTACTCAAGAATTGACGTAAATTTTCTTCAATGTTAATTCTAATCTTTTTTGTATTGTTTTTAGTATGAATTTCAATATTTTTGGAAATTGGCAAAGAAATTAAAAGTATATTATGGTCTGAGAGACCAGGGTCAGTGTTGAGAATACTGTTGTTGCCCCAATTTAAAGTTGTTAAAATATTATCTATACAGCTTTTTGATCTACCTGTTATTCTTGTTGGTTTTTTGTTATTAATATCATGGTTAGCTAGGTTCTCAAATGATTCTGAAAATCTGTTCTTTTTTAACAAATTAATATGTTAATGGCAATATGTTTTGTTTTTACCTCCTTTTCTAGTGTTTGCATTAGAAGTTTTAATTTGTTAATGAACATGTCAGTCATAGGGTCCGGTGTTCTGTATATTGCCATAACTAGGCAGTTTAGTGATTTTATTTCCAAGTAAGAACCTTCAAATATATATTCTTCGTTTAGTTTTTGAAGATCAGGTTTGTGTATGGTATGTAAATGATTTTTGGTTAGAATACCAAAAGGACCCACCCCTTGAATTATTTCTAATAAAACCATCTGCTAATTTGAAATCATTTAATTTGTTTAAAAAAAGTTGATTTGAGTGGCTTATTTTGTGTTCATTGAGGCAAATTATCTTTTGAACATCATAATTAAATTTTGATAGTAACATTTCCAATTCGTCAATTTTTCCCTTGATACCTTGGATATTATAATGTAGTAAAGCAGGCCTTTTAGTTTGACTTTTTTCATCAATAGTAATTGGGCATCTTTCAGCTGTTTTTCCAAGCTTCCACAGATCTATCTTTACTTGGTCTTTCCATTGCTTCTTAGGACGTCCGCAGGATCTCCTTCCTGTTGGATTGCTTCTTCTATTTCTTTTATCAAAGTTTGGGCTTCCCTTCTTAATACATGCCCGGTCCATCTCATTCTTCTGCTTTTAGCTTCAGCTACAATGTCAGAGTATTTATAAAGATTACTAATTTCTTGGTTGGATTTAATTCTCCATGTGCCTCCTTCTTTGGTAGGTCCAACAATTTTTCTCATGATCTTATTTTCAAATGTTATTAGTTTCCAATCTGCTTTTTTGTCAAGTACCCACGTCTTTGCACCATATAAAAGGATTGGTCTGACTGTAGTTTTATATACTTTTAATTTTGTTTTGTGTGATAGTAATTTAGATGTTATAATTTTTTTTGCTGCATACATGCTACTGTTTACTAGGTTTGTTCTGTTCTTAATTTCTATTTGATCATCATTTCTTGAATTTATCACTGTCCCAAGGTTCATTTATAATTCAACTCATGGTTAATTATCTTTAAACTTTCTCTGGCATTGTTTCTTTGACCAAAATGTATTAATTTTGTTTTGTCATAATTTATTAGCAACCCTACAGACTGTGTTTCCTGCATTAGAATTCTGGCCATTTCCAAAAACTCTTCACGACTTTCAGAAATTAACATTATATCATCTACAAACACTAACACTCCGATTTTAGTTCCAATAGTGATTCCTAATTTTCTATCCTTAATTTCTTTTAGAGCTCCTTCAAGGGTAATGTTAAATAATAAAGGTGAAATTAAATGAAAAATGTCTTTATTAGGCAGAGTTAGGACAATTAAATCCTCTCTTCCACTCAACCATAAAAATTTAGGTGTCTTAATGTCAAACTGTGGTGAGTACTCATTTTCTAGTTTTATCTTGCATTTTGAGTAACACCTTAGTTTTGCCATTGTAATTAGTTTAGTAGGGATTCCAAAGTATTCTATTTTTTCCCATATTCTAGATCTAACAACACAATCATATGCCTTCCTAAAATCTATAAATAATCCACAAAGTTCTTTATAAAATTCACAATATTTAGCTATTGCTTTTTTTATTAGGAAAACTTGATCAGTGGTGGACCTGCTTTTTTGGAACCGAGCCTGATGATCTGCAATTATTTCATTTAGATAAACTTCAAGTCTTCTGTGGATTATTTTTGATAGAATGTTATAATATAAGGTATTTAGCAATAAATTCCTCTATAATTGTTTGGATTTTGTTTATCACATTTGTTATGTATGGGCACTATTATAGCTTCTTCCCAATCTAAAGGCATTTCCTCTTTTTCCAATATAATAATACAATAGCCAAATATTTGAAAGGGCAGATTACTTTTGTAACACGGGAAACGGATAAATTCCCAGCCTCTATTAGTGCCGAAACGTGGTAAACGGATATATCCCCCAAACCCTATATTATAACATTTAATAAATTGTAGTTACAGAGGGATCTGCTATAGTTAAAGATAATGTTGAACAGTCTTTTTAAACAATGGTTTGTGTGATCTGAAAGTAATTGGTTGGTCGTAGTGGAAAGAGAAAGTGGCTTTGTCAACTAAGACACGCCCGACTGCCAGTCTGAGGTTACCCATTACGCATGAAACGGATAAATCCTCAACTAGTTATATGAGTTTGTGAAGGAGTTTTGCTTGTGTTGTTTATTTTTATTATCATTCCTGGACATGTCTTACTTCAATTAGTTCTGATTCATTGTGTTTTTGCTGCTTATTTTTATTGTTTGCAGTTTTATCTACGAGCATCAGTTTTATTGACCATATAGTATTTCTACTATTTTTATATATTTTACATGTTTTATTTCATTGATTTCCTTTATATACATTCCATTTTCAGTCATTTTTAGCTTAATTAATTTTTATTTCTATTTGATCTTGGCTGAAAACCGAGTTTGAACACACAAATCTATAAACATACTGTATATATTTTTAGAATTTGTTTGTAAATTTTAAACTTAAAAAAATTTTTTTTAACTATTTCTTCATTCTTTGCTATTTTTGTACACCTTATTGCATCCTCAAGGGAAAACAAAAATCCGCTTTGAGAAAATTACTTTTTTACATTTTTAAATAATTACGCTATTTCAGTACAATAAGACAAATTTATTCCACATTGCAAGGGTTAAAGGACTATATGTTTCCTAATAATTTTCATTGCATACTCTTTAGACAAACCAATAATAACACTGGTGTAGAAATAATACATATGGTTTGGTTTACAAAAAATATATTTATACTTATTTTGTTAGATTTTCATTTTATAAAAGAAAAATATAATAAATTAAAACATTTCACAGGCCGAAAGAACGGTATCTATCACATACCTATTAATACTACTACTTACAAGCTAAGTTGGCAAAATAAAAAGTAAAATTATAGAAACAACTATTCTTTGATATAAAAATAATTAATTGTACAGTAGCTGACATAAAAAATCACATAGTTCTATGCCCTATTGTGGCTGACTGTTATATAGATAACGCTATACAGTGTTTCATTCTTTAAAATTATATACATACACAAACAAGTTTATTGAACAAACAATTAATTCCTTAACATAATATAATATGTGACAGTTATTGAATTTAAGTATTAGTTTTTATATTTATTTAGGTAGAAACGTATCTTTTGAAACTTGTTATTTACTTCAATGTTGGTATTGCTATTTTTAGAATTAAATTCCTGAAAAAAATAACATCTTTAAAGTATTCTTTAAAACTATTGAATGTATTTTTATTGCTTTTAAAATATCAAGTCAGGTCTCTTTTATTTAAAATGTTGTAAAATAATTAATTACAGCTATTCTTGAATGGTAAACAAAATAAAACAGTATAATACACAATACAAAATGTATGACAAGATCTCAAAAGCGATAGTAATACTTTAATTTTTATTTTTTTTTTATTTACAAGTTATGCAAACAGTTTGCACCATTTTAGATTTATAAAAAGGCAAACATAAGTCTTTTAAAATGTACAAATGATTACATTTACTACGATTAGATTTACAAAACATTATTTCTATATTGTGGTCATTTACTACGGATATGAACTTCCTTAAGAGGACTACAAGTGAATGAGATCTCGGAAACAACACATTGTGTTTACTTTGTACAAACTACTTCTTAATCAGCGACCGCATCTTATTCACACACCGATCCATGAAGTTACGTTTACGCTTTAGTGTATCACTACTAGATGTGACTGAGTCTGAAATATTGTCCAAGTCATCGTGAAGACTGACTGATTTCTCCATCAACGGTTCCAAATGTGTATCTTTTGAGGGATTAGACTCTAGGAGGGCATCAGAACTGTGTGTTCTTGAAGGAGGAGGTGGAGAATCGATCACTCTCTCAGCACTTTGGCTTCTAGCTGGAACCTCTGGAGGTGACTGGATGGAGTTACTTCCATCAGTTGCTGCATCTAGAAGACCCTCAACACTGTGAGTTCTGGATGGAGGGGCTATCTTCCGCCGACGAGTCTTTCCTTTAGGACTAGTAGGAGGTCGCCAGGCTGGCGTTAGTGGACTGGACGATTTACGTCGCCTGGAAATTGAAAAACTGATTACGTTTCATAATTTAATTACTATCAAAACACTTTCTTTAGATTTCTTCAGTCATAGAATGTTGTATAAAAATGTTTGGATTTTACAATACTGATATTTAAAAAAATTAATTGAATTGGCATGAACTCTTGTCCTTTACAATTACTTGTATTACAAGTAATTTTCCAAATTTTTATTTTTGGACAAAAATATAATTTGCATAAAAATCGTGTTTCAATATGTCAATTGGATACATGACTTGGATTGCAGACGAATGTAATCCTTTTTTTTTCTTCCCTCCTCCCAAAATGTATGCAATTCATTGGGTTTTAAATAATCTTATAGAAAAAGAGTATAAACCAATCCTAGTAAGTGTTTTTCTTGAATATATAATATGAAAACAACAGGAAACCAAACAACACTTCAGAGTTAAGAATATACCTCAGAAGAAAAAAATCCCAGTATTAGATCCATAAAATCTCACTCCCTCTTCTCTACCCCTTATACAAAATGCAAATTAAATATTTATTACTAAATGGTCATTTGAAATACCTGGCGGACCCCTCTAGTCAATCCCGGTTGCCGTTGACATCCTTGTCACTGCCCTTGCCACTCTCGTTGGAGTGCATGCGTTGGTAGGTGGGTGGAGCCCTGACAATGGAAGGTGTACCAGGTGTCACATCACCCTTACTACTGTTGCTCATGGCACCAACACCACGCATCACATCTCCCCGCATGTTCAGCTCACCACGCATAAACCTCTCTAGCTTGTCCACGCATGCATCTTGGTAATCATGGATCCATCTATAGCATATTTATGAATTATTAGAGATTATATAACTTTTAACAATAACATAAAATATAAGTTGCAATTTGTCACAAGCTACTACTGTACAGAGTTTATTTTATTGTTTTTTACTACAAAGACAAAAATATTTGTCTTTGTACAAGAATTAAAAAATACAGACAGATTTATTTTATTTGATATGTTGTACAACAAATTAATTATTACAGCTATTCTTTAGTGGCAATCAAAATAAAACAGTTTAATTCACAATACACAAAACCGTTTAATGTACCACAATATCTCAAAAGCATACTTTAATTTTGATTTTTTTTCTATTTACAAATTACGTTAACAGTTTGCACCAAATTAGATTTATAAAATGGAAAACATAAGTCTTTTAAAACTTACAAATGATTACAATTACTACAATTAGATCTAGAAAAAAAAGTGAAAAATATTTTGTTTACTAAATAATGTTCGCTGTTTATAGATTACTGACTGCATGTGTTCTACATCATAAGTATCAAAGTGTTCTAAATCAGTTTTATTTCTACATAATATTACATTTTTTTCATAATATTAAAATTTTGATTTTATTTTAAGACGTCACATGTTCAAATTTCTTGTTTAGTTAGTTAATATGTACTTTAATAGTCCCTCTAAAGGCTAGGACAAATATGCTTCTACAAAATATCTCCAAATACTTTCAAAACAGAATCTGTGATAGTTAAAAGTATGACAACTTGAAATATATGTACCTGACTCCATTGAAGTGGCAGACAGCTCGCATGTCCTCAGGAAGCTCTTCTGGTTCAGGCCAACTAAAGTTGTCGATAATAGGAATAATGTTACAATTTGATTGTAATGCTGCTACAATTTCCTGCAATCATAAAATCATATTGTAAGTCTGGATATTAGAATAAAGATGAATTATGGCTCCCACGAGGGTGGGGTGGGTGGACCTCTGCCCCAGAGTCCTGGCCTGGGTGGGGAGGCCCTGGGCATGAGACAATTTTTTTTTCTGGAAGGTCCTGGACATGAAATTTTTTTTTCTAATTTTAATTGGAAAATATAATTATATTCAAATTACAAACATAGCCTTTTTCAGATAAAAATAAAATTTTTTTTTCAAAAAAATTACTAAATAAAAATACCCCACCCTGGGTGGGGGGGGGGCCGGACATGAGATAATTTTTTTTTTAATTTTAATTGCAAAATATAATTATATTCAAATTACAAACATAGCCTTTTTCAGATAAAAATACCTTTCAGAATAAATTACATTCTTACATATGAGACGCCGACACAACGTTGTTGGTATTTTAAGGCGAATATGAATGGTTATATGAGTGTAGGATGAGTGTAGTCTGGTTACTAACTGAGTTCAACTGTTCCTCAGAAAGGACAATTTATTAATAGCCCAACAGTCAGGGCAACTAAGGGACCTACAGCTTTACGTGGAATCCGAACCACGTAGCTGGTCTGATTTTCAGCTAATTGATAAGTCTGATACTCAGTTATCTTCCCCATACAACATCCGCACAATGATTACCACCTAACATGGACACCCCAGACTTCTCTAGTAGTGTCCACGCCGATAGCAACCATCAAGCGGATGCCATGCCGGTATTGAGAGGACCGAGCATCCAATCTATCGCCTACAATCTCCCAAACACTTTGTCCCCATGTAGCTGGGTTACAGCACTGCGCCACCAGGGCTCACTCTACTGTAATTATTTAAAGATTAAAACTTAACCCAAATACTAATACTAACATAAATTTGTTCACACACAGTGAAGCAAAAGTGTTGCAGAGGTAGTAGGTATTCCACCTAAGTTTGTTGTGGAACTCCGATGAAAAGACCCCGGAACAGCTAGAGACATCCAATGCAGTCAAATCTTCTGTTGTTTTTTCTGTTTTGGATTTCACTATGGCTAATTTAAAAACCAGACTTGTGAATAAATATGTGAACTGTTTTCACCCGTTATTTCATTTATGGACTTTGAAAATTCGGCACTTAGAGTAAAAACAACGATCTTCTATCTAAGTATACTTCAGACTTTATAGATTCAGACAGCTTAGCTGGAGAAATTGTTCATATTAGGACCGCCCACAGTACAGTATTACAATCGGAGAAAGACCCAATGAAGCTTCTCAACTCCATCTATGAGAAAAATCCTCAAACTACTTTTGTAAATGAGTGTACTGCAATTAGACTTTTTTGTACAATTGCAGTAACTGCGCATTACTGAAGGTTATCTCTTAATCTACTGAAAGGTCTTTCAGTAGATTGGTCAACTCCTTAAAAACCTCGAAGAGAAGTACAAAGTCAACTAAATCATTTAGCACTTCTATCAATTGAGGATGAGTTGGCCAAGACAATTGACTTTTCTAACGTACCGACCATTTTAGTCAGAAGAAAACTAGAAAAACCATTATTCAATAGAGTTGTTGTAATTTAACGTGTGTTTAATGGCAGATGAACAGCAGTGACCTATTGCAATGAACTAAATATTTCTTTTAGTTTACTAATGAGTTGCATAAACAATGAACACATGTCATTTGATTTAAACTAGTGGGTAGTGGGTCCCATTGCTCAAAATCAAGCTATTAAATTATCTCTTAATTCCAACTATGGATCCAAAGATGGTTCAAGTACACAGACATGTTCGCTACTATTCAGAACACTGTTGGGTCGTGAATAAACAGTCAAATTTCTCTCTCCTGGAGGGGCCCCATCATCAGATTGAAAAATCTATGCAACATCGGTTTGCACTAAATCACTGTAACGGCATCTGTCAAGTGATTTATCTAAAACTATATGTAATATATACATGCTTCAGAATAACATTTGTCTGTCTTTCGGCAAATCTCTGCCATAGTTTTAAACGAACAGATAAAATAATTGACTGATTGAAGATACTCACTTAAGTCAAGTATGATCTGTGGGTTGCATTGCATTGCACCTATGACCCAGTCTATGATGATTTGCTGTGTTTACATCGTAAAGTTTACATAAGTAAAGTTGGGTATACTTTGGAACATTACCTTCGGAAGGTATAAAGATCCAATACGATGGTAAAAAACATCATGTATCTTGAAGTTATAGACACCACCTGTCACTGATTCATCTAAATGTGCTCAGAACCTACCATTGCAAAGGTAAGATCTTATGTTGTCCAAATAGTTCAGAGCGGTTTTTTTTTTCAATCTAAAGAAGTTGGATCCATAATTAGTTTTCCAATAAACGGAGATCTCTTAAAATCTGTCATTTGCACCTTACCTTGTGACAGCAAATAGTAAACACATTTCTGTTTCGGTTCGTCTCTTCTAAAACAAAAGGTTCACCGTTAGAATGCGTTTCTAAAGCACATTTGGGTCCATCAGTAAAATTTAGTTTGTGGATTTTGGACCTATGCCGTAAATTTGTTTGTCTTTGTTCTTTCTGCCCAGTTAAGACTTACCGCTCCTTTTCCTTTTTCTAGACTGTTGTAGGCCTTTGTCACATGATGGGGAAAGCTCCAGTACACTATAATGTTCCTTATCTAATCGTCCTGTTAGAAGTAAATTACATACTTCACTACCTTTACCAAAGTCATATATAATATCTAACTCACTGTCAGTATGGACTCTATACAAATAATTTGGGTAAAGCCTGCTGATAACAGTTCAGCATTTCCAGGATACTCACAATCTCGTGACGTAAGCTATTTGTAATTATCAGCACAATTTATTCTAAGGTATGACAATTAACAACAATAAAAACTTCATAGTTGTGCCATTCATTACAAATAAGTTCCACAACTCGCAGCCTAATATCTCTGTGGCTATCTTGAAGATCGTTAAAAAAGAAACATAAAGAAACAGGCAATTGCCATCACCAACTATCTCTATAAAATTTTGCATAACTTAAATAAAAACAATAAAAAAATTAAATAATAACTGAACAGCTGAAAAAACTTAAATTAATGTAATAAAATAGGGTCCATGTGTATAATATCAATGAGTACTCCAAATTGTTTTAAGGTTAAAATGTTTGTAAGTTTTCAGTTGTAGTTTGTTTACAAACAAAAAATGTGTCACCTGAAAAATACTCTCAACAAATAACATATGGCCTACTAAAATTTTTTAGGATGATTCCCTTAATTTTAGGGCTATTTCTTGCCCTATTCTTTGAAATATATTCATCAAAAATTATATCCGTCGAACCTAGAAATCGAGACCTTTTCATTGACACCTTAATCATGAAAATCGGTCAAGTAGTTCCTGAGATCTCACTGTGACACAAAATCTGTTTGCGTATTAAATATATAGAAAACAATTATGTCTAATAAACTTATGATTGAAATTTTAAAATATTTATCATTATACCCTATATTTTCAGTTTGAATTACATTGTAATAATTTTATTGGTAAAAAATACTCAGCAATAATTATGCTTTAACTCATGACTGCGAAAATGGGGGGGGGGGGGGTTGTCGTCACTGATGTTGGAACCAGAGCCTGTAATCATTGTGGGGGCCATGAGATGAATTAGCAAAGTTATCTGTTATGTTGCTGTATTTGTTATATTTATGACTGGGGAAAGTTTGTAATCACAAAATTTCATTAGTAGGTACCACTGAATGGCCTCTTTCTGTCATATTTCATTAGGAGCAAAGCTACACAGGATCTGCTTATAGTGGAGTTACAATGAAGGAGTCACTGATAGTCCTGATTGCTTTGAAAGTACAGTATTCAGAAGAGGGGTGAAGGCTGTGGCACGCCGAGAATGTTTGTTGGCTCCACAAGATCATTCAGCAAGTTACTGCACTTTAGCTGCTGTTTTCTGAAAGTGACTTTTAAAATAAAGAGACTATTAAAATAAACTAATTCAACGTTCGATAGATACTAATTGTGTTTCAGCCTCACACTGTACATAAAAAGACTAACTGTCAGCGCAGAAATTATGTGCAACCGAGTTTGAAGGTTATTTTCTAAGGAACTAAGAAGGCTACCAAAAATCGAATCACACCATTGTTTTCCTAGTTTAATTTTATTTAATAACAAATGCGTTTTAACATTTATTTTACTGTAATTTTTAGTAATTTTTTTCCTGGTTGGAAAAAAAATTACTGGAATTTTAATTAGTTTTCACTGTACATCACATTTATAACATTATTACTAAAAACCTGTTAATGTATCACATTTATATATTAATACTTGGTTGATTGGAATGCTTTCTATAAGTTTTATAAATTTGAGAATAAGTTCTTGTCAATTCCCTGACACATTAGTTTCTTGGCTTCTAGAGATTGTAAAATTAATTACTTGGTCTTATTGTAATCCTTATGACATGTTTAGTTACGACACATTACTTTTATATGTTTAAGTAAATGCAGTGATTTTTATTGATTTAAACGATTTAAAATCACTAAATCTACCTAAATCAATATCCTATTCTGGTGAAAAAGTATGTATACCTTACTACTTCTAAGATAGTGATTATATACGAGGATTGTTTTTTAAGAAAGGGCTGTTTTTTTTTGTTTTTTTTTAATAAACATCAATTATTTTTTTCAAAATACATTTATTTTCAGAATCTACATACTTTTCTTTATTTTTCTACATAGTCGCCTTGTTTGTTAAGGCACTTATCATATCTTAAAACTAAGTTTTGAAACCCCTCTTCAAAGAAATTTGCCGCCTGCTCTGACAACCAGGAGTTCACACCTGTCTTGACTTCTTTGTCATCATCGTAGTGCTTCCCGCCAAGATGATTTTTCAAATACCGAAAAAGGTGGAAATCGCTCGGAGCAAGGTTGGGGCTGTACGGCGGATGATTCAAAACTTCCCAGCTAAAAGAATCGATCATTTCCTGTGTCAGAGCAGCGGTGTGAGGCCTTGCATTGTCGTGGAGGAGCAGAATTCCCTTTGCCAGCATGCCGCGTCTTTTGTTCTGAATGGCGTGTCGGAGCCTGGCTAGGGTTGCGCAGTAGGCTTCTGAGTTAATCGTCATCCCTCGCGGCATAAATTCCACAATCAAAACACCGCGCCTATCCCAGAACACAGTTGCCATGACTTTGCGCCGCGACAGTGTTTGCTTGGCTTTGACTTTAACCGGAGATGTTGTGTGCCGCCATTCCATGGACTGTTGCTTTGATTCAGGAGTGATATGGGATACCCATGTTTCATCTCCTGTGACAATTCGACTTAACATGTCGTCTCCTTCCTCGTCGTAGCGGGTCAAGAAAGTCAAAGAGCTGTCCAATCTCTTTTATTTGTGATCCTCAGTAAGGAGTTTGGGTACCCATCTTGCGCACAATTTTTTAAAGTTTAGGTTTTCTGACACAATTTTGTACAGTACTGACCTGGACACTTGAGAAAATTTCATAGGTAGAGTGGTTATTGTGAACCATCGG
The DNA here is from genome assembly GCA_035578905.1 of Stictocephala bisonia. Lineage (NCBI taxonomy): Eukaryota > Metazoa > Arthropoda > Insecta > Hemiptera > Membracidae > Stictocephala > Stictocephala bisonia. Next base: position 227,270 of record JAQJVL010000600.1, on the reverse strand, counting down.
TCCTCATGAATTTTTGCGTCAACTGCAATAACCAAATCTTTTGTGATCAGAGAGGGCAGGCCTGAGCGATCTTCATCGTGGACATTTTTTCGACCATTTTTAAAATCTCAGACCCATTTTCACACTTTACCTTCACTCATTGCCTTGGCACCATACACTTCACAAAGCTGACAGTGAATGTCAGCAGCCGACATGTTTCTTGTAGTCAAAAATCAAATCACCGACCGAATCTCTAACGCGACGGGCGATTCGATTACCTTAAACATTTTGAAGTTCCACAGTAATGCGTACAGGTTAGCTACAGAGCAGCAACTGACATGAAGTTGTTCGCTAGGAATGCCGGGAGGCGGGGTGCACGCTCGTTACGTCAGGAATGCGAACTACTACCGTGTACGGCCAGTGGTATTGACCCACCTGCCCACCCATACACGGTCAGTGGTATTGACCCACCTGCCCACCCATACACGGTCAGTGGTATTGACCCACCTGCCCACCCATACACGGTCAGTGGTATTGACATTAATGGGTGTCAATTGTGGTCAATACCACTGTACGTGTATGGGTGGGCGGGTGGGTCAATACCACTGTCCGTGTATGGGTGGGCGGGTGGGTCAATACCACTGTACGTGTATGGGCGGGCGGGTGGGTCAATACCACTGTACGTGTATGGGCGGGCGGGTGGGTCAATACTACTGTCCGTGTATGGGTGGGCGGGTGGGTCAATACCACTGTCCGTGTATGGGTGGGCGGGTGGGTCAATACCACTGTACGTGTATGGGTGGGCGGGTGGGTCAATACCACTGTCCGTGTATGGGTGGGCGGGTAGGTCAATACCACTGTACGTGTATGGGCAGGCGGGTGGGTCAATACCACTGTCCGTGTATGGGCGGGCGGTGGGTCAATACCACTGGAACAATGGCCCTTACTTAAAAAACAGCCCTCGTAAGTCTCTATGGTGATGACATAAGTTTATACACAACTGACAAACATAAAATCACATTATTTATATACAGCAACTAAAATTACTCGGTTCCATTTATACTGGTTAGATTTAAATGTTTCATGAAAAACTTAAATAGTTAAAATAATAGTGAAATTCAATAAGATTCATCATGTCTAAGAATCTATAGGAAAATGTAAGAGTAAAGAAAACTGACCCTGTGCACCCAGTCTTTACACTCATTATCAGCAATGCAGCGCTCAAGAGCACTGGGAGTGAGCACTAACAGGAAGTGCTTAGCCTGGCGGATACTTTGAAGGAGGTTGTTGTCAAACTTTCCTGCCTCAAGGCGCTCAACATCAATAAATACTGTGAAACCCCTCAGCTGCAGATGTACCTTCAGCAAACTGTAACACAAACAATATATTAGGCATAAGCAATAATAGATCACTAAAAACAGAAAATCAGCAACATTTTTAAAGCAAGTATCCGTTAAGAGAAATCAAAGTAAAATCTAGTCCAGAGATTCTGCAACATAGATTAATTCAGTGAGTAAGAAATGGAATTTGTTTTAAAAATTGTATAAGATTATTCAAAACTGCCAACCATAAACATTGCAAACTATAGACATACAGTTCTAATCTAAAACTTTTTTAAGCTCTCAAAAAATGTGTCCTCTAAAGACTATTAGAACATCCCAAACGAAACAACCTAATCAACTAATAGCAACTGGCTTTCTGAGAGCAAATTGACTAATTCCACAATCATCAATCTTCTAGAACACATTATTTATAGAAGTAGACCAGGACGACTTTACTACTGGCCTCTTTTTACATTAAAATAAGCATTTCACTGATTAGCACACAAAACCTTGTCTCAAAAAAGCTAAAACTAGTAGGGGAACAAGGGATGGGCAATAACCTGTTGATGAGCTACCTAAAAGTACGACAACGACAACTGGTAGAAATCCAACAGAGATGGGACACCCATACATAAATAACTTAGACACAGGGCCTACAGACAGTGCTACTTCGGCATTAATTAAAGCAAAAAAACTACAGCAATATGCGTAGCTGGCATATTGCAGTATTACAGTTTGTAATGAACCCCTCAAAAGCTACCCACCTCAACTTTATTCAAAATCATGGAGACCCTCCCAACATATCGGACATCCAAACACAGAACACAACTAAATTCCCTGGAGTTAATTTAGACAGGAGTATTACATGACATAAATGAGATCTTCCATGTCTGAAAAAAATGAGTTCAGGGGTATATGTCGTTAGATGCATAAAATGGATTGCCAACACAGGAACCACCAAAATTTCCTAATATGCCTTAGTTGACTCCCATATTTGTCATGGGCTGGCAGCCTGGGGAGGATTATCTGCTATTGACCTTTCCAAAACTCTTATAATTCACGACTATAAGGGTCCTGCTGACCTGCAACCATGGGAGAGCTACAGGCCAACATTTATAACTCTTTGCGTCCTGATAGCGCCACAGATGCTTTACACAGTGGCGTAGCCGGGGGGGGGGGGGGGCCACATGCCCCCTCCAAACCAATTATTATCAGAAATATATTAAAACATGAAACAAATTTATTCTACTCCACCAATACTAAGAAGCAAATCTAATATTGATTATGGTTTTTGTGAAGCGACACTAAGAACTACGGCTTTGTGCTCGGCCTGATGGCAAAGCTAGTGTCTGAGTTCATAGATTAGGATTATACAAAGTACTTAGACCACTGTAAACAAATAAATACTGTATTTACATCCTTCGAAAAACAAGAATGTTTTATTTATATTCCATTCTTATTTTCATTGAGTAAAAGTTAGGTTTGTTCTTTGAGTAAAATTTATTGATTATAGAGATTAATTTACTAAAAAAGCTAATTTTTGGAAATGTATTTTGAAGTCTACCATGTTTTAACAAAACAGCTTCCCGTTAACTTATCAATTGTGTAATATTAAGTGCCAAAAAGTGTAACATAGTATAAAATGTAATTTATAGAGATAAATATTTTCACATTTTCCCAAGGGAGTGGAACCCCCTGACCCCCACGTCGTGCCTCTTCCAACACATCGTCTTGGCTACACCCCTGACTTTATAATTCAAGCTATACTGTATATAGACAACTTGGCATTTTACAAAAATCAGTATCCACACAACTACAATACATGCAAAAATAGCTGCAAACTACATACTCCCATGACATCGTACAGCCCTTCAAGAGAATCTCCATCCTACATAGGACAAAAACCGAAAAATACTCTATTAGACAATCTAAAATGCCTGACAGGGAGAACCCTCAAGAAAGAACTATACTGGGACCAACTTAAGAGATTCAGTGACAGAGTGGTTTAAGCTATCAGTACTTTGAACCTGGGTTGGAGATGGTGCTGTTTCAAATCCTGACCTCGTCTAAAGTTGTTTTTTAGTAATGTTCATTTTGACTGTACTGGTTCTCTCTCTTACTCTATCTGAATAAGTTCCCCCCACAAAGAACAGCAGTCAATAGGAATGGGCAGAGTATGGTTAAAAGAGCATCCTCTCTTTTTTTTATGGAAAAAACCAAAATCAGACTATTGATCCCATCTTCAGCTCAACAATATAATTTTATTGTGCTTTAACTTAAGTTAAACTTATAATCATCCGTTCCGAACACATTACTGTACTTGAAGTATGTCACCCTGAAATATAATATTGCCTCAACATAATGAAAAAAATCTGTGATTTTCAAAAAAATGTTTTTGTAAATCTTTAGAAAGCAAAGCAATATATTCAGAAACCTACTAAATTTAAACAACATGTAATACAACTTCATTACTTTCAGATTGAGTATGAAAAGATCGTCTTCAAGAGTCAGTCACTTAAACTGGGATACTTTTAGACCACCACAAAATTTTAAAATGAACAATAAAACAGCAAATGAAAAGAACTTAACCTGATAATTAAAAAATAAAAAAACAGGAACATTTTCAGGCACAAGCACATCCATTGTATAGTTGTCACAAGAAGATAAATAAATTAAACTATTCTATTTTATTGCAGTGTTGTAACATTTTATTGAATTTATTACTTTGATATTTAGTATAGTGAAAGTTTAAGCAAGGGTTCTGCACCTGGCCAGTTGGGAGCCGTTTGACCTGCGGTAGCTGACAAACACGTCCAGTGACTTGTCCAAGTTCTCTTCACAAGAACTCGCCATATTGCTACGCATATCTGGAAAAATATATTAGTTATTGTACTTATTTTAGATACATTTATACTTTTATTATCATATACAATGGTTTCTTATATAAAATAAACTAAAAATAATATAAATGAAACACTATCAGATATGATTATATTGGATAGTTTTATTAATTTAAGAACATTTTATAAGAAAAAATATACAAGAACTTAAACTGAATCTTTTAAGGAGACTGTAAACAGAAATTAATTTTTCTAGGAGGGGACTGTAATAAAACTGAATTTCTGTTTTTATATTTCAGATGGACCAAACTAGACATAGATAACTATACCTCCTTTTTACATAGAGAACTTACATAGAAACTAATTAGATATTTGATCTAATCAGAATATTCTTTCCCGATAACAACTCAACAATTAGTTAATCAAGCATTTCAGTAATAATTTTTAATGTTTGGTGTATAACAGTAACACTAGAATTAATTATTGTTTCATGGATGTGTAGCATGTCTGTAGCCTGTCTCTATTATGTCTGTTGCCTGTCTGTAGCATGTCTGTATCCTGTCTGTAGCTTGTCTGTGGCATGTCTGTAGCCTGTATGTAGCATGTCTGTAGCCTGTCTGTAGCATGTCTGTAGACTGTCGTTAGCATGTCAGTAGCATGTCTGTAGCCTGTCAGTAGCATGTTCGTAGCCTGTCTGATCTGTTATTCTGTGGAAGTTCATATGACCCCAAGCTGGACGCCCCTTAAAAGAAAATAATGCATTCTATAAGCAATTAGAACAAGTTGTTCACAAAGAGAACATTATCATGATGGGAAATCTTAATGCAAAAATTGGCAGTACAGAAGTAGGTGGGAAGCTATGGTTGGACCTTATGGTATTCACAGAGAAGGAGAGTTTTTTTATAGGCATCCTGGATTCCTGCAAGGAACAGTCTACAGCCATCATAAAATCATACGCTATAGTTGGATGAGCAACACAAATCCTTTACAGACTACTTCATTTTATTATTACAGGCAAAAGACTGAACAAATATCTGTTATATTGACATTAACCCCTAGAAACAATAAAATTAATGACCAGAGACTACTAATAGCAACTTTAAAGTATATAAACATACCAAAGATTTCACTGAACCATACACCAAACATGGAAGCTAATGAAATGAAATGAAAAAGGTTTTATTTTGTGAGGCAAAAGCGTGAAAGAACATAAAACAAACAAGAAAACAAAACTATTACTTACATAAAAAAAAAATAATTAAACAAATAAAAAAATAAATAAATTAAATAATAATAAATAAAAATTATTCCATGAACTGATCACTACAAACACACATCACACATACACTCAGTCCAACATTGACAGCATGGCCAAGGCTTACAACCCCCACGAATCCGCCGACAACCACTCCCTTAGTGCCGCAACAAACCGAGTTCGACTAACATGTTAACTATTCGATGAGCTGGAATAGTTAACATTGAAGCTAAAAAAGTTAGATAAGAAACTAAAGGACGACATTTTGAACATTAAAACAGTGTGGGATAGACTAAAATAAGGTCTGGTGGCATCTGCAGTAATTCTGCAGGAAGATAAAAACTTGAAAGAAATACCATGGTGAAATGATATATTCAGAACAGCTATTAAAGAGAAAAATGACAAAAAAGGCTCTCATTAAGCTATCAGCAGCAAAAGCTAAAGTGAGACAAAATCTCAGAGATAAAAAAACTTAGATCAAAAAGGTTAATCGAAGAAGTAATCTGAAATTTTGGGTGGAATTCACTCAGAAATTAGAGGAAGATTTCAAGAGATAACAAAAAGCTAATTCAAAGTCGTGAAAAGATAGCGCGAAGAGCATGAACAGATCAAAGTTATAAAAAAATAGGATTGATTGTTGGCTAGAACCAGGGGAGGTATCCACGCAGTAATACCTCGTGCTGTGACAAAGGAGTGCTGTGACAAACTACTAAATACTGAATTAGTTACTTCAGTTTATCTTCTTAATTTGTTTTTATTCTTTGTTGGAGACAGATTACATTTCCTGGTGAGACGTAGTAATGTAATTATTAATTATTTATAAATAATAACTGAAACTAAATCAATTTTATTTATAAATATTTCCTCTTGTTTTTTAAATAGGAATAAATTGAATTATATTTAAATAATTTTATTTAAATTTTTTAAGGTACAGCAAATACTAAATTTGCCCTTTCTTGTATGTATTGCATGTAAATGCACGTCCTGACACTGACTTGCTTTCCTTTAATTGTTTATCATCCCATAAATACTGATTAGAATATTTCTAGAATCAACCACATTCCACATTTAAAAAATAAATACACAAAAGTAATCACAGTTAGTAGATGCAAACATCTGAGAAAAGGAGAACTTGCCTTTAATTGAATCAATTATCCTAAGCCTGTGAATACTGTTGGTGATTCCACACTCATTGAGAAGCTGGTCTTCTGACAGACACCTGTAGAATACACATAAATATTTATTATTAATGACAGCAGAATAAAATATTCACAAAATTGGCATTTAACAAAACTTCTTAGTTGAAATGTTTATATGTTAAATTATCATAACAAAGATTTTCTCATAAAACATGGTTATATATTTGTATCATTTGTACAACATTCAATAATTGTTAGTAAGGAAACCGATTCTTGCACAATTTTTTCAACAGTTTTTTAAAGAAAAGTCAAACAAATGAAATGAGATAGCCCACCTCCTTGGTAAGCCCAAACTCTCTGAACCATTCAATTACTTGACATTTCACTACAAATTGAAAATACTTGTAGTTAATGGCTGTACATAGTTTAAGATTCAGCACCATACCAATGACCCGTCCAACTTGCGTCATCAACCTTGTTTGAAATCAGTTCAAAAAAACTGATTTTGAGGAGATAAAAATCTCCCACTCCTTTTGAGGAAGATTGAAATCATTAACTGCATTCTTTGTGTTGGATAAAGGCAAATTCTATTTGTTGACATAATAACCCCCAAAATTTACATATCTTACAATACCTAGTGCAATGCAATATCCAATGGTGTAGGAATTTTAACTTATTTAATCAGAAGCTGAACAAAATTGTGGTTTACATAATCTGCACCAAATTTCTATTCGAGGAAGGTTCTGCAAAATGGGTTAGAAGTGGACATGATCTTATTACATTTTTGCAGGATTCCTTCTTTGCATTTCACTTTAACTCTCTGCAGATCAAAGACGTGGCCTTCACATTACGCCCCAAGTGGACTGATAGCTCAATGACATGACGTTGACATCGCGGCACTGGTTGTTTATAGTTGCGTCACTCAGCCCTCGAATTCAGTATTATCGCTGTTACAATGCACCCATTTGTTTTGAGGCGCTTATCTATCTGTTCTATTATCTTATCTTTGTTACTGTTTTCTGTTACTGTTGACCCCACTACTTGATATTAGTTTGGGGAATTTAGTCCTTGCATTTGGTCGTGTTTGTGATTTCCAGTAAAATGGAGGATAAATTGCGATCCTCCAAAATAGATAGACTCCTAATATGGTTAGTGTAACGATTATGTAATGTAAATAACAACAAAGCGTATACAATTTGCGAGTGCACTAGGCCGGCAGGGCACGTGTAGCAGCGTGTTTTGAAATTTAATTTGCACTGTTAGACCCGGCGTGTGCCACGCTACGTGATCCGCAATGGGTTAAGATAGACTATGTTGCTCAGTGTTGTAGCCTATGGGGCATGAGTAAGTGCCATGAAGGTTCAATGAACTGTTCTCATGCCTCTGTGCAGCTAGACTGGCATAGTAGCTTAGTGGTTAAGGCTTCGTTCTGCAGAGGACAAGGTCAAAGGTTTGAATCCTCACTAAGCTATCGGTTGTTACTTCACTCGTTGAATAAAATGTACGTGCAGGTCTGCAGACCCATGTGACCTGACGAGTGAAGTTTTTTTTATAAAAAAAAAGACATTTACCTCTATGTATAGGTACCATTTGGCCAGGTAAAGCCACATTTCACAGGAGATATCAGGTATAAATACCAGTAACACAACAGTTATAAATCAACTAACATTACCTGATTGAGTCTTTGTCAACTCCTGCGTTCAGCATGGAGTAGGTGTAAATGGAAAACTCAGGACCTATGCTCTGGAGGAATGTGTTCAAATTTGTTGCATCTCTGCTGCTGTAATCGGCCATCTTCTTCAAATTTTGAAGTTCTCTTGTGAATCTAATATGAGAAAAAACAATTTAAAGGTAAATTTTGTAATTAAAACCAAACATAATACGAGGCATGTTTTTAAAGTAAGTACCATTTTGGAATCCTGCTGCTGTAGCGTTGCGGTTGGCGTTCAGGAGGAAATTTTTAACAGTCATAAGCGACCTTGAATACAGTCAAATGAATCCGTAACGGTGGCAGTGGCTTGCCAACAGATACCCAGCGTGCATGTACTGAACGCCGATCGTAGCACTACAGCGGGGGGATTCCAAAACGGTACTTACTTTAAAAACACACCTCGTTTTATAAAGCAATATGAATTCCTACTTGAATATATATATTTTTAATTAATTAATTCAACTACTAGGAACATACAGACAGGTTTTTGAATTGGACATTTGTTTTAAATAGCCTCTATCAGTAGAAACAAGATTGGAACGTTCTGTTGAAAAAGAATAAATAATCATGATGATACGGTTACGAAAATGTCCGAGCCATACATTATGTACATATTCCTTAAATAAATGTTGTTGGTGTATATAACAAATATGTATGGATTGTGTCATACGGTACCATTCAGATAAGTATGCTTTTGATAATCAAGTGGTTTTTAGAGGGAGACACAAATTTTGGAAAATATGAGGTGCATAGCCTTCGACAATAGCTTTGATGAAAAAGAGTTACAGTGCCCTAAAAACTTTTATAATGAACTTCTATAATCTATTAATGAACGATATTGTACTTAAAAGAACAATCCTCATTAAATTGTTTGGATACAACTTCAAAATGTGTATTTTACTATGAACAATTTATATTTTTGGTTCAGCACTAAAGCATTTTATCCTTCTTCACTTGTTACTGATGACTGACTATATTAAGACAGTTTTATGTCCAATCAAAAAATTTTTTGAATCCAGTATAAAATTTATAATTTAAATAAATTGTTTGTTTACACAACATTTTTTATCTTATTAACATAATAACATTTATAGCAATGTCGATTAAATTAACCATCACAGGCTCCAAAATAAACAGACATTCCTAATTATGTAACTATCAAAGTTTTTTTTAATAAATGATGTAAAAACACAGGATTTTTTTCAAAACCAAGTTTTTGCAAACTTTATTTCTAATCAACAAATTCACCTACTTTTTTAAATTTTAAACTAAATAAAAGCTTGGATTTGGCTTTTAGTTAACACTCTGTAAATAAATAATTTTAAAATGTAAAAACATTAAGGCACAATCTCAACCGGAGATATTGTTTGTTTTCCAATCAATATCATGCAATGAGATTTTAACACGTTCAGTGTGGATAACAACGATGGGCATTGTGGTATCACTGTGCTATGACGCCCATGGGCGTAGTGTGCATTGTGGTTGGCGCGCTTTACTTTCGCGCCATTTCTTGAGATGCCATTTCATTCTACTGTAGTTATTGACAAACCACACTTACCTGGATATATTTATGTTACACTAAACAGTAATTCATATCTAATTCGTGTTTGTTATAATAATTGTTTTTAATTTGTTTATATTTATTTAGGCAGTATAACTCCCTTGAAGGAAGACGCTAAGACCTTAGCTCAATTTTTTTTCTTTCTTACTCTTCAGCCTTGTTTCATTATGCAGCTAAACTATTGCTTTCTTTCATTAGACCACTTTGGCCTGTACTGCTTCGGCTTCTCTGGCTCTGGTTCAACTCTCCATTTGTGTATTTTGTTTTTGAATGCGTCTCTTACTAGTTCTTGTTTTTGTTTGCTTTTTGGAGGTCTTTTTTGTTTATATTACCCAGTTGGTTGTGAATTTTAGTGTTGTTGACATGTTGTGTATCTTTTTCGTCAGTCGTGTTTCTGGTAGTCTTAGTATAGCCCATAAAATTTTTCCCTTTTTTTTCTTTATGTCTGTTTCAATATTTGAGTGTTTTTCTGTTGTTTTTTTTTTTGTTTGCAGTCTGTATCCTTCCTCTGTTTTTCTCGATTTGATTTATATTCTTATAATAATATTTAAGTGTTTATAAATATACTTCACCAAGAGTAAATTGTTCCAAATTTAATTATTATGATCATTTATTACTATTAACCTCTCAACTGCTGGGTTTTCAGTAGCATGCCAACCCCCTGTGCTGGGTTTTTTACAGATAGAGTAAACCCTGAACCCATGCTTAGATAAACATTATACTCATTTATACATAGTGGTTTCATTATTTTTTCATTTGTATAACGCTTATATTATCTTATAACACAGTAAATTATCAATTTCCGACTCCGTAACAAGACGCGAATCGCGTGATGTAGACGCCATAACGATACAGTAAACAGCCACTGTCAGTTGCCAGCGCCAACAGTCAGCTGTATACAACATAATGAACCAATGAAAACTATTCTCTGTTTAGTAAAGAGCTTGCTAGTAGTTCAACAAAGTATCCATAGATGTCGTGGGCATGTTGAAGTGGAGAAATAATCAATACCGACTTGATACGTGTACAGCACACTGAGCGTGTTCGGCGGAACGACTTCAGTCGTGCGTAGCACAGCGGGACAGACGGCGGCGCACGACTTAACTCGTTTACAGCAGTTGAGAGGTTAAATAAAATTAATTATGTTTAAATATAGTTAATTAAAATTAAGTTTTATTATTGACACTTTTTTATTGCTAAATATACTGATAAAATAATCAAACTCCCTAGGTCGCACACTGCACAAAATTGTTATGCTGCAATGACCGTTTAGACTAAATAAAAAATGTATTACATGTACATTATTTCTATTCAATTTGAGAAGTATATTTATTTATTCATCAGACATCATTGTTGGACAAGGCATCGGCGAATATTGATTTTGAATGAGTGTAGATGGATGAATGAAGTCATTGTTACAAACAAAGGCTGACTATTCCTTAAAAGTCATTAATTAATAGCCCAATTAAAAATGAACAGCTGATGGTTAAACTGCTGCTCCCTTGAAAATTTATTATTATTCTAATTGGGATCAAACTGAAAACCTTTCGCTTATGAAGCTGGTATTTAACCAACTACGCCACTAAATTTGCTCTAACTCTGAAAATGAATATTGATTTGCCAATACAATTAGATGATTAATTTCCAATCAAAATTTACCTTCTTCTTCTGATTCCATTGACAATGCCGATATCATCTCGCAGATTTTCTTCTGTTAGTTGAAGCAGTAGGTCTCCATCGACTCTACTTTCTATAAAATTGGTAGCATACTCCAAAAATCCAATCTGTTAAAAAAAATACAATTTATTTTCTTGATTAAAATTTATTTTGCTTTCACTAAGAGAAAATCAACTACGAAAACTTGCGTCACCATAAAGTAATCCCATAAATGTAATCTATGTAAGAACAACTCTAACCCACTTCACTTTTATTGTCATTACAGAACAATAATCCATTACATTATTTTCAAACAATTTTTACGACAGTAAGATTTTTATTTTTGAGAATGTTGAATAACGAGGGTATACAGTATCAATAGAAAGAGGGAAAAACAAGCAATTGATAATTTTACTATGCCATGTAAATAGTCTGAAAAGTGAGTCGGCAAAATTAGGTTGCATCTAAAGACATCTGTTATTAAACTGTTACCCTACACTCGTCATTTTTACTATTGTTTTATTTATTGATAAATATAAGACGTTATATTGAGTTAAAAGACATTTATATTTTGTGTGTTATTATTTATTTCACTTATTTTACATAGTTGAAAAAAGTATAAAAGTAAATTAGTTGAAAACCCTAAATTTGTAAAGTAAATGAATAAATATAATTTATAAATATTTATATAAAACACATCATTTTACTATATAAATTTATCACCAGATACTTTAATTTTAATTAAAAGAATTATTTTGGACTATACAGTAGAGTCTCGCAAACTCAAATCTCGCTAACCCAAACATCTAGATAACATGAACAACCTGACAGAGTAAAAAAAACACCTTTATGCTATGGTGGCGACTGAGTGAAATTAAAGTTTTTTGAACAGTTTTTCTTTTTTTGTTCAGATGTAATTTTCTTTGTAAACTTATTGTATTCTGTAGACTGTACAGAAATAATGCAAAACATTTCATACTTTTTCCCATTTTTACTTCCTTTCCGACGACCAGCACATTTCACAAATCCATACAATTTTTTGTTTTCACTAGTTCAGGTTTGCGGGACTCTAATGAATAGAGAGGAAATATTCCTCTTCATAATGCTACTGCAGAAATATAAATACCTGTTTAACCCACTCCCGAACATCCTCTGATGACCATAGAGGAACTTGCTGGCTCAATTTGTGTGGAACCTCTTCTCCGATAAGTCTAAGCGCTTGAGCTGCATACTTTGATGCCACAGCATTTGGACAGCTTGCGACCTTCTTGAGAGGCTCAATCGCACCAATATCTCTAAAAATCTCAGTGTTCCCTTGCTGTTTTTTAATACCTGCTTCCATGCAGAAGTGGAAAGCGGCAAGATTTCTTGCTTCCTCTCGTTTAGAGCTGAGCACAGGAACTAATCTTTGCAGCCAGTCTTTACTCTGTCCGTGTGCATGGGCATGATTTGATTTGGCAAAGTCTGATGGGTTATGAGAGGTGACGAAAGGTTCTACTAGGTCCAAGGTGCCGGACTTTAGCACTGCTGCTTCTATCTCCGTGTTGGCAACAAGCACTGTGATGGCCAGACAGGCATAGTATTTGATGTTGTCATCGTTGTGGAAGGCCAAGGGAAACAGCCACATTGGTACTTTTCGCTTAATCATTGCCTCTTGATTCTCAGCCCCTCCATAGAGAGACAGGTTTGCCAGAGCTCCAGCACAGTGTCGTAGTGTCTCTATGTCATTCTTCCTGCACTCGAACAGCACTGCGTCCAAACCTCCAAGACGAATGACATCAGTACATGTCCCCTCACTGTGCTTAAACAAGTGTTGAAGAATACCTGCAATAAATAAAACGTTCTATATACAAGACTTCCTATATTGTTCATTATATCTCTGAGTAATTATATATCTGACTTAATTTGTTAGTATTAAATTACAGTCTTTTACTAGAGTATGAATAATCACAAAAGTGAGTGACTTAATAAGAAATAAGATATCAACAGAAGAAGGTTGTTTGCATTTAACTTTTTCAAATTCATTCTCCGTCAAAATAATCAAGCTATTTTTTTAATATCTATTGGACAAAAAGTTTTTTTGATCAAAAAACTTTTTTAACGAACATACACACTATAAACACAATTATTATTTATCTTTACAGTTTGTAAGTGATATTTTTAACGTTCAAACATATAGTATAATTATATAACACATTTAAATTATAAAATGTAAAATTATAAACAGTTCCTTCAATGTAAAATTAAGTTTTGTTTACAGATAAATTTCTATGCCTACAAACACAATTATCTTTGATTATTATTTTTAATAATCTATTTTAATCTGCTTTACTCTTTAAACATTTTGTATTTACTTTAGTTACTAAAACTTTTAATAATTACCAGTTCCTACTCGAGAGTGGTCAACTGAGTTGGCATTCTTAGTACAAACGCAGGCTACAGTAACGACCTTCTCAAGCCCATTCTCTACAACATGCGCTCTGTTCTCCGTAGTGAGACACTGCTCAAGAAGCCTAGCACTAGAGAACTGAAGTTCCCGATCATCTACATCGCAGTTGTTCATTAGCAAATCCAGGCCTCCACATGCTCGCAATGTATTACACAGTGAATACCTATTCAAAAATATGAACTATAAGTTACACAATATGCAATTTATAAACATGATTCAAGTATTTCATTATTATTCTGATGTTCATCAGCAAATCCAAGTCCCCAACTGCTAGCAAAGTATTTACACCAAATAACTGACTGTTCACAAATATCAAAATTAAGTTGCGTGATATACAATAGTTAATTAATATTTAAGTATTAATTATCAATCAGTTTAACCCTTGAAATAAGAATTCGAATTGCAACAATTTAAATAAATTATCATTTGTTTTAATGAAAGGTGTGAAATATTTTATGTTAAAATTTTGCTGAGTTTATTTTATCCTGCCATTGACTTATTTATCTTAGATTTGGAGTCCATAATAGTATGATTGCATAACTGAATATTAATTTATTGTTGTTATTAGCAAGTTATTTGTTAGCGCTGAATTGATTATGACTGTAGATGAGTTGGAAATTTTCCATGCATCGAGTGTTCAAAAAATAATCTTAACGCAAACAAAAATGACATACTTATAAACATATATATTGATTATAAGTATGTCATTATGTATTGTTACTATCTTTTTACAAACTTAATTAATCAATTACGAACGTAAATAAATCTTCATCTCATTTTGTTCTTCTAATCTATATAGAATATAACTAGGCATTGGAATAAGAGTCAAGTCTAGTGGTCATAGCAAACAAAAGAACAGGGACCAAATCTATCCACTGTCCAAGAAATTAGACAATTTTAAAAACAGCAAAATTTGAACACTATAAGAGCAACACTAATGATTGATAATGAAAATTTGACTGTCACAATTGTGAAGACTATCACTTGGAAGGTTAGTAAATATTAATTCACAATACCAGAGAAAACTGTTTTCCAGGTCCTAAGCATATATCTAGTTTACGGTTTTCTTTTTGTATAAGAAAAATAAATATATATTCACTTTAAACTTGAAAATGAAAATTGCATACCCTAGTTCATGTCCATGGGCAGGCACAGCCCAAGCCTTTCTCATCATCTCATTGATGTTGTTCAGGATTGAAGGGGCCTTCTTGGCCTCCCCTCGCTTGACACTCTGCACCAGAGAGTCCAAAGCACTCGAGTATTTACGGATGGCCCTTTCCACTTCTTGTGTACTCGATGTTAATGTTAGCCTCTCCAAGTCCTCATAACTCTGTAGGTTGCCATCTTCCAAGCTCTTCATGCTTGAAGAACCATTCATGAGCTGGCTCATCTGGAAATAAAAAATATTAAATATAACTATTAAGGCTTGTGGATAATTGTGAAATTGATGGAGGCTCAGACACTAAGTTATCTGAAACTGATTCTTCATTTCAATGGACTATGAAGCCTGGTGTCCTATCAAGGTGTTTAGCAGTAACACTACTTCTCTTCCTTAGTGTTCAAGGGACCAACCAGAGTGTCTAGTAGTGACACTACTTTTCTTCCGTAGTGTTCAAGGGACCAACCAGAGTGTCTAGCAGTGACAATACTTCTCTTCCTTAGTGTTCAAGGGACCAACCAGAGTGTCTAGCAGTGACACTACTTCTCTTCCTTAGTGTTCGTGTTATTTTTCAGTATATAAGATCTCCCACTTAAAAGATTTTTCTAAAACAAGCAATAGGTTCAGATGTGAAATAATCAGCAAAGAGGGCAAACTCAAACTGCTTACTTTCATGGTAAAGTTGTTCACCATGCAGGCACTTACTATATCTTAATGAAAAGAGAGTTTTTTTTATCAATATATGTTACTTCAATTTGAATTTTCTATGAAATGATTAGGCTTAATAAATCTTAACCATTTACATTTAGGATGGTTTAACTGTGAAACTTGTATAGATGTCACTTAAGCACTAATACATTACTCATCTTGCCAACTTGATATTTGTCAAATAATACTTAGCTAATTACTGCTAAACTTCACTCAATGCAAATCCAATGCTAAGGAATTAACGTTTGCCCATCTCTTAGACTGAATCCTTGCTTAATAAAGATCACTCCATGATAGATACAAAAACATCCTAAGTGGGGACACCAACCCACATTTGTTACCCAAACACATACAAAAACTATTTGAATCCACAGGCAGACATTTTAAGTAACTAAAAATATGCATCTGACAATTTTTAAAGTTCAAACACAATAAAGTTATTTTAATAGATTGTAAGATTTTTTCAACAGCTTAAGTTATCTTATCAGTTATAAAGTGAGTGTAAACTGGGTGTACCAAGAGGATGACCACCACATCCTAACTTTTTAACATAAACAATTAGAATAACCTCTGTTGAGTCATTTCATGGCTAGAAATGGCAATTTTAAGTATATATATATAAATTAAGGACTGCAGGGATAAATCAAAAGTGTCATAAGGGAACCCCTATTGAATGACATGTCACATTAAAAATATAACAAAAGAGGAAGAATGCTGCACACTTGAGACCTCTATGTCAATTTAGTCCAAAATGGTGGCCTCTTAAATTTTAAATTAAATAACACTGAAAATTACACTTTATTTTAGTATATTACTTGTAAGATAGTTCACCTTAATGACACAACTAAAATGTAATACTAAATGATATTTGTCTATTTATTTGGGATCAAAAATTTAGGATGGTGTTTGGGACTTTTGGGACTAGCTTTATTTACAAGTTTATTGGAACTAAAAGTGATTTACTATAGAAACAAATTTGAAGTCAAAATTTTCTATACAGCTTAAAATTATAAAATAATTCTTAAGATTTGAAACAATGAAGTGATTTGTTTGTTTTAAAATGGATTGTTTTCATAAAATAAATTTATCAGAAAACTCACACAGTAAAATATAGTTATACATACATGTTTGATCTATGAAAATTTATTATTTTTGTATATAGTATTAATTAATTGTAACTGATAATAACTTACAATCCCAAGACGTCTAGTGTATAAAGTATTCTTGTCTATATTACTGTGTTTGAGTACGACCATGATGACACGGGAAGTACAAGTAGACTGACCCACCTCGATACTGCCTACTTCACTTCAACTTTGCTGACAGTAATTACACAACAAGCACAGACCATTCATTGACTTCAACTGTACTTTGCTCAATCAACCTCGTACCATAAATCTTTATTGTCTGTCTGATTGCAAATCATGACAATAATGGGCACTTATCTTGGTTATTTGTTGCGTATTTTAGATTAGTTCTACAAAGAACCAATCTGATAACACCTCTTTCACAATAATCACCTGATTTTATATGATCAAACTTTGGGTCTATGCCAATACAAAACTATTTAAACTAAATAAATTCAGTAATTTGTGTAACTAATTACAATATAAAATCTTTTACACAAGAAGAACAATGATCATAAAATACATTAGTTTGAAAACTAAATGCATAATTTTTGTGAACTATAACATGAAATTTCTTATGTATTAGTTCAATTTTGATAAATAATAAATTTTCAAACTCTTACATGATATAATCTTTAGAATTTTTTTTATGCCATTGTGATTTATTTCATTGAGAAACAAAAATTACAACTTACAATACATTTTTGAAACTAGGTTGAAAGACACTCACAAAAAAAAAAATAATAATAAGACTGGACATAAGCCTTGTTCATATCCTGTCTAAGTAAACAAAAACCCAAATTCTGTCATTCCTGATTACAGAACTTAGTTGATTTGACCAAAATATAAGTAATGTCAACAGATTTTGCAATTACTGTATAAAGTTAATGCTGTGATATCTCAGCTTAGACATTTCCATTTTTACAACTTTATTTCAAAGTGACTAAAAACTGTCAATCACTAATTGGTGGTGGTTGTAAAAACTCTTATTAATCAAAAGCGATTTCAGTTAATTCCTACTTTAGCTTGACTTCTATCTTGCAGTTTTATTTATCATGATTAAAAAGTTAGAATATATATCTATCGTAGAAAATATGTGTAGGTAAAAATATTGGGAGCCTTAACTATGATGAGTATCGAATAATGAGAATTTCTATGTTGGATTATACATAACACTTAATGTAGGCCTATATTTTAAGGTGAATTAATTTATCAGTTAGTAACCAGACAACACAGGTCATCCACACTCATATAATCATTCATGTTTGCCTTAAAATATACAAAAAGTTGTGTCGGCTTTTCATTTGTAAGAATCATAATTTTGCTTTCACTTCCTCAATGCACATCTTATAAACAAAATTCAATTAAATAACAAAGCATAAACACAAATATATATTTGTAGAGTAACCATCCACCTTCCTATAAGACTAGACAACAACAGTACACTAATCTCGATAGAGCAGAACATAACTTACTAACTAAAATATATAGGAACTACAAACTTCCCTCACTGCAGTACTACAAACCCTCACGAACAATACTTCTTATCCTAGCTACTATAAATAAATTGGCACTACAAAGCAAAACCATACTCCTTAACAACTTGACAAAAGACTCACTACCTGCCTCACAAACAACACTATAAACTAGTGGAATGAAGTCATCTAGTTATAGCTCAATGGTTACATTAATGAAAAACTTATTGTGGACTTCACTGTAGGTGATATCAGCTGATTTAGTATTAACCAGTTCCTCACAAACAACACTATAAACTAGTGGAAAGAAGTCATCTAGTTATAGCTCGATGGTTACATTAATGAAAAAACTTATTGTGGACTTCACTGTAGGTGATATCAGCTGATTTAGTATTAACCAGTTCCTCACAAACAACACTATAAACTAGTGGAAAGAAGTCATCTAGTTATAGCTCAATGGTTACATTAATGAAAAAACTTATTGTGGACTTCACTGTAGGTGATATCATCTGATTTAGTATTAACCAGTTCCTCACAAACAACACTATAAACTAGTGGAAAGAAGTCATCTAGTTATAGCTCAATGGTTACATTAATGAAAAAACTTATTGTGGACTTCACTGTAGGTGATATCATCTGATTTAGTATTAACCAGTTCCTCACAAACAACACTATAAACTAGTGGAAAGAAGTCATCTAATTATAGCTCAATGGTTACATTAAGAGGGCTCTAAACCCCCGCTTTGCGAAGCGTAAAAACTGTTTTGCGCGGTCCTAGATACTGTCTTTATTTACTATCGTAAAATTATAAATGAAGTATATATTTGAAGATAAAGACATTTTTGACTAAATCGCTTTTTAAAATTTTTGAATTCTCCTTCATTTCGATTTTATAGGTTATTGAAGTTACCCAATATTCAAACTAGTGCCAAAATAAAACTGGAGCTGTTATTGAAATTTTAAAAAGCGATTTTAGTCAGAAATTTATCTAGTTTCAATTTAGTTTTGGTTCATATAGATCGATATGAAATTTGCATTGTGTGAGACATTCACTTGTGTATTGAAATAAAATTGTTAAACTATTATTAAATTGCTCAAATAAGATGTTCTGCTCGTGCTCGGATTTATTTTGTATTAATTTAATGCATTTTCAATTACTTGAGTATCCACTGATCTAATTGGGTAGCTGGTGATCAACTTGTGGTAGTCATTGTGATGGATTTAACTAGCACTCGTGATCAACGTGGCTAAAACTCATGATCAGCTAGGGTAGTACCCGTGATCAACTTGGCCAGCCTCCATAATGGGCTTGACTAGCACCCGTGATCAACATGGCTAACACTAATGATCAACTCGAGTAGTACCCGTAATAAACTTGGCCATCCACCGTCATGGACTTGGTTAGTACTCGAGGCTAGTCAATAATTAGTGCCTAGTCAAGTAGATCACAGGCGCTAACCAACGTAATCACTGGTGATTACACAAGTTCAGTTCACCAAGGGTGCTACTCATAGTAATAATTATGAGCAATAATTATTATTGCTCATAGCTACCTAAATTGACCGTGTTCTACCTAAGATTATTAGAGACCCTACCTACTAAGTTGACCACAGACTCTACTCAAGTTGACCACGGGTCCTACGCAGAGTAATCACTGATACTGATGGTCCGAGTTGACCATGGGTGCTAGTCAAGATAATCACACTTATTACACTCAAGTTGACCACTGGTGCTACTCCAAGTAGTGACTGATAATACCCAAGTTGACTACAGATACTACCCAAGATAATTAGGCATGGTTATTTAAATTAATTACGGTTTCTCCCCTAGTGGCTACTTAAGTTGACAACCAGTGCAACCCAATGTAATAAGGGGTGGCTACTCAAGTTTACCATGGGTCCTATACCCGAATTATTCACAGGTACTACCCAAGTTGACCACCTGTGATACTTAAAGTAATCATAGGTACTACTCATATTGACCAATGTTAAGATAATTACAGGTCCTAAGTTGACCACAGGATCTATTCAACGTAATCACAGGTGACTACCCAAGTCCTGTCCACCAGAGATCCTATCCTACTCAAAAAAAATCACAAGTACTATCTAGGCCTGTTGACCATGGGTGCTACCAAAGACAATCCCACATATTAACCACGCGTCCAACCCAAGGTAGTCACGAGTGGCTAAGCCATGTTAACCACGTTTCATAATCAAGGTAATCACAGGTACTAACCAAGTTGACCATGGGTTCTACCCAAAATAATCACAAATACTACCCAAGTTAATCACGGGTGGCACCAGTGGTGGCTTTTGACCTAGTAAAGTGGGGGTTCACACACCGGGGGTTTTGGGGTGTACGGAGTACCCCACAAGTAAAAGCGCACAATTAAAATGTTCTAAAAATTATACGCTTAAACATGCATTTTAAAATATTTTACAAGATATTTTAACGTAGTTAAAAACCATACTTAACCAAACAACAGATTTTAAAAGAAGTCGGAGTGGAGCACACGGCAAGTGTGCACCGCTGGCTTCTACTACAGACTGCCCCACCACCGCCTTCCAGACAGAACAGCTGATTAGGCCTTGCATATACGCTATGGAGCACAACCGGGACTGTGCGACAGTACTGCGAGATTAGCGGAAGCTAGCTGAAGGCGCCTCTTTGAGTTTTCTTACGTTTAAAGTCACATATTTCGTAAATTCAATGTGTAAATAATTTAAACTAAACTTTAAATGTGGTTCATTTTCTTTTTCAAATCTCACAGTGGGTTCACGTGCTCATGTGTTCTTATGGAGTAGCCGCCACTGGGTGGCACCCAAGGTACAACCCATGTTGATCACGTTTTAAATGTATGTAACTGTTCTTAAAAGATCAATTTATTATATTATATTATTACTATATTATTTATTATAATATTATACTTGCAAATAATAGTGACTTTATAAAATTGCGACTTACTCAGCTAACTCATGTATCTGTATATTATAATACTCTGGTAATTGGTTATTTAAATGTAATTATTTATTGTCAATTAATTTTTCAAGCATTTTTTTTTTTTTTTTATATTTATTAGGAATAACATTGATTTGTTTCTAAATATGTTTTAACATCAGCTTTAATCCACGCAATAAAATCATATCCTATATACGACAAATACATTCATTGGTAAATAAATGTTTAGCGCTTATCTACTGTGGTGCCAAAATTGACGAGTCCAAACTGCTTAGACAGGTGAGGACAAACTACTCTACTCATATAAAAAACTGAGACCAAAGTACTGTGTGAATTGCTTGCTGAGTTCAAACTGGTAGACTACGTGAGCCTAAACTACCCCGAACACACATGTTTATGAGGCCAAACTACTGTCAGGTAGGTGAGCCCAATCTGCTTTGAACGTCTAAAGTTATATGTTCGAAATTGATATATGCTCGCAGCAGTTTCTCTCTTTTAAATTGTTGGTTATTTTTAACAGTCGAGTTTAAAAAAATCGTCCTATTTAGTAATTTGTGTATGCCTAATTGAATCATATTAAATTTATCACTCCTAAAATACTGTGAAATATTTATCAGTAAAACTAAAATCTTTGAAAAGTAGGCCTAATTGTGTAAGAACTGTTGTCGAAGTAAAATAATTGCTTTTCTCATGGCAGTGGGAAAATTGAGCAAGATTATAATATATTATTTTAATTATAATCGATATCATTCATACGGTTCGCTTCGGTTTTAGTCTCTGTCCGCGAAAATGTTTGATGTAACAAAATGTCTGCTTTTTGAAACCAAATTGTCCCCGTAGTGTTATTTTCATGTATTGTAGTAATTAATTCAGCATACTTCAGAAGCAAATAAAAAAGTGGCCACATTTCAATTATTTTTTAATGTTTGGAAATTAGTGTGTTATGTTGTAACTGCCATAAAACTATGATAGTTTATGTGAAATCATTTTTTATTTTATTAAAAATAATTAATAAACCGTACAAAACTATAAAACGTAAAATAAATAGACAGTTGGTATTTTTACCATTACTTTTTAACGTGATTTATTTAGTTTTTAGTAAAGCATATCCTTTAATGCTTTAAGCGTATGTTGAGAATTGTTGTGGTGTTCATTTAATATTATTTTGTTTTAATCTTCAACCGAACATAAAAAGATACGAAATAGAAATTTATTTGCAAATTAATGCCTTTTATTAAATATTTAACCACATAAAAACCAATATTTAGATCACAATCCAACAGCTTTAAGCAATATTTACAAAAACCATGCTTTGTATCGTAATTTACTTAATTTTTAGTAAAGCGTATCTTTATGTTTGTAAATCAAACTCTTCAACTGTAGAATATAAGTATGGTAAGCATATGCCTAACTATGTTAAATTTTAACCGTTTTGAGAGTAACAAGATTTGAACAAGAATTATGATTTTGGAAAACGTTTCAAGTAAAAATTCAATATTTTAGTAGACCCTCTATTTGATCAGTGAATAACTTGATTTCGCTGTAACAAGCCTACTTTTCTAAACAAATATTAATATCTATATTTATAAAAGAGGATGTTTGTATATATATATATATATATATATATATATATATGTTTGAAGTTTATGCGCTGCCAAACCATCCAACCGATCGCCATGAAACTTTAGGATGTTGTCCTGTATACTTCCAAGATGGTTTCTGTGAAGTTTGATGCAGATCCGTCCACAGGGTCCCGCCCCACGGGCTCCTAAAGATCCCATGTTATTCAAATGGAGAATCTGAATTGTTTACAAAAAACATATGACTGTGTGGTTTAATGTAGTTTCACATGCCATAAGCAGATTGAAGTTCTCACAACAACAGTACTGTACAGTATATGTTTTGATTTATTGTAGTTCTACATTTCACCTTGAGAGTGTAGCGCACACTACTTTTACTTGATCAGGTGATCTGTATTTGGTGTTAACCTTTTTTCCTCGGTAATTAAAACATGTGGTGAAACGTGAAAATAAAAAATAAATAATTATTTGTTTTGCAGTTTACTTTTTATGACATGCTTCCTAAAAAATCTAATATTGGTAGAAGCAAAAATGCTCGAATTCTTTCAGCTATTAGGTTCTAAATCAAAATCAATATTATGACCGGCGAAGCGGGCGGGTGCAGCTAATTTTTTTATAAAAACAAAATGACATAAAAAAATGTTAAGAAATAAAATACAGCAGCAAAATCGGTACTGACTGGAAAATTGACAATTGTTGAAAAGAATTGGCCTTTCGGCTCAACATACATTCAGACAGAGAAGATCGGGCGTAGCCACCTGAGGAGACGGCAGACGGGAGGAAGGGGTAATTGGGGTTTCCGGTTGAAAATACTACGAAAATACTATACAGGAAACGATTCTTGGGACTATATTGCACTCCGACCGGCGGATTAAACTTCCTCCAGCTAAAAATAACCGGACGTAGTTCCAACTTCTATCGCCAGTGTCGCATGACTTCTATATTTTCTTTCCCTTTAGAGCCCTCTTAATGAAAAAACTTATTATGGACTTCACTGTAGGTGATATCAGCTGATTTAGTATTAACCAGTTTTTAATAAACTACTTTTCAATCTATATGAGTCCTGAAATTGCATTTACTCAACTGAATGCCCTAAATCATTTGATGAACACAACAGAGAAAATGTTCAGTCAATTTAATAAATACCAGGGGACAACAATGCAGGCTTTGCGAGCCAACCCTGTCACTTACTGCACTTGTTACACCTCGGCCTGTGACTTTTCACTTAAATAATAGTACATTAACTATATAACGTAAAATCATAATATTAATTTTATTATCCTCCATATGGTGGAGAGCTACTTCAGGCTTCTCTGTAGCTTGAGTTAAGCCAGATTAATGTACACCAAAATGAGCCGCCACTAATGGTCTTCCAGTGTCCTCACAAACGGATATATCATCTGTGTATCCCATGAGAAAGGTGTGCTCCGGCATCTCCATTCAAAGGATTCCACTACAGGAAATATTCTGTAGTTTGATTCAAAGATCATGTTTTCATGTTAGTATAGTCCTTTTTCTTCTTAATTTTTATGATCTTTATTTAGTTGCCTTACTGTCCATCTCTCAGGTAACTGAAACTGTCCCCATTTGCAGGCAGTTCACTAAAAACTGTGACTGACGCACTGCTGTTCCAGAAATTTTACAAATTTAAACAAAACTTTGAGGTACAACATAGTCTCTAAAAATTTATGAAAAAGGGCGCACCTAATTGATGTTTATGAAAATTAATAATTTGAAGCGTTACATCCGTGCACAAGAGCAATATCTCGTTGATTTGCTTTTTAGTGTTGTCTCTAGTGGTTTTAGGACCTACCAATGACTGAAGAGACTAAACAAAGTTGAAACAACAGTAGCACAGATCTAATCCTAAAAGATGTATTAGTTATATTTTATCAACTCAGTGCTTAACTGATTGTAAGCCAAGCCACCATTTCCTGTAATAGGAAGGGCTGGGTTACAAGGAGAGAGGTTGTCCGCAGTTTGCTTTTGGTTGTGAATTTTTAAGTCACATAAAATTTAGATTCCAACAATTGTAACAATTAGAGTTGGCAAAAAGTATCTTTACCAACCTATTTAAAATTATAAACATGAATTTAGAAGAGTTCATAAAAACCTACAGCAACTATGTGTATTTGGGTTAGAGATAGGTTGGCACAAACTCTACTATAATTGTGAACAGTTGGATCTTAATCACCAGAACCAAAACTATAGACAAATAGAGTGACTTTATTACACGAATTGCAATCCATTGTCCCAAACATGCTAACTGTCCTTTCATTATTAGAAGTATGATACTGTTGTTTCAACTTTGTTTAGTCTCCTCAGTCGTAGATACGTCCGAAATCCACTACGAGCATAAGTCCGAAAAACACTAAATAGCAAATCAATGAGATATTGCTTTTTTTTTTAAATTTGTTAATGATGGAGTATCATATGAGGGAGACAAAGGTAGTTGGACATTTGCCATCATTACGTGAAAATTACGAATCACGACGTTTCGATTTGGTAAAACACAAACCTTTTTCAAGTGCTAAAAAAAAAACTTAGTTTTTAGCACTTGAAAAAGGTTTGGGTTTTACCAAATCAAAACGTCGTGATTGGTAATTTTCACGTAATGATGGCAAATATCCAACTACCTTTGTCTCCCTCAGATATTGCTTATCGTTTCACAAACACCTATTCAGTGACCTTTTTTCCAAATTTTACAGACTATGATATATCTAAAAGTTTATCTAAATTTGTGACATTTCTGGAACAGCAATGAGTCAGTCTCAGATTTCAATGACCTGCCTGCAAACGGTGACAGTTCTCAGTTACCTGAGAGGTGAACAGTAAAGCAACTAAATTCTAATAATGTTAAATTCCTTTTCAAATAACATCAAATACTGTGGTTTTATGTCCTTTTACGCTTGATGCTTCATTTCTCTAGTTTAATTATTTTATAACTTTAATTGTTGTTTGATTTATCAGCAATGTGCTCAGTGGAAGTATACATAAACTCAATGAAATGTTGCATCATATGTTCTTTATGAAGTTAACAGTAAGAGGGGACCGTACTAACTTTGCCTCAGAAAATAAAGCTTTTTTCATTTCATTTTAAGATTTAGCCCTAAGAATCACCGGCAATAATCTTCCAGCAATAATGTGGTGTACAAAAGTAACCCTTACGTGTTTGATTAATATTTTACATGTTTACTAAAGAGTAGTTCAAACTCTTTTCTACAACTTAATACTAAAGTGAATGAATACCTGTGAGGAGGACATGAGTGAAGAAGACTTGGTGCTGATGCCTTTGGTGGTGATGGTGATGTTGGCTTGCGAGCTTTGGGCCATGTGGTGCTTCTCCTGGTTGAAAATCCCCGTGGAGCTCACCGTCTGCCGCTGCTGCATCGCTTTCTGCAAACAATCAGAACGTTCCCACTGTATTTTCCCTTGGCACCACACCAGGACCATAGTGATGACACTAAACCTTAGAAACTATTACTGATAACAGGTAACAACTTCAATAAATCAACAATGTCAGATAAGATAAGTAACAGAATTCTCTATTACTCATCAGTTACATTTTTACTTTGGGATTTCCAAGATTTGGTATTTCATCTTAATTTCCAATGACTAATTCTTATGGTAACAATATATTATGTTTATTTAACGATATAACTTTAAAAAGTAGTTTAATATCAATCAATCATAATTTCTTTCAATTCTCTACACTAGTGCTCAACAATTTTGTTTTCTTAGATTCTATTTCCAATTAAAACATCAATACATCTTCATATGTAAGATGTTTATAATAGTGAATGGCATATATTTTTCTCAAAATTTAGTTAAAAATAAATAATAAAAAATATAAACATTACTCTGTTTATTAATTTAAAATTATAAATCTTGCTCTGAAACTATACAATATTCTGTTAGAAATATGTAAATGCATGGATGAAAAATACATCAAACTTACATGGCCACTCAATCTTCAATAATTATTTTTTATGTTAGTTCCATAATAAATGTTAGTCAAGTGTAAGTGTTCTTTCTATTTTTTTATATAAACTCGTGTTTAGTTATGAGAGCAATATTATCTGAATTTATGAATTTTCTGGACAGTGTGGCAGGAATGTCGGAAGTGTATACATTGAATAAAAAAGGGCAAGAATAGAGCCCTGTGGCAGTCCCCATCATTTAGATTCCTTTTTAGGGCACCCAAAGATATTTAAGTGACACATTTTTTATCCATTTTTACTTAATCTTTTGCTGAGGGTAGAATTCAGAAATCTCTAAGTAAAGCACACAAAATTAAGTTGTGAAAAAAAATATATTTTTTTTGTAGGCTAGTTTATCTGGTCTACGTTCAATTGAAGAACCCTGGACTTAGCTCTGAGACAGAAGATTAATATCCAAACGATAAGACACAAGTACCTTGATCTTTACATTTTATTTTATTAAAATTTCGAATCTAATTCCTCCCTTTATTTTGGTAACTAGCTTTGAAATCCATACAAGATATATACTTCAAATTAATTAAGTTTAGTGCCTTTCTGAATAGTACTCTTGTATTTCATTGAAAACAATTATTCAATATCTGAGAACTAATTTGATTTAAACTTATGTTGCCAAGTATTTCATTTTAATGCAGTAAAAGTTTTATAGTAAGCCTTAAGACGTAAACGATCAAATTAACTCCTTAACTTATTTAAGTTACCTTTTCAGCAGTAAAGGAGTCTGTCTGTAACCTCATTGTGGCGGCACTCATGTTCTGGCTCTCCTGTTGAGTGACCTCTCCCGCCTTGAGTGTCCGCTGCTCCTGCAACACAACACTTGAGTGAGTTACTGACAGACAGGTCACACCTCTTGCTGGGAGTGCTTTCTTCATTTGGAAATAACTGCATATTCACACAACTATGCTAATATATGTTCTGGAGAGTTTAGTTAGCTTTATTCAAAAAAACACTTTATTTTACAAATAAAACTAGTCATAAAAGTTGGAGGATAAAATATCATTAAAATTAAAGTTTGTATAAAAATCTAATGATAAACTCATGAGATTATTATAAGCAATATCTAATCAACAATTTACTTAGGTCTTGTAAAACAATTATTAAATATATAATATTTTAAGTTAACAAAGAGTGAAGATATTAATTTTTAATTAAAGTAGAGAGGTAAATAAATCTATTTGATTACTTCATTACTCACTATGATAAAGATATGGAACACAAACCATGTGTCATCTTTATGGTAGTCATTTGTGATTGACCACTAATTTAAAAAAAAAAATATTGTTATCTGCACTGACAAATATGGACAGTGTAAGAAAAAACTAAAAGCAAAAAATAAAATCCAACTAATTCATTTGAAAAGAAGCAAGACAGGATTAATTTTGTGACAGATTACTTTAATGACACTGAAGTGGAACCCAGGTAGTCTATTAGTCTAATGCCTCAAAGGAGAAAAACACAGCAATCAAGGACAAGAAGGATGGATCCTTCACTGCAATATCACCGCTTAATACAATATAGCTTAATATATAACAATAAACGCATAATATTTAGCAATTTAACCTTACAACTTTTATATACATACAAGTAAACCTCTGTAAGATGTAGAATCGCAAATGTGACCACTCAAAAACTAATGACAACAAAATGATGTACTTCATATATATGTGAAATCTGATTTTCATTCTCAACAAGCATAACAATTCTAAAAAATCAAGTTCAAATTACTTAAACCTCTCGACATCATCACAAATGAATGTAAGAGAGAGAGACAAACTGTTCTAACACACTCTCGTTAGCGGTGATATTTGGCAAGTGTGAGAGGGACAGACGATCTAGACTTGACGAGTGACGCCTTAAAACTCAGGCATTATGACGACCTGCAGCCGCAAATAAACTTGGAGCATTCCAGTGAAATCTAAACTTGTTACCAACTTCACAACGACCGAGTTTATAAACTTTAGTGTTTAAAACGTGACATTAAGAGTTTTGATCTGTGCTCTGCAACGGTACAAGGTACACGTATAGTTTATGGCCAAGGTTTGTTTAAATTTACTAATTGTCACGGTTTCAGAAACTCACTCCGCCAAGTAGCCGAAAATTACTGTGGTAAACTCGATATGATTGTAGACGCAAGACTATTTCGTATTAAACCTAAATGAACATTTACATTTGCACTTTAAATAACATTTAAATATTGATTATATTATAATTCTACGCCACTTGCCCTCAATTCATTCATTTTCATTGATAGCCCAGTTACTACCGAACCTGTTATACCCAATCAATAGGCTATTAGATGGAAGATCATGTGACATAAACTTATTGACGGTTTTTAACCTTAGTTCCTACTTGGGGCAGTGTTCGACGATTGTATATCCTAAAGTCAACAACTAAATACTTTTAATCACTGATAATACTCTATGAAAAACGAGATAACTTGAAAGGTTGAGTTCAGATCCTATAATCTCTTGTCTCCAGCGGCCGGACTACAACACTACATCACTACTGAGGAGTAAACAAATAATAACCAAATGGCATTCAAAATAGCCAATACAATAAGCCTGTACAT
Organism: Stictocephala bisonia; assembly: GCA_035578905.1. NCBI lineage: Eukaryota > Metazoa > Arthropoda > Insecta > Hemiptera > Membracidae > Stictocephala > Stictocephala bisonia. The sequence continues at coordinate 197,784 of JAQJVL010000600.1, read as the reverse complement.
TATGTAATATTTTTAACACACGTATTTTTATTTGAATAGTCCTTCAAAATAGAATTTCAAATATGTAATTTGTGGTATCATGCTGTCATGACTCGGTAGCTTTAATCTAACCCTAAATGTAATGTTTAACAGAGTGTTAAAATAACTTTAATATAACCACCAATATACTCAAAAGTGAATATTTCTAGACGCCTTCTGAATATTTCTGGAGCCAAGTTCAATATAACGTCCCCCGTTTAATTGCTTTCTTTATTGCAATAAAAGCCCGTTTACGTTTGCTTGACGTAGGCTCTCGCCCACGCACGCACGAGTCTGGAAAGGAACGCTAACACTGTCTGTTTATATCCAAGAATAGTGATGGTAAACTGGAAATCCGATCTGACTCTGGGGTTTCAATGAGTTTGTCTACACTGCCACTGTTACTATAGGCATTAGAAGGCTTATTATTTAAGTTATTGTTAATTTAATTAATTATTGACATCTAGCACATAAGATTTGTTAGTTTCAAAAATGACAATCTAGCCAACATAAATATGTAAGTAACAAACTAACACATATCCCTTGAAAGTGCAAAACAATTAAGTCGAATTAGCTTATATGTATGTACAAATTCCAATGGCGTAGAAGTAAAAACATTTGTTATTGTGTTAGAAAGTAACCAATGTTTATTTAACAGAAATTAATGAGCCGCAGACGCAGTGACTGCTAAGTGTATTGGCCAATATGCTGATTATCAAGTTAAAAACCAAAATCAAACACTCGATATTATCGATGATCAGCTGCTTTCTCGACATTTAAGAATGCATACATTGTATAAGATTAAACTCTAAATGTTCGAAAGCGGCCTTAAGAGTGCATACATTGTTTTTAGGTTTAGTGGTTACGCTTTTGTACATTGTATTTATAAAAAAAAATTTGGCTGGTGCGTTCTATTACAAAATCACGAAATATTACGCGATTCATAATTATTTTGAACTACTAAAAAATGGATATCTCACAGCACGATGTTTTTTAATTTAATCACTAAACGATGTTTATACATAGTCAACTTCTCAAGCCTCAATGCGAGATCGAATTAATTGTTTAGTTTAAAACGTGTATCGGTTCCAATTACGTAGGCCTATAAAGTGTCAGCTCTCTCCGACATAGAGCTCGGAAGTTCGGTATGAATCATTCAACTTACCACGCTGTCCGTGTTGGGAGTGCGGAGAGCCATCACTACACCGTGAGACTGACTCAATGAGCCGGTATTGACAATCCATTAGCTAAATCCAGCTACAGTTGGCGCTCTGAGCAGAGGTGACTCACTCAATCGCCTCATCTCACTTTCTACGGCTTGTAGATACAACATCCAACAAACCGTACCACAATCCAAAGAGTTTGTGACCACAATCATAGACCTGTGGCGTGTGTAGTTGTGGTGGGCTTGGTAGAAACTGGAAGGGTGGACCATGTATACATACATTCCCACTGTGAATGATATATTGGCAATGTGTGCAGATGTGATAATGGCCAGGAATCGTTCTTTCAACACTACTTTTCTAATTGAACATAGTATAAGTAATTTTTAATTATCGTAATACGTACGACCAGAAATTACAGAGTATCGAAAAGTTTAGTAGTCATATAAATAAAAACATGTTTTATGTTGTTGGTGGATCTGGCTAAACCATATTTACCATCCTCAAAGTAGAGGGAGTTAGAAAAAATCATATTTTAAGGGAATCTGGCAACCAGCTGTCAGTTCCCGTTTGGCACTAATCCATTTACAGACTAATTCTAAACTGATTGACATAGATAGTTCTCACTGTCTGTGCTTGGTCAGTTCTCTGAGCCCGATCTTCCAACAGTCCACCACAATGCTTAACTTTTACGATTAGAACATTTAAAGAGATTAATTAGTATATGTAACACATGTTATTGTATGTACATGCGAGTATATCTCGCTCATAGTGGAAAACCGTGAATTTAAAAAACACAACTTTTTTCAAAATACCCCATAGTTTATACATCCGATAGCTTTATTTTTACTAATTAATTTGTGGCTTGAACAACACATTTAAAAAGAAATTATTAAAACGTATACTATAATAGGAATAAAAGAACTATAAAATAAACTGTAATAACATTTATATAAAGAAAATAATAATGATTAATTAGTTAACATTTAAGCTATCATGTATGTTACTATGAATGCCTTAACGTACCAGCCAGCATTTAATACTAATAATTGAATTAGAAATGTAAATATCTAGATATGTACGCTGCAAATAAAAATTAAAATCCTTGATAGGTTTTTACAGGAAATATCATGTAAGACAGTTAAATATTTATGAAATTAGATTTTTAAATATCTTGAACTGTCACACACAGAATCCTTTTTCTCGCCAATTGTTAATTTGATAACGCTCACGTAAAACATTGTTATATTTACGGATTAATATTATTTGAAAATCTTTAAAATATGACATAATTCGTAAAAAAAAATAAGACTAATTGTCCTACGGCAACAATAGAATGTATAATAAGTCCTATTAAGCTGCATAAAACCCTTGATTATATACTCCTACAATAGATATCCCATCTAATAGGAATATTTGTGGCAGTAATTTTGTTAATTAGTGAAGCCCGTGACCACAGCTGATTTAAACTGCGATACATTTACATGGGACTACACTAGCGCTCCACCATGGACCACAAAAACAGCTGATGTTACCATCGGATGGGAAATCTATTAATGTATAAAATCAATGATAAAACTCTCCAAATCACAAAAATAATAGGCCTGTTCAATAAAAATGTTATGACACAATTTTAAAAACTGTTAAGACGTCAACGGAGCCCAAGTTATAACATAAAGAAAAAAACAATCTCATGCAACTTATTTCTTTCTGGAATTCGTACGTGCTAGTGAGAAACGCCGGCCAGAACAGCTGTGAGGTGTTATTCAATTTATCAGCTGATAGATGTCACGACCAAGGTCGTGGCGCCTTTGTGGTTACCAACCATGCAAACAATGCCTTCTAACAAACTCATTTTTCTCTTTACAAAAAACGCACACACTCCTATTTGTGTCGTCATCAATGCTGTAATCACCACACAATGGTTATTTATTTCTGCATAAATAGTTTAGAGCACATGAAATTGGTAAAACAGTTTCGTTAAATGTATTTCAGTTTACTAAAGTTCGTCGAACTCATAAGGTTAATACAATAACATTTAAATGTTATTTTTTATAATATAATTTGCGAATCTATAGAATATACAGCACATTTCTGTTTCCAAGGAACATGCATTCAACTGAAACATAAAAATACTTGAAATATATAATAGAAAAGGTTTCATTTAATCTACTCAAGTTTACATACGATACAATGTATGTAACCTTCTCCCATTACATCGATACAAGGTATGTAACCTCCCATTACATCGATACAATGTATGTAACCTTCTCCCATTACATCGATACAAGGTATGTAACCTCCCATTACATCGATACAATGTATGTAACCTTCTCCCATTACATCGATACAAGGTATGTAACCTCCCATTACATCGATACAATGTATGTAACCTCCCATTACATCGATACAAGGTATGTAACCTCCCATTACATCGATACAATGTATGTAACCTCCCATTACATCGATACAATGTATGTAACCTCCCATTACATCGATACAAGGTATGTAACCTCCCATTACATCGATACAAGGTATGTAACCTCCCATTACATCGATACAAGGTATGTAACCTCCCATTACATCGATACAAGGTATGTAACCTCCCATTACATCGATACAAGGTATGTAACCTCCCATTACATCGATACAAGGTATGTAACCTTCTCCCATTACATCGATACAAGGTATGTAACCTTCTCCCATTACATCGATACAAGGTATGTAACCTCCCATTACATCGATACAAGGTATATAATCTTTTTCCATTACATCGATACCAGGTATGTAACCTTATTCAATTACAATTGCTCAATTCAGATTGCTAAAAATTCATAAAAATAATTATTTGTCGTCTTATAAAAACATTAAAACACATCGTACTTAATCAAGATAAATAAACAGGATTTTTTAATTCAAATCGGTTAGCAGCTACTGAAATTCATTGATTTGATTATGAATCAAAGTGCAAAAATGTGTGAACGCACAATGAAGCTTAAATATAAGGAATAAAGGAACAAACGAGAGTAAAGATATACATATTTATTAGTAGACTACTGCGTAACTTGAAGCCGAACTAGCGAACAGTATAAACTATAGAGAGTACTTAGACTAGGAGAAAACAAACTAATAATGCTTTTTGTTTGGCCTGCCTACCTGTTGGCCAGTCCACCGGCGAGTTACTCCTCGGCACACGGGCCACGGTACAGCGGACATCCTCTCCCTTCGATCTCATCCTCCGATACTCCACTACTGCTACCGACAAGACTAAAATAGTACGTCAAAACAGCTGTCGCGTGACCGCCGTGCCAGCTGGAACGGGACGCGCCACACCTCTTGCAATACGCCGGTACTATAAACGTTAGAACTATCCATACTAATACATTATAACTTCAAACCAATCACGTTCACTTGTGATAAGCATTATAATGATAACTACAGTTAAACCTTGGGATGTGTCCATTTGGTAGGCAAATGTTTAATATAGCTTCAATTCAGCCAAAGTATTAAGCATGATATAAGAATGGTATTCAGTAAGTCAAAATATCAAAATCTGCACATACGCATACGCATTATAAAAGAACTACAAAGAGCATTAGGATGAACTAATAAGCAGGTCAGCAATGATGGTGCAGAGGGGAAAACGGGCTATAGAGACATGGTGCTGAACAGGGGAGTGAACTTCCCTGAGTCATGTGCTGAACGGGAGATTAGACCACAGAAAGTCGTGGTGGTGAACGAGAGTGGACTACCCAGAGCTGTGTTACTGAACGGGAGAGTGGACTGACGGGAGTCTGCTGAACGTGAGAATGACCTACCGAGAGTCATGGTGTTGAACGGGAGATTAGACCACAGAAAGTCGTGGTGGTGAACGAGAGTGGACTGCCCAGAGCTGTGTTACGGGAGTCACGCTGCTGAACGGGAGAATGACCTACCGAGAGTCATGGTGTTGAACGGGAGAGTGGACGAATAAAAACCTTGGTGGAGAACGAGAAACTGGACTAGACAGAGTCGTGATGTTGAACAGGAAAGTGCAACACCCAGAGTCGTGGTTCTGAACGGCTGTGTGAACTAATGAGCCAATGTGTTGAACGGGAGGGTGGACTACCGAGAGCTGTACTATTGAACAGGAGAGTGTACCACCGTGAGTCGTGCGAATTCGTGCGAGCCCCTACTGACATCAACCGTGATCACGGGTCGCCTGTGCCCTCTGCTGACATCTACCATCTGTGTTCATGTAGTAACTAAAAATACAATAGGCTCACAATTATTGCACAAACGGGGTTGACATTACTGTTATGCCTCCCTCTCCTCTACGGTCGTCTGGTGTGATGACTGAGCTGCTCAAGATTAGATCTCTCACCATATTTCGTCATATGTTCCCTTTGCAACAATTATCAGGTTCGCATTTGGCTCATTGCCGATAATTGTATACATTTATACCTATATATACATTTATACCTACACATAAAAAAATAAAAAAAAATAAATACACATGATTTATATGAAACATTCACGTACAGTGGTATTGAAGCACCCGCCCGCCCATACACGTGCATTGACATTGACAAACCCGCCCGCCCATACACGTACAATGGTTTTGAACTGGAGAGTGGACCGCCGTGAGTCATGTTGTTGATCAGGGCGTTACTCTACTTGTCGTGGAGATGTATCTACGTAAGCTTTGTTGGCAGTTCCTTCATTGTGTCTCTGTGACCATATATTGTCAATAGTTAATGCTGTAACTTGGTGTAATCCTGTTTTAACGGTTATTAGATTCTGATAACCTTCAAAGTCATAACTACTTAACTTTTGTGATTTTAAAGCATTTAGAAATATTAGAGATTCACGGCAGAAATCTCGAATACGTTACGATAGAAATCCATGAGGTGGAGGGGAGAAGGGAGCGATAATAATTAACAACGATGTCGCGTGACCATGTGACCCTGCGGCACACGAACTTGATTCTCGGGTAGTCGAATAACCCATCTCTGTATAAGTTCCTCTTTCTTTAAAAATAGTTTGATATGGAGGAGAATGTGAATTAAATTGGTATAGACAAATATATTTTTACTTTTTTTAACTTCTTGAACAACATAACTTTAAATTAAATACAGTTTACATATTTCAACATAAACAAAACAAGTACACTACGCAATGGCTTTACAGTTCATACTTTTAGCATAATCTAAACACAAAGTCCGGAGAATAAAAGGCATGATCATGGTGTAAGTAAGTTCTTACAACTTACACCAGGGGCATAATCAATCATACGACTTAAGTAAATAACTTCTTTGGGTTAAAAAGACAGATCACATTTATTCACACCCAGGTAAAATACGTTTTTATGACATCGGAATTATTCACTTTCAAGAATTAGTCAATAACACTTCCGAAATGGTACAGTTTACTATATTTAACGCAAATTTTCTTCCGAGAATATAAAATTTACTAAATGAATTACGACACTAGGTTGTCCAATGATTTAATTGTCTACGTCTTGTGAAAGTGGGGTGGACAGAAGGTGCATTACGGTTATGCGGATTCAAGAATTGTATGAATGTAAGTTAAAGGAGGATCGTCAACAGTGTATGAACAAAGGGTGAGGTCCTTCAACGACAATGTCGGCCTAGAGAGAGTTAAGGGTAGTCAAGGGCGAAGAGCAGGATTAATACTAGGCTAAATGTTTAAGAAACACAGTCAATTCTGAAATGTCAACTATTCCACAATTTCAAGTTTCTTGTCTTTGAAAACGCTTTTACAAATAACAGAATGGTTCTGTTATTCACAAACACATACAATGATATTATATAATCTTTATTTATTTATTTTCATCAGGAAAATGCCTCATCTTTATTTTATTTAACTTATAATCATTTCACACAAGTGTATGATGGAACGGTTTTCTTCTCCCTACCACGGAATTAAGTCCAGTGTATATGGAAGGAATATTCTTTTCGTAACATGCTTGGCTTTATGATGGCATTCCCCAGACGTTTCTGGAGGCATCTATGACGTCTATGAGCGGCATATTTTATACACGATGTCTTTTACGTCTCAAACATCTTAAGTTATTTTGGGACTTCAATGCATAATACAGCATAAAGTACGCAATTCCGACTGATCACTATGATTCTATAATATGCCTTTAACATTTATTTTTTTAATTGGAGACATACATTTATTTTTGTACGTTAGTTTTCCAAAATCTGACGAAGGTTAATACACATACAATAATGTTGTTAATCTGGGCGAAATAAGACCAACCGTTGTTCAAAATATCTATACATTTATTTTAGGCCGTAGTAGTTTAACATTGATAATTTAGCGTCCTTACGAACTTTAAGGGTTATTAACACAGTTCACGTAACCTTCCCACCCAGTCAAATATACACGAACATAATGACTCTCCCACCCAGCCAAATACATACGACCCTAGTGACCCCCCCACCCAGCCAAACACATACGACACTGAAGACTTTCCCACCCACACGATCCTAGTGACTCTCCCACACAGCCGAATACACACGAACCTAATGACCCTCCCACCCAGCCAAACACACACGACACTGAAGATCCTTCCACCCAGCCAAACGCACACGACCCCAGTGACCCTCCCGCTTAGCCAAACACACACGACACTGAAGCCCCCCACCCAGCCGAATATACACGACCCTAGTGACACTCCCACCCAGCCAAATACACACGAACCTAATGACCCTCCCACCCAGCCAAACACACACGAAACTGAAGATCCTTCCACCCAGTCAAACGCACACGACCCCAGTGACCCTCCCGCTTAGCCAAACACACACGACACTGAAGACCCCCCCACCCAGCCAAATATACACGACCCTAGTGACACTCCCAACCAGCCAAAGACACACACAACAATGAAGACAATCCCACCCAGCCAAACGCACGCGACCCTAATGACCCTCCGACCTTGCCAAACACACACGACACTGAATACACTCACACCCATCCAAACACACACAACACTGAAGACCCTCCCACCCAGCCAAGCACACACAACACTGAAGACCCTCCCTCCCAGCCAAGCACACACAATACTGAAGATCCTCCCGCCCAGCCAAACACACACAACACTGAAGACCCTCCCTCCCAGCCAAGCACACACAACACTGAAGACCCTCCCTCCCAGCCAAGCACACACAACACTGACATAAGCATACATACTACAAACATTATCAAATGTGAGGCTATCTTCCTACGAGGAGAAAATGGCGTTTGTAAGGTACAGAATATTCTGTGCTTTAAAAATAATGTTAATTAGAGCAACACGAAAAAACTTAACCCTGATTTTTTACCAAAGGAAATAGAATTTAAGACAAAAAATATATTAATTTGTATTAATTAGAGTGATTATTAAGTTGATAAGAGAGTGATATTTGATTACTTTTCAAACAATTCCAGTCTGTATAACTACCCAATATTTATTTATTTTCTCTTTGTTTTTACAGTTCTTTTTGCATCAACTCGAACGAATGACATGACACTTTACTGCCGTAAGGACTGTCCAGCAGTTCGTCCTGTATTTACCCGGTCCGGCCAGTGCGGAGTGTGGGTGGTTTCCTCAGGGTACTCGACCGGCCAGTAGGTCACGTGCAGTGCGGACACGTGGCTAGATGTATTGATTACATTGTGACCGGCACCTTCTATTGAATATTTACTCAAGGTCAATTTAAATCCCCTCAGAAGGCTGATAGATTGCCGGTTAGAATATTGCTAGACCGTGGTGTGACTTAAACAAGCATATTCAGTACTGTATCCATAAAAGAAGCATTAAATAAGTTTTTAGTTGGTACCTCGAATTGGTACTTAGTGCATATAGTCTTCATTTATCTAAGTATCGCCACACTCTATACCCTCTATGATTAACGAAACACAGCCGCGGGCGGAGCAGTAATCTGTGCAGCTACACAACACTTATATGGTACACCCGTCCTCCCTTCTCACTACCATGACACAACCATCAGTAATCTGTGCAGCTACACAACCCTTATATGGTACACCCGCCCTCCTTTCTCACTACCATGACACAACCATCAGTAATCTGTGAGCTACACAACCCTTATATGGTACACCCGCCCTCCTTTCTCACTACCATGACACAACCATCAGTAATCTGTGCAGCTACACAACCCTTATATGGTATACCCGCCCTCCTTTCTCACTACCATGACACAACCATCAGTAATCTGTGCAGCTACACAACCCTTATATGGTACACCCGCCCTCCCTTCTCACTACCATGACACAACCATCAGTAATCTGTGAGCTACACAACCCTTATATGGTACACCCGCCCTCCTTTCTCACTACCATGACACAACCATCAGTAATCTGTGCAGCTACACAACCCTTATATGGTACACCCGCCCTCCTTTCTCACTACCATGACACAACCATCAGTAATCTGTGCAGCTACACAACCCTTATATGGTACACCCGTCCTCCCTTCTCACTACCATGACACAACCATCAGTAATCTGTGAGCTACACAACCCTTATATGGTACACCCGCCCTCCTTTCTCACTACCATGACACAACCATCAGTAATCTGTGCAGCTACACAACCCTTATATGGTACACCCGCCCTCCCTTCTCACTACCATGACACAACCATCAGTAATCTGTGAGCTACACAACCCTTATATGGTACACCCGCCCTCCTTTCTCACTACCATGACACAACCATCAGTAATCTGTGCAGCTACACAACCCTTATATGGTACACCCGCCCTCCTTTCTCACTACCATGACACAACCATCAGTAATCTGTGCAGCTACACAACCCTTATATGGTACACCCGCCCTCCTTTCTCACTACCATGACACAACCATCAGTAATCTGTGCAGCTACACAACCCTTATATGGTACACCCGCCCTCCTTTCTCACTACCATGACACAACCATCAGTAATCTGTGCAGCTACACAACCCTTATATGGTACACCCGTCCTCCCTTCTCACTACCATGACACAACCATCAGTAATCTGTGCAGCTACACAACCCTTATATGGTACACCCGCCCTCCCTTCTCACTACCATGACACAACCATCAGTAATCTGTGCAGCTACACAACCCTTATATGGTACACCCGTCCTCCCTTCTCACGAGCATGACACAACCCTATCAACTATCACGAATATACATTTTGGTACAGCCTCGCTCTCTGTGAAAGGTAAACAACATTTATATGGCACACCCGCCCTCCCTTCTCACTAGTATGACACAACCCTATCAATTATCATGAATATACATTTTGGTCAGCCTAGCTATCTCTGACGGTAAACAACATTTATATGGCACAGCCGCTCTCCCTTCTCACTAGTATGACGCAACCCTATCAACTCTCACGAATATACATTTTGGTACAGCCTTGCTATCTGTGCAGCTACATAAACACAACAATTATACAGGGTGTACCGTAAGTAACCAGCCAAACTTCTGTAGGTCATTCCTTGGGTTAAAACAAACAAAAAATTTCATGTGTACAAATCGTCTATCTCGCTCCATTATCCGGCTATCTGTCTGTATGTGTTTTTTACTAAAAACTTAATATCTCAAAAGTTATTTAAGATAAAAGCATGAAAATTGGTATGAATGTTGATCTTTACAGTATCCATGTATTATTTAAATTTCATTTTTTTACAACAATCTTTTTCAAAATGGCGGCCATTTTAAATTTTTAAAGCCAAATATCTTAATAACCTTAAATGTTACTAAAAACTTGTAAGTTACAAAAAAGTTTAAGAATTTATTTCTATAAATAATTATATAAAAAGTTTTAAGATTGAACAACTATTAACTGAGAAATTACAATTTTTATCAAATAAAAATATGCTTGATATTAATAAAATTGAAAACTTTAGTTCTCAAATTTGTTAAAAATTGTAATTTCTCAGTTAATAGTTGTTCAATCTTAAAACTTTTTATATAATTATTTATAGAAATAAATTCTTAAACTTTTTTGTAACCTACAAGTTTTTAGTAAAATTTAAGATTATTAAGATATTTGGCTTTAAAAATTTAAAATGACCACCATTTTGAAAAAGATTGTTGTAAAGAAATGAAATTTAAATAATACATGGATACTGTAAAGATCAACATTCATACCAATTTTCATGCTTTTATCTTAAATAACTTTTGAGATATTAAGTTTTTAGTAAAAAACACATACAGACAGATAGCCGGATAATGGAGCGAGATAGACGATTTGTACACATGAAATTTTTTGTTTGTTTTAACCCAAGGAATGACCTACAGAAGTTTGGCTGGTTACTTACGGGACACCCTGTATGGTACACCCGCCCTCCCTTATCATTAGCATGACACAACCCTATCAACTGTAACGAATATACATTTTGGTACAGCCTTGCTATCTGTGCAGCTACATAAACACAACACTTATATGGTACACCCGCCCTCCCTTATCATAAGCATGACACAACCCTATCAACTGTAACGAATATACATTTTGGTACAGCCTTGCTATCTGTGCAGCTACATAAACACAACACTTATATGGTACACCGGCCCTCCCTTATCATTAGCATGACACAACCCTATCAACTGTAACGAATATACATTTTGGTACAGCCTTGCTATCTGTGCAGCTACATAAACACAACACTTATATGGTACACCGGCCCTCCCTTATCATTAGCATGACACAACCCTATCAACTGTAACGAATATACATTTTGGTACAGCCTTGCTATCTGTGCAGCTACATAAACACAACACTTATATGGTACACCCGCCCTCCCTTATCATTAGCATGACACAACCCTATCAACTGTAACGAATATACATTTTGGTACAGCCTTGCTATCTGTGCAGCTACATAAACACAACACTTATATGGTACACCCGCCCTCCCTTATCATTAGCATGACACAACCCTATCAACTGTAACGAATATACATTTTGGTACAGCCTTGCTATCTGTGCAGCTACATAAACACAACACTTATATGGTACACCCGCCCTCCCTTATCATTAGCATGACACAACCCTATCAACTGTAACGAATATACATTTTGGTACAGCCTTGCTATCTGTGCAGCTACATAAACACAACACTTATATGGTACACCCACCCTCCCTTATCATTAGCATGACACAACCCTATCAACTGTAACGAATATACATTTTGGTACAGCCTTGCTATCTGTGCAGCTACATAAACACAACACTTATATGGTACACCCACCCTCCCTTATCATTAGCATGACACAACCCTATCAACTGTAACGAATATACATTTTGGTACAGCCTTGCTATCTGTGCAGCTACATAAACACAACACTTATATGGTACACCCGCCCTCCCTTATCATTAGCATGACACAACCCTATCAACTGTAACGAATATACATTTTGGTACAGCCTTGCTATCTGTGCAGCTACATAAACACAACACTTATATGGTACACCCGCCCTCCCTTATCATTAGCATGACACAACCCTATCAACTGTAACGAATATACATTTTGGTACAGCCTTGCTATCTGTGCAGCTACATAAACACAACACTTATATGGTACACCCGCCCTCCCTTATCATTAGCATGACACAACCCTATCAACTGTAACGAATATACATTTTGGTACAGCCTTGCTATCTGTGCAGCTACATAAACACAACACTTATATGGTACACCCGCCCTCCCTTATCATTAGCATGACACAACCCTATCAACTGTAACGAATATACATTTTGGTACAGCCTTGCTATCTGTGCAGCTACATAAACACAACACTTATATGGTACACCCGCCCTCCCTTATCATTAGCATGACACAACCCTATCAACTGTAACGAATATACATTTTGGTACAGCCTTGCTATCTGTGCAGCTACATAAACACAACACTTATATGGTACACCCGCCCTCCCTTATCATTAGCATGACACAACCCTATTAACTGTAACGAATATACATTTTGGTACAGCCTTGCTATCTGTGCAGGTGTTGTAACTGTAGCTGCCAATGGAAATACAACTACAGTTTGCTAATACTAACTTCTTTTTTCTATCGTTTAAATCGTTAAAAAAGAAGTTAACCTATCACATTTATTAAATAAAAATGGACTCGTTCTTGTGTTTTAAAATACTGTAGAATATTTTATAAATTCAATTTAATTTCCCAGAAATGTACCATTTGAGAATTGTTATCACACTATTTGGAAAAAGCTTTATGCTACTGGTAGTTCCTTGCTAGTTAGCGTGCATTTTTTACCGACTGAAAATTAATTGTTTCAAAAGCAGAGTATCGTCTTAGTGTTGCAAAAAGCAGACTTATTAACATTACTTTTGAACAACCTACATTCTTTGTTCGCCTACATGATATCTACTTTAAATATGGTAATATTGTGGCAGCTTGAACGTGAAGTAAACAACACTTGCCTCGTTTTCCGGCGACTCCATACTGCGGCCTTTGCCGGCAACGCCCCTCAGGCTCAGGCAGATCACATTCCTGAGGGCTCTGGTCAGGAGAGTCGACGGTTGTCCCATTCCACGCCTCCGGTCCAATGGTAGTAACAGTCCTGCGGAGACGGCGGTATCGATCTCGGACCTCAACCTTGGCACCACCACCCCTTATTCCCCACTCCACGGTATGTTCGAATTGGTAACATAACATATTATGCTACCAAGTACTATTTCAAGCATGGCATTTTCAGTTCCAGTGGTGAGGATAACAGCTGTTAGAACAATTAAAAATCTCCAAATCTCCAGAACCTACTCACTAAGGTGATTCGAATCTTTAGACTTGGTTTTTCGATTCTAAACGGATGACACTACTTCAATAAAAATCATTATTTTATTTGTTAATAATAAAAATTTAAAAAATTGATTGTTTTGTGAATCTCTCTGGTCTGAGAAAGATTAGCGCGATTTGCCGAAATCGATCACCATAATATTTGTGCATTATGTACTTATATTGTAAATATTTCTGCATTTTGTGCTTGTATTGTAATATATTAGTGTTGTGTGACGTTCACTTGCACTGTATTTGTACCAACACGTATTATGCTAATTAAAAAACTATTAATAAAAAACCACACGTTTTAGTCGAAACAAAACTTTACGACTCAGTTTTTTACAAGTGTCAATATTCTTTTCAAGCTTCGTTATAATAGTGTTATTCAGATTTCGTAAGCTTAAGCGGCTGGAGTCATTATTAACAACTAGTTCTTCCGGTGTCAACCGCGTGAAAGGACTATTTACAATAAATACATGGGATGAGGATGCCACATCGTAGCATGGGCGAAACGTCTGGAACTGTATATTGTAAATAGTCCTTTCACGCAGTTGACACCGGAAGAACTAGTTGTTAATTATTCAGATTTGTTCATTGAAGAACTAATCAATTTAGTGACTTACTATATTTACGACTCTCTGCGTGATGAGTAAATTAAGCCTAATTGATTATTCAAGACAGGTGTGCCCCGGACTATATAACAATTCTGGGTGTGCCCCATCTTGTTAATTGTCCAAGCCTCGAAATTTCAGTATGATGGATGTCACACTGTGTGACATACAGAACTATTAATGTACATGCAAGGATATAAAGAATTAAGTTCGGATATCTCGGATTTAGGGGGAAAACCTTTGACTGGACATCGTCTTATTTGCTGAACAGAAAGCAAATTGTTGAAGTACCCTACATTGACTGTTCCGGTTGTCTTCGGGTCTTTGAATCTAATGTGTCATTTGTTCAAACAGGGATGCCTCAGGGTTCCATTCTGGGCCCTATACTGTTTCTCTTGTTTATCAACGATATTACTAGTAGTGTTTCGTCCACAAACTTGCGTCTATTTGCTGATGATATCTCCATCACTGTAGCAAATAAATCTTTAGATCAACTAGAGGTCGACGCGTTCACAAAAGGAAATTCTCTTGTTCAGTGGATGGTCGACAACCTTTTGTTTGTAAATGAAGACAAGACAAAGATAATTAATTTTTCCAAATCTAGTTCTGTTGCTCAAAATATCAACTATTTACTCTTAGGAGACACTTTCACTGAATCCAGTGCTAATACTAATTTTCTGGGAATATTTTTCGACGCTAGACTTAAATTCCAGGAGCATATTATTAAAGTATCAAAAACATTAAATAGTTGTCTATTCCTCCTTCGCAGACCATCTTTTTATTCCAATAGTAAAATGCTGATGCTTGCTTATCATGGGTGTTTCATACCTCACCTGTCCTATGGTATTCCAATTTGAGTTTATGAAAGCTCTCACACAAAGAAATTGTAATTCAGAAGAAAGCAATAAGAATCATTCTGGGGATGGGAAGTTCATCAACTTGCAGAGGCATCTTTCGAGCGAACGATCTCTTAACCTTTTCTAGCATTTATATATATGAATCATTAATATTTCTAAAGAAAAATATAAACCTTTTTCCTTTGCCCTCACCAACCAACCATATGCTTAGGAGTACACAGTCATGCTCATTAGCTAATCCTGGCCATTCATCTTCTCATTTTGAAAAACAGGTTTACTATTCATGCATCAAATTATTTAATAAACTGCCAACAGGATTAAAAGGAGAACCTAATTTACCCAAATTTAAAAAGAATCTCAAGGCACTTCTTATTGAAAAAGAATACTACAGTCTAGTGGAATATTTTAATGACAATATGTAGTTTGGTAACTAATTGTTTTTAATTATTAAATGTATTCATACGCTCATTTATTTCAATTTAATGTAATGACGTTTGTTATGCAATTATACTGTCAACAACAATAAAGATATTTGATTTGATAACATTCAAGCAACTTCGACAGTTACACATTTAAATTACCGTGCCTAGCGAATTTTTGTGAAATTGTTCAAATGTTCTAGAAAGGTTTGCAATAGACTGTCAGAATTCCTTCAAACGACCCTAGGCAGATCAAATTTGCCACAAAAACCACAATGTGAAAATAAATCTATTATTACACTCAAAAAGCTTAGAACTTCATACTTCAATGCAGAGAGTAATGGGCTCAAATGCTTGATGGGTTTGGGTCGTTGTCCCTTAACAAGGTTGGAATATTACAAAAATACAAAAAAGAAAATGTTGAATATTAATGTTGAAAGAAATAAAATTAAAAAAATTTTGAATCAGACGCCACTCGTAACAATCGATCACGACGAGTTGTTCTAGACACAGGCTCGCTCACGTTGTAGGACGCGTGACTCGCGATAAGCTATCAGAGACTAGATGTACAGATAGGCAAGGGAAGGGAAAGGAATATTGACCATATTGTTATGTAAAAAGCGCATGGAGTAATTAATCATTTATGAGCATGTACCGCGTGTGTGTTTCCAAAACCCATAGCGTAACTAGACAAAATGCACCCACCCGAGAGCCCGGCAAGCTCTTGCCTGGCTAAGAACACTTACCAACAGGCAACGGTGTTTTAACGATTGCAATTACTGTACAAGGTAGTTGTATTTGTTCATCATTTAATATACAAATTAACATATTGCCCAATTTTAACTTATCAATTCCTTACATTTGGTTAAACTAAGATTCTTATTTAACTTGGTAAAATTAAGAACGTTTAACTCAACGTTCAAATTAAACGTTCCACTGTTAATTATCTTGGAAGGCGGAAATTGTCACGCCTTTATGTTCTTTATTTGAATGGAATGAGAGCCAGGTGATATTCTTAAATTGGCATTTTGAACTTTTAAGAACATTAATTTATATGTAGATCTTATAAAGACGTAAAATTAACAATGCTTTCTAATTTAGGCATTCCAATTCTGGAAAATTATTTTACGCAACTTCAGTAGGCTACTATTAAAGGATTGCTAGAAGTGTCTCCTTACTACAATTTCTAAATAAGTATGTGCAAATCGATATATTAAAAACATATTTAATTAAATTAAAAACATGTTTCCGTTATTTACCAATAGTATTTTTTTATGATAAATATTCTTGTTGTTTTCCTATCTAGATTTTATTTCTTCCCACAGTTAGAAATACATTTCTAACCATAGTAGGCTATAAATAATTTAAATGGACTGTTTGATTTACATTAGAAAATTCATCAGGTAGAAATACCAATGAAAAATACGAAGATTAAAAAGGAATTCGGGGATAATTTCTATACTAATTTTTAAATGCAATCTTTGTTACAATAAATTAATATTATTCGCTCTGCAAAGCTATAATTTAATCCAGCCAACTTATTATTTTATTTCTTTATTTCAAAGACCTAACCAATTATATATTTTGGTAATACAAATTATTAGCTGTGCGCTTACAGAAATCAAAGCTGCAATCAAGTGGAACAAAACTAAAAAAAAAGAAAAAAGAAAAAACAAATTACTGTAGTACTAATCACAAGAAAGAAAATTATTTAAATCAACATTAAACATCGGAAAATCACAGAATAATTGTAGTATATACAAAACAGAGCACTAAATCATGAAGCAACAGTTACAACTATAGATATATATCCTATCTATGCAGGGCCGGAACAAGGGGGGGGGGGGCAGAGGGGGCGGTTGCCCCGGGCGGCAGGGTTGAGGGGCGGCAAATTCTGGTTGCAGAAAATTTGTTTACTACAGTTTGTAAAAGTTTTTAATGAGCCAAACGTCATAAAGGAACGTCAATTAAGTAATTTCAAAACTGCATAACGTAATAAACAAACAATAATTTTACAATAGCAATCAATATAATAATTGCAACGGAGTAGAAAACACTGAGAGCCCTAATAGCATAGTTAGCAGCACAGCAAAGTTTGTTTACAATTTCAGCTGATCGCCATCCCAGTCAAGGCGCCATGCCGCCCTGCCTCACTGCCGTGCCGCCGCCCCATACAAAGATGGGCTTGATATAAAAAATTGTAGAGGACAGTCCTATGATAATGGAGCCAACATGGCTGGGAAGTACAAAGGGGTACAGGCTAGAATTCTAGAGAAAAATAAACTAGCCAATTTCGTGCCCTGTGTAGCCCATTCGTTGAATCTGGTAAGAGTGCATGCAGCAGACGCTTCAGTTGAAGCACAAAGCTTTTTTGGAACTTTGGGGAGTTTGTACAATTTTTTTGTTGCTTCCACTTCGCGATGGAAAATTCTAATGAAGCATGTACCGACAACTCTAAAATCACAAAGCAAAACAAGATGGTCTGCGAGAATCGAGGCTGTTGAAGCTGTGTTCAAACACTTTGGCAAAGTCATAGAGGCACTAGAAGAAATCCTAGATCACCCTTTCTCATCATCTGACTCAAAATCAGAATCTAAATCTTTGCTTAACAAGTTGAAAACTTTAGAATTTATTGTTTTGTGTTGTTTTTGGTATTCACAACTGAAAAAGATTGATGGTGTTAATAAGTTTCTACAGAGAAGACTTAACAGTTGACCAGGCTTCCAGAAACATTCTAGGACTTTGTCAGTTTCTGAAAACTTCACGAGAGTATTCACCGTCTGAAGCACTTTCTGAAGCAAAGTTGATTGCACAAATGAATGATATATCTCCAGAATTCACAGAAAAAAGGAAGAGGAAAAGGAAAACAATATATGACGAACTTTGTGAAGATGAAGCTGTAACCCGCACCCCTAAAGAGCTGTTCATTGCATCCATGCTGCAAATTTCTGATAGGTTGATCATGGAAATGAGCACCAGATTTAAATCATTAGAGAATATCAATGACAAGTTCGGGTTTTTGAATGGCGGCCAAATTAATGAAATGACCTTAGATGACTTAAAACTCAAAGCTGGTGAGTTGGCAGATACGTATAAGGAAGACTTGAACAAAAAGGAGTTGATATTTGAAATCGAAAGTTTTAAAGGCTTTGCATTAGGAATAGATAATAACTTTAAACCGTCTAGTGCTTCCACTACACTAGAACTCATTTTAAAGAACAAGCTAGAAGAAATGTACCCGAATATTACAACAGGACTTAAAATATTCCTCACACTACCAGTATCAGTTGCTACCGGAGAAAGGAGTTTCAGCAAGCTCAAGTTGGTCAAAAATCACCTAAGAAGTTCTATGTCTCAACAAAGACTCACTGATCTTAGCATTATTACCATCGAACACAAGCGAGCCTCAAACATTAGCTTTGATAAAGTGATCAAAGAATTTGCGTCCAAAAAGAGTCGTAAAGTAATCATTAGAGATTAAGTTGTGACGCATCTAAAGTCTATACTACTACTACCTACATACCATTGTTATTTATAGTGTGAATATTTGTATAAATTATAATACTTTATAAAAACTATGTCAACTTTTCTTAATTTATTTGTTTACCTATTCCATTTTTGTTTAATTTGTGAGGGATTTTTTGCTGTGGGTGAAGGGGGGGAGGGGCGGCAAATTTTAGTTTGCCCCCCCTCAAAAATTGTCTAGATCCGGCCCTGTATCTATGTCAAGAGAAAAAACAATAATAAATAACTATTTAAAGAAAGATAAAGCAAGATTCTGTTTTAAGTGAACAAAATACATATAGAAAAATAATAAATTGCAGGATAAATATACGAAAACATTCTAAATATTACAACACCACGATTAAATAATGGAAAGCTCAATCGAATCTTACAAACACTACAAGGAAATCTTTAACCAGCTATTTAAAACAATCCCAGGACCAGGTGTCTTTAATTGAGAAGTGTGATCGTTATATATAGTATATCAGATATGGGCAAGTCTGTTTATGAATGAACAACCTTGATATCTGGGACAGGATACTGTGGGAGAGCCGAACCTCTGGAGCTATAGTTATAGACAACCCAACTTGAACAAGACCAGTGAGATCTTGGTCGTTACTACAACAAGTCTGTTAATGAATGAACAACCTTGATAGAAGGCAGGATACTGCGGAGGAGCCGAAGCTCTGGAGCTATAGTCACAGACAACCCAACTTGAACAAGACCAGTGCGATCTTGGTTGTTACTACAGCAAGTCTGTTTATGAATGAACAACCTTGATAGGTGGGGCAGGATACTGTGGGAGAGCCGAACTTCTGTAGCTATAGTCACAGATAGTACAACTTGAAAAAGACCAGTGAGATCTTGGTTGTTACTACAGCAAGTCTGTTTATGAATGAACAACCTTGATAGAAGGCAGGATACTGTGGGAGAGCCGAACCTCTGGAGCTATAGTCACAGACAACCCAACTTGAACAAGGCCAGTGCGATCTTGGACGTTACTACAGCAAGTCTGTTTATGAATGAACAACCTTGATAGGTGGGGCAGGATACTGTGGTAGAGCCAAACCTCTGGAGCTATAGTCACAGACAACCCAACTTGAAAAAGCCCAGTGCGATGTTATCATTACAAGTCAGTGTATGAATGAACAGTCTTGATAGGTGGAGTAAGATACTATGGGAGAGCCGAACCTTCTTGGTGTCGTCACTAGCATGGTGACTGTATTGAAGAAAAGTAGGTCCAGATTGTCGCAACAAAAAGATTAAGACGAACCGTTAAAGTAAACTTACAACTACGTGTATGATTAGTGACGCGACAAAAATTATCAAATATTATACGGTACGTTTAGTAATTTACCGAACCAAAAAGTCTCAATTCCATGTGAGCTGGCATCTGTAATCTCTGAGAGCACAAATAATGTGGTGGTGGCCATTTCTGTGAAGGAAATTAGTTCTAATTTTCAAACTTCATCTAAAACATTTTTTTTATTGCAGCGCCGTAGTATTTCATCCCCGACTATAGTCACCCACATCACACTATAAGGCGGGATAAACGACTGAGTGAATTAATAATCTATATCATTAATTATCTGGCAAGCCCCGGCATTTGTTTGCATAATATTACAAATGATAGTTGTAAATTACAGCCCAGCTGATTTGCTTTCACGAGTATGATTGTTCCACTCTCGACTTTGATGCCAGCGGATTTGGAAGAAAATGGCGATTTAAACTACAGTACTCAATAAATTCAACAAATTAATGGCGCAACTTTGATTATTAAAAAAAAACACACAATCTTAGGCAACTATAATGTGTCGAGTCAACAGTGTAATGATGTACAAATTTGATTTACGCGTTGGATTTTTAGATTCCCTAATTCACTGCTACTTTTAAAGAACTTTAAACTTAAAAATTATCAAATTTATGAGCATTAATTCACTATTTTTATCCTACAGCGGCATTTACGTTTTCATAACGAGTCTCAACAAAATACGACAACATTCTGATTGCAGTCATATAATTGCCTGACTAAAACATTATATCGATCAAAAGAAACCTGTGCATGGGAGTTGTGTTTTATAATATACCCTCGCCCATTCAAGCCATCGCATGAATCTCATAGAAGGAAAACTTCCATAATGTAAACTACTATATTTTATATACGCCAATTTAACTCTGCATTTCAAACATTTTCTAGAGAAATACAGTTTTTATATGCCAACCAAGAGACGTTCAAAGAGAAAAATAAATAAATAAAATGAGAATTTAATGTATTTCCTAAAATCACCAATAATTAGTCTAAAAAACAATGACTAAAGAATAGTCCCATAACATAAAACAGTAACGGCGGTCATGGGAAGTGGGTCAGGGAATAGCGAGCTGTTATTGTCCACACTGCATTAATGCCTGTAAAAGAAACAAAGGATTTACGATCAGCTGGCGAGGAGCGAGCATTGTTGCCATATGGCGATCAGCTGATGTGGTGGGCGGTGTCGTGTGACCTATTCGCTTGGCAATCAGCTGTTGACAACGTTGATAAGACTGGGATTCGCCTATTATATTTACTGTAGAGAACGGATTATCAGTCTTCTATTATATATATAAAACATTACCCAACATAACATATCGGATGATCAATTAATAAATTGTTAAAAATCTGAGTAAGTTATATTTAAAGCTTTAAATCTGCGGTTTTAAAACCATCTTTCATTGCTCTGAATACAAAAAGAAGAAAATGGTCCAACACAACACTTCAATAGATATAAAACGCCTCCCGTCCTCTATTTGACTACCTTAGCCTAAATTTAATATAAAACTATATTCACATCAATGTAAGTAAACAAATCCATAAACAGCTGAATATAATAAACTAATAATGATTATATGAAAAATCCAAGTCTTCTTTAAACGATTGTTAATGAAAAACATCAAAACGTTTCGATTAACAATTCACAAAAAAACAAAGAACTGTTCATCTCTGACGTTTGTGGTACTCCGTCCATACTTATAGTGGTACAGCGTTCGTGGTGTTCCGTCCGTACTTGTAGTGGTACAAGATACCGTCTCTAGTACATTGTTGGTTGTGTTCCGTCCATACTTATAGTGTAGTGGTACAAGATACCGCCTCTAGTACACTGTTTGTGGTGTTCAGTCCGTACTTGAAGTGGTACAAGATACCGTCTCTAGTACATTGTTGGTTGTGTTCCGTCCATACTTATAGTGTAGTGGTACAAGATACCGCCTCTAGTACACTGTTTGTGGTGTTCAGTCCGTACTTGTGGTGGTACAAGATACCGTCTCTAGTACCTTTTAGAATACACAGTTCATCTCTGGCGTTCGTGGTGTTCCGTCCGTACTTGTAGTAGTACAAGATACCGTCTCTAGTACCTTTTAGAATACACAGTTCATCTCTGGCGTTCGTGGTGTTCCGTCCGTACTTGTAGTGCTACAAGATACCGTCTCTAGTACATTGTTCGTGTTGTTCCGTCCATACTTGTAGTGGTACAAGATACCGTCTCTAGTACATTGTTGGTTGTGTTCCGTCCATACTTATAGTGTAGTGGTACAAGATACCGCCTCTAGTACACTGTTTGTGGTGTTCAGTCCGTACTTGTAGTGGTACAAGATACCGTCTCTAGTACATTGTTGGTTGTGTTCCGTCCATACTTATAGTGTAGTGGTACAAGATACCGCCTCTAGTACACTGTTTGTGGTGTTCAGTCCGTACTTGTGGTGGTACAAGATACCGTCTCTAGTACCTTTTAGAATACACAGTTCATCTCTGACGTTCGTGGTGTTCCGTCCGTACTTGTAGTGGTACAAGATACCGTCTCTAGTACCTTTTAGAATACACAGTTCATCTCTGGCGTTCGTGGTGTTCCGTCCGTACTTGTAGTGCTACAAGATACCGTCTCTAGTACATTGTTCGTGTTGTTCCGTCCATACTTGTAGTGGTACAAGATACCGTCTCTAGTACATTGTTCGTGTTGTTCCGTCCGTACCTGTAGTGGTACAAGATACCGTCTCTAGTTCATTGTTCGTGATGTTCCGTTCGTACTTGTAGTGGTACAAGATACCGTCTCTAGTACATTGTTCGTGTTGTTCCGTCCATACTTGTAGTGGTACAAGATACCGTCTCTAGTACATTGTTCGTGTTGTTCCGTCCATACTTGTAGTGGTACAAGATACCGTCTCTAGTACATTGTTCGTGTTGTTCCGTCCATACTTGTAGTGGTACAAGATACCGTCTCTAGTACATTGTTCGTGTTGTTCCGTCCATACTTGTAGTGGTACAAGATACCGTCTCTAGTACCTTGTTGGTTGTGTTCCGTTCATACTTATAGGGTACAAGATACCGTCTCTAATACCTTGTAGAAGACACAGTTCACCTTTGGCGTTCGTGGTGTTCCATCCGAACTTGTATTGGTACAAGATACCGTCTCTAGTACCTTGTTGGTTGTGTTCCGTTCATACTTATAGGGTACAAGATACCGTCTCTAGTACCTTGTAGAATACACAGTTCATCTCTGGCGTTCGTGGTGATCCGTCCGTACCTGTAGTAGTACAAGACACCGTCTCTAGTACCTTGTTGGTTGTGTTCCGTTCATACTTATAGGGTACAAGATACCGTCTCTAGTACCTTGTAGAATACACAGTTCATCTCTGGCGTTCGTGGTGATCCGTCCGTACCTGTAGTAATACAAGATACCGTCTCTAGTACCTTGTTGGTTGTGTTCCGTTCATACTTATAGGGTACAAGATACCGTCTCTAGTACCTTGTAGAATACACAGTTCATCTCTGGCGTTCGTAGTGTTCCGTCCGTACCTGTAGTAGTACAAGATACCGTCTCTAGTACCTTGTTGGTTGTGTTCCGTTCATACTTATAGGGTACAAGATACCGTCTCTAGTACCTTGTAGAATACACAGTTCATCTCTGGCGTTCGTAGTGTTCCGTCCGTACCTGTAGTAGTACAAGATACCGTCTCTAGTACCTTGTTGGTTGTGTTCCGTTCATACTTATAGGGTACAAGATACCGTCTATAGTACCTTGTAGAATACACAGTTCGTCTCTGGCGTTCGTGGTGATCCGTCCGTACCTGTAGTAGTACAAGATACCGTCTCTAGTAGCCTAACTTGTAGAATACACAGTTCATCTTTGGCGTTCGTGGTGATCCGTCCGTACTTGTGGTGGTACAAGATACCGTCTCTAGTACCTTGTAGAATACACAGTTCATCTCTGGCGTTCGTGGTGATCCGTCCGTACTTGTAGTGGTACAAGATACCGTCTCTAGTACCTTGTAGAATACACAGTTCATCTCTGGCGTTCGTGGTGATCCGTCCGTACTTGTAGTAGTACAAGATACCGTCTCTAGTACCTTGTTGGTTGTGTTCCGTCCATAATTATAGTGGTACAAGATACCGTCTCTAGTAGCCTACCTTGTAGAATACACAGTTCATCTCTGGCGTTCGTGGTGATCCGTCCGTACTTGTAGTAGTACAAGATACCGTCTCTAGTACCTTGTTGGTTGTGTTCCGTCCATAATTATAGTGGTACAAGATACCGTCTCTAGTAGCCTACCTTGTAGAATACACAGTTCATCTCTGGCGTTCGTAGTGTTCCGTCCGTACCTGTAGTAGTACAAGATACCGTCTCTAGTACCTTGTTGGTTGTGTTCCGTCCATAATTATAGTGGTACAAGATACCGTCTCTAGTAGCCTACCTTGTAGAATACACAGTTCATCTCTGGCGTTCGTGGTGATCCGTCCGTACCTGTAGTAGTACAAGATACCGTCTCTAGTACCTTGTTGGTTGTGTTCCGTCCATAATTATAGTGGTACAAGATACCGTCTCTAGTAGCCTACCTTGTAGAATACACAGTTCATCTCTGGCGTTCGTGGTGATCCGTCCGTACCTGTAGTAGTACAAGATACCGTCTCTAGTACCTTGTTGGTTGTGTTCCGTTCATACTTATAGGGTACAAGATACCGTCTCTAGTACCTTGTAGAATACACAGTTCATCTCTGGCGTTCGTAGTGTTCCGTCCGTACCTGTAGTAGTACAAGATACCGTCTCTAGTACCTTGTTGGTTGTGTTCCGTTCATACTTATAGGGTACAAGATACCGTCTCTAGTACCTTGTAGAATACACAGTTCATCTCTGGCGTTCGTAGTGTTCCGTCCGTACCTGTAGTAGTACAAGATACCGTCTCTAGTACCTTATTGGTTGTGTTCCGTTCATACTTATAGGGTACAAGATACCGTCTCTAGTACCTTGTAGAATACACAGTTCATCTCTGGCGTTCGTAGTGTTCCGTCCGTACTTGTAGTGGTACAAGATACCGTTTCTATTACTTTGTTCGTGGTGTTCCGTTCGTACTTGTAGTGGTTCAATATACCGTCTCTAGTATATTGTTCGTGGTGTTCCGTCCATACTTGTAGTGGTACAAGATACCGTCTGTAGTACCTTGTGGGTTCGACAGAATACCTTGTTAGACAAGTTGAATTGTTATATTTTAGCAATTGTGTGTCAACTATTGATCGATTGAGTTTTCATTATTTGTTGTTTCGATTTTAGTAAAGGAATCATTTGTAATAACACATGACTTCTCCGATACTGTCAATAGTAAATGTTAGTTTACAGTAATAAAGTTGTTTGCTACTGATATGATTTGAATTTCTCTTAAATGCCTACTTTCATTATGTAGGTTAATAGGTAGACCAGAGGACGGTAGTAGTAAATAGCATTAAAACGTTGTGGCGGTTTTTAAATACTTTGGAAATCTCTAACAAATTGACAATCATGAACAACAATTCAACTAGAAGCCAAAAAAGGCGAGTCTTAGACCCAACAGATGGATCGTGTCTTCCGTGTCATTTAGGCGTTCAACGACACCCGGTGTTAATAAACCTACTACATTGGCAGTTCTTTTTCCAAAAGGCAACTGAAGTTGAGACGAAGGTCCCTTTGCCATTCTCGTTAAATGGTTGTGTCCCAAGACAGATCTACGTGCCAGGTTAAGTAAATCTGCAGGTTGGTTCAGCGGATATTAACATTTCCGTTAATTTCCGCACCATTTTGGCATACATGTCTCCCTCATACAACATATCCTAGTAAGCCCCTTTCGGATGGAATTAATCTATTTGTTTCTCTACACATTCTTAGTAGGCGTAATAGAATTCCAACAAGTAGGAATGGGATAGTATAACTGTAGAAGTTTTTATTTTAATTCGTTCATCAAGAATTGTCCTACCCACTCATTCAGTACGGTCAAACCCACTACACATACACGTGTTGTAGAATTTGAAATCAGAAGTCTGGCTTGAGAGTACAAAAATCTAAAAGAAAATGAGAAAACTTATGAAGTTCAAACACACTTCTTCCCTTCGGTACAACCAATCCAGAAACCAAACGTGAACGTCTATAACTTAACAGTTATGATAGACTTTTTTCACAACGTCTGTAGTCAGCTAACTGACATCACGATATGGTCTTGATGCTGATTTACGACCACTTTGATGTGCCGATCCCACAAGTGGTTATCACCACTTGACTTGCCCACCCTGGCACTCTACAAATCACTATCCGAACTTGTCACATTGGACACAGAGGTTAATACGAATGAGATACACTCAATTATATACGCTGATTTCTTTTGGTGTGTTTGCGAAATTAATTTTCATAAAGCTAAATCGAATTACTCATTCACTGAACTACAATATTAGAAACTTCTCTACCAGCAAGCATATTCCACATATAATCTCGAGCTCAAACAAACAAAAATATCCAAAGCCACTTTTTAGGGCTTCGTAGACATTTTCTTTTTCTGGGAGATAAACCAACTATTCATACATCCGAATTTCAGATATAAACTTTAAATTTGATTTAAATCTGTCAAGAATACAAAAGTATTTGTTTAAATGCGTTAAGTAATGAAGAGATCATGGATACAGAAGACATTCAATATGATTCAGTCTGCAACAAATTCTTAGAGTTGAAATCATTCACATTCTTTTCCCCTACAAACCAAATCAGACAAATATTTTTAAGGAGACATACCTGGGTAGATAATGGTCGTATTTTTCCAAAAAATGATTCAGAAGAAAGATAAAGTAGACTGTTGTTACAGTCATGAGCTTTTCTCCAGAGCATATTCCATAGAAAAGATGGAAAGTACTGATCTGATTGATCACAGTTGTATTTGTTCCCGCAGAATATTTCGGAGGAAAGATAAAGTTTGAAAAATTCATAATTTATCTCTCTAGATGATTTTAACCCTTAAAACGCGGCATACGGATATATTAGTATAATGAAAATAGCTCTAAACGCAGCATACTGGTATATCCGTATTATTGTAATTATTTTTTTTTTATATAAATAATTATTCCTGGTAGAGTTGAGAGTGATCACATATGCCTTAAAGAGAAGTGACTGACCTGTTTTGCGTTGAGACATTTCTCGGCGGTAACGCCATCCATGTCCATGCGTGCCCTGAGTGCTTGGTTGGAACTCTGTTCTTGGTAACTACGCTCTCCGGTCTGTATGCTGCGTCTTTCCTCGCTATTGCCACTCTGCTGCTCCGCGCTGAATCCGTCCGTCACCACCTTCATTCGCTTCTGCTCGAACTTCATCGTCTCTGATGTCGTTGTCGATGAAGATGAGGTGGCCGCCTTGATTGCTGCTGCTGTTGCTACCGCCGCTGCTGATACCGCGCTTGCTAGTGTTGGTCCAGAGCTGAAAAAATAAGACTTATGTTTTAAAAAACGGTTTACTAATATTAATATACTTATTAAACTAGAATGGTAAAAACTGTTGACACTTTACTGTATATGTTTAACAATCTTACAAGCCAACAATCATCTGTTTTCTGACAAAGTTAGCTTCAGTATTCAGCGATTGATTTAGCGAATGCAAAATAGTTTATGGTGGAGTTCACAATATACCCCCCTTAATATAAGTAGGAATATACGTTACCCCATAAATAACTTTGTAATACTGTAAATTATGTAATAAGTTACTATACCAAAAAGTAACCATAACTCATTTATATACTACCACTCACTTCATATAATGGTATGGAATATGCTTAACTTATTATGATCCAGCAATTAAAAACACACAAATATTTACAATAATTTGCATAAGAAATGACATAAAGCGTTTCATTTCTTATTTACTATTTACGTAAAAAATTGACGTACTTACGTAATAAGGGAGAAATAATTTGGAAAATTTGTCATTTTGGAAAAAAATTTTGAATCACATTTTCATAATCTTGATTAAAAAAACTCATGTTGTATTAATATAGCGAATGGTCAATATTAATAAAATAATTAATAGTTTAAAATTTAAGTAATTAAAGGAAGATTTTTTAAAAGCAAGGTGTTTAAATATACAGGTAGGTAATTGATTAATATAAATGGTTCCTTTTTAAGTTCACGATGGATGCATTTCTGTTTAAAGTTTAACAATAAAAGTTTACTTTTTACATGAAAAGGTCACGTTATCTTCAAAATTTAAACCACAATAAAATAAAAAAATAGTATCATACCATGTGATGCTAAAAGGTTCTTGTTGTCCTAAGGATGGCGGATGGGGGTGATCCACATCTGGAGTATCGGGGAATGTGATCACAGGTTCCCCTGTGCCCTCGCCTCCCCCTCCCGTGTCATCCATCTCCACCAAGTCCTCCACGGACTTCCTGAGGGCGTTGAAGTGAGCGGAAGATGAACTGGAAGAAGATATGTTCTTCATCTCGGATATGCTGGACTTGAGTTCGGTAAGGTCCGACTTCATGGAGGAAGCCTTCATCTCGCTGCTCGAGGTGATGTGGTGGACCCTTTGGGATGAGGAGGATGTGGATGAGGATGAACAAGACGTTTTGGCCACCCGCGAGGAACTGCTACTGTTAGACAGTATCTGAGACAAGAGAAAAGTCTGGCGTCAGTCCATGATAGGAATAGCAGTTGTTACACATCTGATGAGTAGTCATGCGCTAATGTCATCAGTCAGCCAGTAGCTAACAATGTACAGTCATCCAAGCACCACTGTTAACTTGAGTGGTCTAAACTTAGACACATACTGGTGGGTGGTTTCTGGAATCCGGCTATTATTAGAGTTTCGCCTGATCTGTGCGAGGTGGAACGTTCACACGTAAACCAAGTAAACCAACTCATACGTTTACAGTGCAGATAATAAATTTATAACTGCACGTTTTGAAAAGACCTGCTGCTCACTGTCCATTTATCATTAACGGAGGTGATCATTAACATTGTCTGTGAACTCGGCCTTAGTTTGTAAAAAAGTGCGAATGTTCACCCGCATCAGTCTGTACAAACCACATAACCCCCAATTTTAAGAGTCTGCAGAGGTTGTCGGTCATGTCTGTTTTAATCCCATAAGAACAATGTTATTTTCGTATCCATATTTTTTCGTTGTTTATTGACCAAAAGTTGTGTATGAGGTGTCATTTTAAACGTTATAATATTTCCCATTGTGTTTGCTTTTTATATTTTGAATACATACGCCTAGTTTTGTAAAATAGGTGAAAAAAAATTCAAACTAAAAATTGTTTATATTTTTGCTATAAAGCTAATTAGGAGTTCGCAGAGCAATTCTAACGCGCAATTTAATTCTTGACCAAATGTTTCGAAAATTTTCTTTTTAAAATAAATGTTTCATAAGGAAACGCGTGATCGTATGTCCGGTTCTAAAATAACATTGTTCTTATGGGACTAAAACCAATATGGCCGACCGCCTCCGCAAGCATCTGCGGACTCTTAAGATCAGATTCTTAAAAATATCACATTCAGATGATCAGATTATAAATAAAATCAGACTCACTAAATAAATAATTTATAGTGAAATCATGGCGTATTTATCAGTTATTAGCCCTCAGACCATTTTTTGTAGAATTGTTTTTCACACACATATTACGTTTGCCTGTGTGCTTAAATAGGCACTGCCTTGATTGTCGTCAGACATCAAACATGTTTTAACAACACACACATATATATATATATATATATATATATATATATATATATATATATATATATATATATATATTATGTTAAATAATCTAATTCTATATTGATTATTTGATATTTTCATAATAACAAACAATTTTATTTACTTAAGCTGTATTTCAAACATTTATTAATTTGCAATACGAAATTAAGATTTCTTTCTACTGATATCAAACTGGCAATGTAATATTAATTGCCTATTACATGATACGTTTCTGCTGTAGTCGTCAGAATGTTATTAACTCAACATAAAGTTTACTTATAGAGAATGGTTCCAACTAACGTCAAGGCTCGTTCACTCATGTACCTTTAGAATTCGCCAGATAATGAAAAAGCGACCACGTCTAATAACGCAGGAAATAAACCATAAAATAGCAATACACATGTATTAGATTAATTGTCTTTGTATATGAACACTATCTCCTAAACAAATACAAAATGAAGTTATAGTTGCAGAATTGTCACCTTCGTCTGGATGACTTACCTGCTGCAAAAACGGCGTATACGTGAAGTAAGCATTGATTGTTTTAAAGCCAAACATTTACATTTTTTGTTAACATAATAATAATAAAATAAGAGTCAGTAATAAGTTCTCATATTCAATACATAAAAGATTCTGCATCACTAAGCTGTTAAATAAAAGTTAATCAAAATTGTAATTGTAGCATAAACAAAGAAAAATTTCGCACGCTTTACAATGGTGCTTGGGATTAAACTGTAAATATTTGTTATAAAATGTTTCTTGAATAAATATTTTGTGAACTTGAACTGAATCTGTGTGAAACTTTTACAATGATATATTTAGTTGGCCTACTTCATAGGAGATAATTATCATTTAAAATGGGAGCCTAAGAGGAAAACGTGACTTTAAAAGTAGGTCCTTCATATAACATACTGTTACCAATGTTAGCATGAAAAAATGTACTTTTTAGGTTTTAACAGTGTATAGCTTTTATTTGCCTTTTACACCGTGTAGAAAATTACAATAAGTAAAATGGCTCAATGTTTCCGTTATTTCATCGAAACATATTAATATTTTGCACACTTCTAAAACTCAGAATTTCAGCAACAAGCAATGTTATCACAAAACTAAGGTCACGTATTTTCAACCATGTTTCTCGTTTGGGGAATTTTCAATTACATGTCAGTAATTTTGAAACATTTTCTGTAGGAAAAACTACAATAAAAATAGATTTTATTAAAAAGATACGATTAACATGGCTAGCATAACAAAACGTAAAGTAACCTAGAAAAATGCGTGTTTAATCAAATTTTGCTTAAGGTTTCGAAGAGTTCGATATTTGTTTCGTCAAAAATATTTGTCTAGGATTGCTAACACAGAACCAAAAAGATCAATTTTTATATTGACTTATAATGCGTGAATATATTAATAGATGTGTGGTCTTGTTACTATATGCTCGGCCTTTCCTTTGGATGTGCCTCTAAAAGACGCCAACTGATGTCTTTCAAAATTGTTTGGTTCTGCAAATCTCCGGTTCGATTCCATCAGAAAAATTACACTGTTTTTTAAAGACTGCCATATAAGGTTACCAGACATTTTCTCTCCATCTGTGTGACGATCTCTCGATCTACTGCTTTAAAATAATAGAATCTAGGTTTAATAAACACAAAAACCTGTATTAGTGTCATTTTCATGCCTAGAAATTTATATTTTGGAATATAAAAACAGTTCTAATATACTAGTGACCGTTGATTTAATATCACGCGATGTACTACTCAAACAGCCTATTTGAAAGTAAAATGTCCAAACGTTGGGTGTCTGCATCATGCCACGACTGGTATAAACATGCTAAGGTGTGCTTACATAAACATGAGAATATCTCGTTAAATAGGAGACGCCACGAAGATAAACAATTCAATATCGCCGCTAATTGGCACTTCAAGCCACATATCAATAATAATAATAATAATTAACGATGCTGTTCGTTTGTTGGCATTTGTTTATACAAACAAATCTTGAATGTAATCATAAAACATAGACATAACACAGGTATATGAATGTGTGAGCACAATAAGCTAGCACACAGTGCCTGGCTAAAACATAGACATGACACAGGTATATGAATGTGTGAGCACAATAAGCTACCACACAGTGCCTGGCTAAAACATAGACATGACACAGGTATATGAATGTGTGAGCACAATAAGCTACCACACAGTGCCTGGCTAAAACATAGACATGACACAGGTATATGAATGTGTGAGCACAATAAGCTAGCACACAGTGCCTGGCTAAAACATAGACATGACACAGGTATATGAATGTGTGAACACAATAAGCTAGCACGCAGTGCCTGGCTAAAACATAGACATGACACAGGTATATGTATGTGTGAGCACAATAAGCTACCACACAGTGCCTGGCTAAAACATAGACATGACACAGGTATATGAATGTGTGAGCACAATAAGCTACCACACAGTGCCTGGCTAAAACATAGACATGACACAGGTATATGTATGTGTGAGCACAATAAGCTACCACACAGTGCCTGGCTAAAACATAGACATGACACAGGTATATGAATGTGTGAGCACAATAAGCTACCACACAGTGCCTGGCTAAAACATAGACATGACACAGGTATATGAATGTGTGAGCACAATAAGCTACCACACAGTGCCTGGCTAAAACATAGACATGACACAGGTATATGAATGTGTGAGCACAATAAGCTAGCACACAGTGCCTGGCTAAAACATAGACATGACACAGGTATATGAATGTGTGAGCACAATAAGCTACCACACAGTGCCTGGCTAAAACATAGACATGACACAGGTATATGAATGTGTGAGCACAATAAGCTACCACACAGTGCCTGGCTAAAACATAGACATGACACAGGTATATGTATGTGTGAGCACAATAAGCTACCACACAGTGCCTGGCTAAAACATAGACATGACACAGGTATATGTATGTGTGAGCACAATAAGCTACCATACAGTGCCTGGCTAAAACATAGACATGACACAGGTATATGAATGTGTGAGCACAATAAGCTACCACACAGTGCCTGGCTAAAACATAGACATGACACAGGTATATGTATGTGTGAGCACAATAAGCTACCACACAGTGCCTGGCTAAAACATAGACATGACACAGGTATATGTATGTGTGAGCACAATAAGCTACCATACAGTGCCTGGCTAAAACATAGACATGACACAGGTATATGAATGTGTGAGCACAATAAGCTACCACACAGTGCCTGGCTAAAACATAGACATGACACAGGTATATGAATGTGTGAGCACAATAAGCTACCACACAGTGCCTGGCTAAAACATAGACATGACACAGGTATATGTATGTGTGAGCACAATAAGCTACCACACAGTGCCTGGCTAAAACATAGACATGACACAGGTATATGTATGTGTGAGCACAATAAGCTACCACACAGTGCCTGGCTAAAACATAGACATGACACAGGTATATGAATGTGTGAGCACAATAAGCTACCACACAGTGCCTGGCTAAAACATAGACATGACACAGGTATATGAATGTGTGAGCACAATAAGCTAGCACACAGTGCCTGGCTAAAACATAGACATGACACAGGTATATGAATGTGTGAGCACAATAAGCTAGCACACAGTGCCTGGCTAAAACATAGACATGACACAGGTGTATGAATGTGTGAGCACAATAAGCTAGCACACAGTGCCTGGCTAAAACATAGACATGACACAGGTTTATGAATGTGTGAGCACAATAAGCTAGCACACAGTGCCTGGCTAAAACATAGACATGACACAGGTATATGTATGTGTGAGCACAATAAGCTACCACACAGTGCCTGGCTAAAACATAGACATGACACAGGTATATGAATGTGTGAGCACAATAAGCTAGCACACAGTGCCTGGCTAAAACATAGACATGACACAGGTATATGTATGTGTGAGCACAATAAGCTAGCACACAGTGCCTGGCTAAAACATAGACATGACACAGGTATATGTATGTGTGAGCACAATAAGCTAGCACACAGTGCCTGGCTAAAACATAGACATGACACAGGTATATGAATGTGTGAGCACAATAAGCTACCACACAGTGCCTGGCTAAAACATAGACATGACACAGGTATATGAATGTGTGAGCACAATAAGCTACCACACAGTGCCTGGCTAAAACATAGACATGACACAGGTATATGAATGTGTGAGCACAATAAGCTAGCACACAGTGCCTAGTTAAAACATAGACATGACACAGGTATATGAATGTGTGAGCACACAATGCCTGGCTAAAACATAGACATGACACAGGTATATGAATGTGTGAGCACACAATGCCTGGCTAAGACACCAACTGAAATTACCTTTAGAACAAATCTGTAAAAAATGTATAACAATCGAAAATCAAATAGGGTAAGTGTTAATGTAAAAATTTTAAAAACTGCGAAGTGATAGACGTCCACAAAATAATCATGATTATATAAAAAGGAACAAACCAACACATCCTTAATATCTCCCCAGCTTCATCTGTAATGACATTTGAATCACTTCAAATGTAAATTGTTATGTAGCCTATAATATTCCTGCTATCTGTGGAGTTCCTTATTGATACATAGCCCATATATTTATCCAGTGAAGATAAATTTCATATTTTAAGCTACAATTAACTTGCCTTGGTTTTATTATAGTGGAGCTAAACTAAAGTGCCCATTTTCACAATTAATTTATTTATTCGCACGTGTGTTCCTCCTCGGAGTGCCGGTCCAGGTCTGGAGGAGGGTAGTTGGCTAACTCCCCTCGGCGGCCAGTCGGTAACAAGTGTTACCATGGCAACACTTTGACAATCTACGCGCCTTATAAACTAGAGCGTCACAATGATTTATAATTGTGGAATCATACATAACGTTTACCTAATATTTCACTGTTTTCAAAACTGTATTAGTTTTCACTTTAATAGAAAATTCGAAACTAACTTTGAGATTGATGTATTCCAGATAAATCCTTGTTCAAGGAAACTGTAGAGTTTTATATTTAAAAGTATTTTCAAGGAAGAAAACAAACGTATTATATTCTTTAATACATTCATTTTAGAAATATCGGTCAACTCATAACGCTATGGAATGAAATCCAAGAAGAAGAATGATATCTTATTTAATCTGTTGTATTTAGCCTTTCTAATGTCAACTGATCCGTTGGAAAACTATTTATAAATAGCTCAGTAATTATAGCAAATAAGAGGAATCTGCAGCAATTGTCGTTAAATCGGAATTATTCCCGATACTTCTCTGACCCGACATGGACTAGGATGTCCAGAGTCTAAGGAACCCCTATCACCTACATTAGCCCGTAATATTATTGCAGTAACATATCAGCACAGAATATAGACAGATATCTGTCTATATTCTGTGATATCAGTGACAAGCTGAGAGCGATTCATTACCTCCTTGGCTCCTCTCTTCATGTTCCTATCACCTACATTAGCCCGTCATATTATTGCAGTAACATAATCAGTGACAAGCTGAGAGCGATTCATTACCTCCTTGGCTCCTCTCTTCATGTTCCTGCGAACTCGATCGATGTCTCGAGGCGTTAGATTGTTCACCAAGTCTTCTGGTGCTGATAAGATCTCATTCTTTATTATCTTCGCTGGTGGCTCTGAGAAGGCTTCGGTCATAAGAACTTTTCGCTTAGCACTATTAGAAACGTATTCCCGTTGTATTTTTGCACACGGTTCATGCGTGTGTAGTCCCATAAAACTGAATAACATCTCGCCCGCATCATCCGTGTAAATATGTGCACCACACTTCTTGACACAGCACCGCCACTTTTGTCCATTCGTCGTTCGCCTTTCTTTGTAGAACTTGAAGTTGTCGATCACGAGTAACTGCCGACCTCTCTCGCTCAACATAGAAAACATTCCGAATAAAAACAAAAACTATTTCAAAGCATCAAGATGATCTCTCCGCAACGAACGTTCTGGCGAGAATGGCCAGGTTAGGGGAAGGAAGCTCCCCTCAAGCGGAGCTCACCCCTGAGGGGAGAGGGGATAATACCAACCCCGAGGGGAGTTCAACCACACCTGTGCTAATACAGTGGCACCGTCATACTTTAATTGATATAAAATACATATATTTTGATATCATGGACTATTTAAAAAATTAAATAAATAGGTAAAAATACATTAGCCTATCTGAGAGACTAAAATAAAATGATTTTCACGTTAATACCTATTTAATAAAAGTACGACTGTCTCTTTGAGACGCCTAACTAATGAAACCATTGGGTTGGGACATCGATGGGTTGGGATGTGTTCCGCAAATATTTTCTTAAACTCCTTTGAATCTTTTTTAAACGAGTATTACAATAATAATTTTTCTATGAAATAAAATAATCACGGGTAGCTTTAAACTGTTGTCAAACCAATCAATATTAGGAACATGATGGTTTGGCAACAGAGGGGTGAAGTTTGTCACGCTCAGTGGCGGTAAACTTACCGCTTGGCAACGCTTCAATAAAATGGTAAAATTGACACAACATCAAACAAATGCAGTACCCAGACTACTACATATTAAAATTAATCTCTGCTTTATTATAAGTAAATGTGTAAAATGACAAGAGGCTACTGTTTTCATGAATCTATTACAACCTTGATACAAATTAAGGTAGAATGTTGTATTCGTAAAAAGTAAGGAGGTTTCCAACAAAATACACTTACATTGAACTTAAAACGAATAACAATAGAAACAGTTCAAAATATACATAGTTATAATTGATCAGAACTGATTACCAATCGTTAGTACACCTTGAAGGACATGGTAGACATACAAAAAAGGGGAACTCAGATAATCATCAAATCGCCTATTAATTACTTATGTAAACGTATTTAAAGCATAATACAACTCTTCCTTATCAGACATCAAAATGAAAATATTAATTCTGACAACTTATTGAGTAATCATTTTCAAATAATAAGTACACTGTATTTTAGTCATACCTCAAATAAATTGTTCATAATGCACCCTTAAAAAGTAATAAATAAAATACATAAAAAATAAATGTTGCACAGTGGCCTTCATAATCATCCGTGGTTTTTATTTTGTATTTTATGGGTTGTTGTCATCACTCCTGTACAAGTATTTGAGCGAATCGTTTCATGTGTGATTGTTCCACGTAACATTTCTCCAATTTAAAGTCTATTCGAGTGGTCTATCGATCCCTGACAGTGGTTGTTTGGATCATCATTCCCATTATATGGTATATTTGAGTGGTCCGTCGTTCCCTGACAGTGATTATTTGGGTCATCTTTCCCATTATATGATGTATTTGAGTAGTCCGTCGTTCCCTGACAGTGGTTGTTTGGGTCATCTTTCCCACTCTATGGTGTATTTGAGTGGTCCGTCGTTCCCTGACAGTGATTATTTGGGTCATCTTTCCAACTCTATGGTGTATTTGAGTGGTCCGTCGTTCCCTGGCAGTGATTGTTTGGGTCATATTTCCCATTATATGGTGTATTTGAGTGGTCCGTCGTTCCCTGACAGTGATTATTTGGGTCATCTTTCCCATTATATGATGTATTTGAGTGGTCCGTCGTTCCCTGACAGTGATTATTTGGGTCATCTTTCCCACTCTATGGTGTATTTGAGTAGTCCGTCGATCCCTTCTAGTGATTGTTTGGGTAATATTTCCAATTATATGGTGTATTTGAGTAGTCCGTCGTTCCCTGACAGTGGTTGTTTGGGTCATATTTCCCACTCTATGGTGTATTTGAGTAGTCCGTCGTTCCCTGACAGTGGTTGTTTGGGTCACATTTCCCACTCTATGGTGTATTTGAGTAGTCCGTCGTTCCCTGACAGTGATTGTTTGGGTCATATTTCCCACTCTATGGTGTATTTGAGTAGTCCGTCGTTCCCTGGCAGTGATTGTTTGCGTCATATATCCCATTATATGGTGTATTTGAGTGGTCCGTCGTTCCCTGACAGTGATTATTTGGGTCATCTTTCCCATTATATGATGTATTTGAGTAGTCCGTCGTTCCCTGACAGTGATTATTTGGGTCATCTTTCGCACTCTATGGTGTATTTGAGTAGTCCGTCGTTCCCTGGCAGTGATTGTTTGGGTCATATTTCCCACTCTATGGTGTATTTGAGTAGTCCGTCGTTCCCTGACAGTGGTTGTTTGGGTCATATTTCCCACTCTATGGTGTATTTGAGTAGTCCGTCGTTCCCTGACAGTGATTGTTTGAGTCATCTTTCCCACTCTATGGTGTATTTGAGTAGTCCGTCGTTCCCTGACAGTGATTGTTTGGGTCATATTTCCCACTCTATGGTGTATTTGAGTAGTCCGTCGTTCCCTGACAGTGGTTGTTTGGGTCATATTTCCCACTCTATGGTGTATTTGAGTAGTCCGTCGTTCCCTGACAGTGATTGTTTGGGTCATCTTTCCCACTCTATGGTGTATTTGAATAGTCCGTCGTTCCCTGACAGTGATTGTTTGGGTTATATTTCCCACTCTATGGTGTATTTGAGTAGTCCGTCGTTCCCTGACAGTGGTTGTTTGGGTCATATTTCCCACTCTATGGTGTATTTGAGTAGTCCGTCGTTCCCTGACAGTGATTGTTTGGGTCATCTTTCCCACTCTATGGTGTATTTGAGTAGTCCGTCGTTCTCTGACAGTGATTGTTTGGGTCATATTTCCCACTCTATGGTGTATTTGAGTAGTTCGTCGTTCCCTGACAGTGGTTGTTTGGGTCATATTTTCCTCTCTATGGTGTATTTGAGTAGTCCGTCGTTCCCTGACAGTGATTGTTCGGGTCATCTTTCCCACTCTATGGTGTATTTGAGTAGTCCGTCGTTCCCTGACAGTGATTGTTTGGGTCATATTTCCCACTCTATGGTGTATTTGAGTAGTCCGTCGTTCCCTGACAGTGGTTGTTTGGGTCATATTTCCCACTCTATGGTGTATTTGAGTAGTCCGTCGTTCCCTGACAGTGATTGTTTGGGTCATATTTCCCACTCTATGGTGTATTTGAGTAGTCCGTCGTTCCCTGACAGTGGTTGTTTGGGTCATATTTCCCATTATATGGTGTATTTGAGTAGGCCGTCGTTCCCTGACAGTGGTTGTTTGGGTCATATTCCCCACTCTATGGTGTATTTGAGTAGTCCGTCGTTCCCTGACAGTGGTTGTTTGGGTCATCTTTCCCACTCTATGGTGTATTTGAGTAGTCCGTCGTTCCCTGACAGTGGTTGTTTGGGTCATATTTCCCATTATATGGTGTATTTGAGTGGTCCGTCGTTCCCTGACAGTGATTGTTTGGGTCATATTTCCCATTATATGGTGTTTTTGAGTGGTCCGTCGTGCCCTGACAGTGATTGTTTGGGTCATCTTTCCCACTCTATGGTGTATTTGAGTGGTCCGTCGTTCCCTGACAGTGATTGTTTGGGTCATATTTCCCATTATATGATGTATTTGAGTGTCCGTCGTACCCTGACAGTCATTGTTTGGGTCATCTTTCCACATTATATGACGTATTTGAGTAGTCCGTCATTTCCTGACAGGATTGTTTGGGTCATCTTTCCCAGTATATGGTGTATTTGAGTGAGCCGTCGTTCCCTGGCAGTGATTATTTGGGTTATCTTTCCCATTATATGATGTATTTGAGTAGTCCGTCGTTCCCTGGCAGTGATTATTTGGGTCATCTTTCCCACTCTATGGTGTATTTGAGTAGCCCGTCGTTCCCTGGCAGTGATTGTTTGGGTCATATTTCCCATTATATGGTGTATTTGAGTAGTCCGTCGTTCCCTGACTGTGGTTGTTTGGGTCATATTTCCCACTCTATGGTGTATTTGAGTAGTCCGTCGTTCCCTGACAGTGGTTGTTTGGGTCATATTTCCCACTCTATGGTGTATTTGAGTAGTCCGTCGTTCCCTGACAGTGGTTGTTTGGGTCATATTTCCCATTATATGGTGTATTTGAGTAGTCCGTCGTTCCCTGACAGTGGTTGTTTGGGTCATATTTCCCACTCTATGGTGTATTTGAGTAGTCCGTCGTCCCCTGACAGTGATTATTTGGGTCATCTTTCCCAGTATATGGTGTTTTTGAGTGAGCCGTCGTTCCCTGTCAGTAATTGTTTGGGTCATCGTTCCACATTATATGATGTATTTGAGTGGTCCGTCGTTCCATGACAATGATTGTTTGAGTCATCTTTCCCATTATATGGTGTTTTTGAGTGGTCCGTCGTTCCATGACTGTAATTGTTTGGGTCATCTATTCTATGTTATAGTGCGTGGTTACTCGACCAGGGCTCTCTGGTAATCATTACAGTAATTCATTCGCATAACCCTGCAATGATGTCCCATACCTATATGTACCTAGAGTAGCTGAGCGTAATCCCCTCAGCAGAAGCTATTCTACATTCGGAAATTCACTAAATATACCATTGAAATTATTACTTAATTTATATATAATTGATTGTAATGCAAAAATCAAGACTTTACTATTGAACAATTAATTGTATCCCATGATGTACTTTACCTGTTGTGCTGCGGAGCTGGCTGTGTGTTTCGAGGGCAAGGAGCCAACCGAGTTTTTCTTCTGGAAGTTCTCCATGACCGATGCCATTTTCGGTGAAACATCGCCATTTTCCGTGCCTTCCACCGGGAACTCTGACATCTGAAAGAATATACTGAATCAGAATGTTATTTTAAAAGGTTTATAAGGTAGAAATGCATTTACAATCCGTTTCGCCAACTGCCAACCAATTATATTCTTTGACATATTAAAACAAAATAAGGAATGCGTCTTTAATATCTACTCAGATATAAGATCACCGGAAAGCCACAGAAGATATCAATAGCCATCCTTGAAGGAAGGATTTCAGAATCTATATCATTCTGCAATCATGCAAAATATATCATTGCAAAATAAGCTCAATACTACACTAATTAAATGCAGTACTATTATTAAATTTTACTTTTTAAACTATTTTATATCCTTCTTGTATACTTATACAGGATATTATTTTACATTTTATAATAATTTTCCTATGTCACAATCTCAATTATTATCACATAAATAGCCGGTTTCACCGACCAGAGAAGTGTGTTTTTATGGTTAAGAGAATCAGCTGATTGATATATTGTGTTTCAACAACGGTAGGTACAGATAATACCATTAAATGCCCACTATCACAAAAATAAGCACGTGTTGGAAATTTAAAAAAAACTGGAATTTTTATTATTTCGTGTTATAACGCAAATGCGTCTTAACGACTGTAAAGATTAATATAAAGCCCTAAAATTGTATTAAAAGTATTATTGGACGAAGTATCCAAAAACACGAAAAGCGTTTTGATTTCGCTTTTAAATACGCTATTTTTATTTTTATTAGAAAAATTAAATTTAAAAAATTTGAAATTTCTTTGTACGAATCATTTATTTAAGAATCATAAAAAACATCAAACAAAGATTACACCTAGTTTCACTTGCAAGTCATTAATTACGATATATATATATATATATAAACTAGGCCCGACAGTACGGAACCTGCGTGTTATATTTAGGGCATGTGGGGGTTTCAGCAGCAGAGGGGATCATTCCGCCGTTAACGTTCCTTACTTCGCGGGCGTGACTAACTTCTGCCTTCAATTGTTCAACTTACGCAAAACAACAAGTTTAGTTGCTATTTATTGTTTACATTATTATTCATTGTATTATTATTACTTATTATTTGAATACTATGTAAGCATTTAATTTAATCGTTCTAAGTTTGATTCGTTTGTGTTCATCAAATCGATCAATGGTTACTGCTGCTAATGATGTAGTGGGCGGGTCTTGGTACGACACTACCAGCTCGCGGCCCACCTTCGTCCTAGTTGCTACGTCAATGTTTTAATGGAATAACATAGTGTGACAGAAGTTCTCTTTATCACTTCCACCACTCAGAGCATCTCTCTTGCAAAGGTGTATTCAGTAAGTCACTTTATATGTGGCCTATCTTTAATTGCATTTATGGAACAACTATTTTAAAACATGTGGATCTAGACCAACGACCACATAAGACCAAAGAAGGGCCACAACCAATAGTTGAGGCCTGAGTTGATGCTGGCCGATAGCAGAAAGTTCTAGTAAAATGGCGGCGTCAGCCAATGAGTCACCCTACTGGCGAGCGCTTTCAGGAGATCCACCTGACTTGTATATATACGGGTGTCCCAAAAGTCGACGTCCAAACTTCACAGGCTTGTTATATGGATCATTTCCAACAACAAATGTCCTTTATGGGTTT
This sequence comes from Stictocephala bisonia, assembly GCA_035578905.1. Taxonomy (NCBI): domain Eukaryota; kingdom Metazoa; phylum Arthropoda; class Insecta; order Hemiptera; family Membracidae; genus Stictocephala; species Stictocephala bisonia. The sequence continues at coordinate 155,116 of JAQJVL010000600.1, read as the reverse complement.
ATCGTATTGCTAATAGTTAACGAGCTATTGACTTTTTAAATATTTAAACAAATATTTTTATTGCAACAGAAAAAATCATTTTTATGCAAGAAATAATGCACACAGAGCCTTAAAAATTTTTTAATATTATTGTAGTAAGTATATTTGCATAATTATTCAGTTTTAAGACATTTCGGGATGTTAAAAACATAAATTAATAGTGTTTAAACTTTATTTTTTTAACTTGAAATAAAGTTACTATTACATTCAAACGGTGACTGCAAATGTATTTTTACCCTAAGCTAATGCCCAAATATCTTAAAAACTTCACTAATTAATCCAGAATTCAAAAATACAAACACATTAACGAATTCGTTAGCTTCTTTTGAGAATTGGTGTATTTTTCAAAATAAGTAGGCCTACACGTTTTTGCGGGCTGGCCACTTTTTCACCCTCGCGTTGCGGCGCTTCTTCGCGGAAGTTTTATGCATGGACAAAGCTAACAAGTTATTTCAAAAAAGCTAGAGCAATAATGTAACTGCTATTTGAAACTCACATGTTGTCCTGATATTATAATTTTATAAATATTTAGTGTAATACAGTAACATTAAAGTTGATGAACTTTTAAGTAAAATTAATTGTTACATGCAAACAAAGCAATACTGAAATAGATTAGATAAATTACAGTATAATTTTATGAAATATACCTATTACAATAAAAGTTCAAAATTCCGACCTTCTTCCCTGATACAAAGCTGACAACGACGTCAATTTCTTCTTAGAGAATGAAAGCATTGTTCATTATTATTAATTGTGTTGGTAACTGTTATTCATTGTCTTAGTTCATCTTGTGTAAGAGAATCAGAAGAAATCACCAACTCCTTGTAGATCCCCACAAAAATAAATCCTTGGAGTTTAGATCAGGTGATCTGGGCGGCCATTCTATGGTTCTTCGTCTTTCAATCCAGCAATTTTGGAATTCGGCATTTAGATAGAGCCTAACTTCATGAGAATAATGGGCTGGAGTGGCATCACATTGAAATCAAATATTTTCAATATGCCAAATGTAACATTTTCAAGGATTTCTCTAAGGTTGTTTTCCAGAAAGTTAAAATAATTCACTCCATTTAGTCTACATGGCAACTCAAATGGCCCAACTAATTTGCTTTAACGATACCAGCCCACATGTTTATTTCAAACTAGTGCTGAAAGTAATCATTTCTTACTACTTTAGGGTTTTCATATGACCAATAATGTGTGTTGTGATCATTGTAAATTCTTGTTCTTTTGACAAAGCTTTCGTCAGTCCACAAAATGTTATTTGAAACCCCTGATCAGGGACTAGTTCTCTGATAAGATACCTAACTTTATATTCCCTTGCAACAGCACGGGCATTTCCGTTACAAAGATCATACAAAAATGCACGTTATTGAAAAATATTCCTCATAGGGGAATACCCTAACAGTGTAAGGCATGTCATAAAACAAACTTGAAATAAAAAATAGATTATTTCAGCAAACAACACACAAAAGACTGTTAATGAAAATTTTCAACATTGCACTGAAATCAAATATTCAATGTTTATTAATACCCATCTGGTCAACAATAAAAAATCTACTCCAACAACAACAGCTGATTTGATTTGTGTGTTATTAACAGCTGATTTAGTTTGTAGGGCCCTGATATTAGTGTGATTATTTGTAATGTACTGCAGGAGACTGAACAAGTTTAATAAATCAATGGAAAGGGTTCAACAATTATTTACTTAATAAAATTATAATATCAGCACAAAATGTAAGTTTTAATAGCAGTTACATTATTGCTGTAGCCTTTTTGAAATAACTTGTTTGCTTTGTCCATGCATAAAACTTCCGCGAAGAAGCGCCGCAACGCGAGGGTGGAAAAGTGGCCAGCCCGCAAAAACGTGTAGGCCTACTTATTTTGAAAAATACACCAATTCTCTAAAGAAGCTAACGAATTCGTTAATGTGTTTGTATTTTTGAATTCTGGATTAATTAGTGAAGTTTTTAAGATATTTGGGCATTAGCTTAGGGTAAAAATACATTTGCAGTCACCGTTTGAATGAAGTAGTAACTTTATTTCAAGTTAAAAAAATAAAGTTTAAACACTATTAATTTATGTTTTTAACATCCCGAAATGTCTTAAAACTGAATAATTATGCAAATATACTTACTAAAATAATATTAAAAAAATTTTAAGGCTCTGTGTGCATTATTTCTTGCATAAAAATGATTTTTTCTGTTGCAATAAAAATATTTGTTTAAATATTAAAAAAGTCAATAGCTCGTTAACTATTAGCAATACGATAAACCCATAAAGGACATTTGTTGTTGGAAATGATCCATATAACAAGCCTGTGAAGTTTGGACGTCGACTTTTGGGACACCCTGTATATAAATATGGTCCTCTTAGAAATAATGCTTAAAACATGAAAATTAAATTGATATTTATTAAATTGATTTAATACGTAAACTTACATACAAGGCCGGTTACATACAATACTAAGCAATTTAATTATTTAGTTAATTTTTACAGTTTGTTAGGCTAAAATGATTAATTGTAAAACATTTGTATATATTTAATGTCTTACAATGCAATAAGAAAAACATTTCAAAATATATCTATTATATAACATTTTGGAATTGAGAATGTTTAATAAACTACCTTATGAGTTACAAGACAACTTATTTTAAACTCTTATGATTTCCTCGTTTCAATTGAATTTAAGAATTTTTCTAGTAAATATTTAACAGCTTTTATTAATTCTGCATAGTTATATTAGTCTGCATTATTAAGACGATTGTTTTTTTTTTCATTTTTCTCATTATTGTATATTGTTCATTACTATACTATACATGTAATAAGGGTATGTTGATAGTATACACACACATATATATATATATATATATATATATATATATATATATATATATATATATATATATCCTACTGACTCACTTTTTCCATAATACTTATATCTGATATAAGGCCTATGCATTGTCACTTATTTTCCTGTCTTGTTTACATTATTGTATATGACTGTATTAAATATGTTTGCAATTTTTAATTACAATGGTTGTTATTCCCATGATTTGTTTGTACTTGTAAGTTTTTCTAATATGCTACTGTGTTTCTTATGGTAATATTATTATATCTATAGAACAGAATATGTTAAAACACATAGTTTTTGTCCGACTGTGTTACGCCCTCCACGAAAAACGCCAAATGAGTTCCTATTTCAGTGATTCGGTTCGTACTATTGATCGTATCGATAGTGTCATGTGACAGGTGAAGAACTGTTCTATTAGACCATGTGTTGGTTTTGTAAAAGAATGAGTACATATATAAAAATGTTTTCAAAATAAAATATGGGTTTCTTTTAATCATGGTACTAGAACTATTGCTACTGTTCCAACTGTGCAAAATCTATAAACGATAATATTTTATCTATTTGATTACTTAAAAAGATTCTTAAACTCACTTACTGTACTTACCAACCCGCCCACCACTACACGTGCAGTGATACTAACCCTCCCGCCCATCCCTACACGTGCAGTGATCCTTAGGCCTACCCACCAGCCCACCCCTACACGTGCAGTAATAACACTCCCGCCCATCCCTACACGTGCAGTGATACTAGCCCACCCGTCCACTCCTACAAGTGCAGTGATACTAACCCACCCACCCACCCACCCTTCACGTGCAGTGATACTGACCCACCAGCCCACCCCTACACGTGCAGTAATAACCATCCCGCCCATCCCTACACGTGCAGTAATACTAACCCTCCCGCCCATCCTACACGTGCAGTGATACTAACCCACCAGCCCACCCCTACACGTGCAGTAATAACCATCCCGCCCATCCCTACACGTGCAGTAATACTAACCCTCCCGCCCATCCTACACGTGCAGTGATACTAACCCACCAGCCCACCCCTACACGTGCAGTAATAACCATCCCGCCCATCCCTACACGTGCAGTAATACTAACCCTCCCACCCATCCCTACACGTGCAGTGATACTAGCCCACCCGTCCACTCCTACAAGTGCAGTGATACTAACCCACCCACCCTTCACGTGCAGTGATACTGACCCACCTGCCCACCCCAACACGTGCAGTAATACTAACCCTCCCACCCATCTCTAAACGTGCAGTGATACTAGCCCACCCGTCCACCCCTACAAGTGGCAGTGATACTAACCAACCCGCCCACCCTTCACGTGCAGTGATACTGACCCACCAGCCCACCCCTACACGTGCAGTAATACTATGTGTTTTTACTTAAATAATTATAGGTATATTTAAAAACCTGTTAAGATAATGTTACAAAGTAAGTTGGCTTGCCGCTTCAGGCTAAAAGATTTGTTTGCTTGTATAAGCTCAGTAACTAAAATAAGCATCACAGTCAACAATTATTAATGAAACTTCTGCTACAAAATGTAAAGACAAAAAATGATTAAATCAATATTTTTGTGTTCAAGTTTATTTATTAATGTCAAATTTTAGTCACATTTTGTTGTAATCTGTTGCAACTATCAAATTACTAATATATATGTCATTTGTCACAGGTCTTATGAATACTATAAATGTAATACTTATAAATAATTAATATTGCTTACAATACAATTGCACAAGTAGGCTAATGCTAATACTGTTGATTAATAACTTTATAACTTAACACTTCTTTTCGCTCTTATGAGATCAATGAGCATTAAGGCTATAGGCCTATCAGGCAGCGCCACCCGACTGCGTGTAAATGGTCGAGTCAATAGCGTAACTCCAAAATATAATTATAAAAAAGTGGACCAGAAAAATTTAAAAAAAATCTGATTGTGTAAATATTTATCTATACGAGTATATTTCCCACTTACATCACTTCTCTGACTAAAAAATAAAAATGTTGGCAGACGACAACTTTTTGGTGTCAAGATCTAAAATCTATATACAAAAATCAACTTTAATAATTTATTTAACAAATAATTAAATTAAATATTGAAAACTACACTATCAAGATCATAAACTAATTATTGTTAGACACATGCAACATTTAGTAATTTTATTTAATATCTAAGTATTTTAAATCACGGATTATTTCAAACGCGCACATTAAAATGTTTTACTTTTCCAGGAGTCAGTTCGTGTAAGATGGCGGCCACGACCTTAGTCCCTGACATGCTGGATATAAGGCCTTGACTTTGAAGAACCACGGATGCGTCAAGCGTGATCCGTGATCCGTCAATGCGTAAATAGCGCACCAGTCGACTACATACATACAGTAGCTATGGAGTCGTTTTTCAAGACCTTGATCATTAACAGAAAGACAGGTGTTACCCTAGTCAATCTGGTGCGTGAACGGAACGCCCAGACGCAGGGGGAAATGAAGTTGAAGTATTTTACAAATGAAATAGATGAAACGTTCTTTGCTTTATTTTGTTAAAACAAATTATTATATGATTTTATTGTCATTTGTTTGATTATTCATAGAATAACTTTGTTAGTATGTCTTAAAGCTTAAAAACTGCTTGTGTATAGAGGCTATCTATTTCTACAAATTTTGCTTCGTACAGAAAATTAATTTTAAAAATGTTACATTATTGTAAAAAATGTCTTCTACAAGATAATTTTGAAATTATATAATATGTTAAACATTTGTTTGAAAATTTTAATAGTGTTTAGCAAAACCTTGTGTTTTTCTACCCAAGTAATGTTATGTTATTAATAGACATTTTTGGATTAATAATGGATTTTTGTTGGTCAAGTATAAATTACTATCACAAAAATAACTTTAATTGACCCTTAAAAATTAAAAAAAGAAGTGCCTAAGAACCAATACTTATAACAATACTTTTCTTCCTTCAAAAATAATAATCCTCTTTTTTAATTGAACATTTAGTAGCTGATAGATGATGCCTCTTCTTCAGGCTCTGCTCCTAATAACAATGCAACAGCAATATCTACATCCATCTCCACTACTGCAACTGAAGAGACTCCGACTGTCACTGTATTCCGCACCGAAATTGAGCCGAAATCGTGCAGTCTTAAAAAACATACCCATCCAATGTTAATACAGCTGCGACAATTCCGTATTGACGTTCACGAGTAACGCACCACGCATCCGTGGTCCTTAAACTCAAGGCTTAAGGACTTGTCCCTTCTATTGGTCTTATGTGCCTAGACGTACCATATATAGGCCTACAAGTAATACATACTCGAGTTTGGGCATTGATAATTCCCGGGCCTATTGACATACATAAAAACTAATTACACTAATATTTCCGTATTCCATTTTACATTTACATATATGTAGGCCTAAACATTTGTTAAAGAAAAAATATATTTTTTTTAAATATTATATAATAAGTAATTCATTTTACGTGCTAACAATCGAAGTGCTCACTTTCAAATCCAATTGTTTACAAATTAAATTTCAAATTAACATTCAATATTTAATCTTTAATTGTTTTTCAAGTTCTAAACATAGCAGATCAAATTATAAACCTTTTATGCGATTGATCAAGTCATATTACCCTTTCCTCAATAATATGTTATCAAGCCAACATTAAGTTGCAGTCTCCATTAACGAAGATCTCTTTTTATTGGACACATTATATTGAAAAAATCATAACTATCTAATATAAAGACATAGATAGTTAATGCTTTTTTTAATTACTTGAGTATTTGTTCAATATATAGAATGAAAAGCGGTGATATTTGGACGAAGTCCGCCCATTACGAGTACAACCGGTCCCGCCAAGCACAACGCAAGTAATACAAATAATGTATGCACACTCTATTTGAATTATGGTACGCGCACAATAAACCGGAACGGCACTTACCTGCACTGCTCAGTTAATATTTTCGTATGAGAAATGGGGTTCATAATATTCGTGTATAGGAGATAAAACAACATTATATTAAAGTAAGTCTTATATTTTCAGGGTTTTGTTTTTATTTTATATCGGACAAAAAATTGGTTTGCTAAAAGATTTGAGTCCATTTATGTGTACAATGCCTCACAGTTGTGCAGGTACGTGCCATGCCGCTGTGGACGGACAGACATCCTCTCACTATTAGTAGAGATAGGCATCGTTCAGCTTTCCCTGTAAGGTCATAATTACCGTCACAGTGGAGGACATGTGCATTTTCCCACATTGCGGGTAGAAATATGTCACCAGTTGACACTGTGTAGTGTGAGCATTATAACAACAAGCAGCAGGAGTATGTTCTCAATACAAGTTCATTGTCACAGGATAAAATAGCTACCAACTTTGAAATGGTTTGGTGTCATATTTGTTGAGTCGATTCTTTCTACACGCAAATTTTCAAATTTTAGGGATAAATTGGTTATCAAAAGTTTTAAGATCATAATCCTGAGCGTCAACAAAATTGGCCAGAAGAAAAGGACCTGCAGTTTGACATGATTATCCTCCCCATGAGCGCATGTTTGGTCATTCCAAGTTAGCGAAAACATGTTGTCAGGACAAGGCTAACTGGCTGACTCAAATGGTCTAAAGATCCATCAAACTAGAGATTTTACATTTGGGATCTACATGGATGTTAGGCTCAAATTCCCAATGTTCATGAGTGTTATTCTAGTTTACTTCTAGGCAAACAGTCATCAATTGTTTTAATAACAGATTTATTACATTTATCAGTTTTAAATTTGAGAACGATACACAATTAATTACTCGTGTCAAACTGGAGAGCAGTTCATTTATACTGGCCAGTTTCATCCTAGAGCGGCATATGAGTTTCTTTATGTAGGCTGAAATAATCGTTGGTACCTGGGTCGACCCAAACCAATAGTCGAACAAGTTTTCAAAGAAGTCAGCTAGTTATTTTCGGCAGTTCATTTGTCATTGGAAAATTAATGAAGACAATTGTAAAAAATGTCTATGGATTTTGTCTAACACACGCATCAATGACATTTGCATCATGCTTCATCTCCACGCAGTAAACATCCTAAGTATAAATAAAAATCGAATATCCAACTGATTGATATCTGGATATGTAATGCCGAATCTGAACCACGCGGAAAAGATAGCTTTTCCATCAAGTTGTATGAGTGAGACCTTCACCTTATCACAAGGAGATGCGGAGGATGTGTCCTTGCGAAAACACCTATGTTGTCAATGTCAATATTTAGGAAATCCATCTTAATTTAGAGTGAATTGTGTGCTGCAAAGTACCACAATACATAATGAATAATTACTTGTTCTTACTGCCTTATTCGTAATTATGTATTGTCTCATCACATAGAATCATCACTAGGATATCCTGTGACTTAGACATCTATTTGAACTGGTTCTCAATTAAAGTGTTTCTTGTAAGGGTTGCTATGGCATATTCATTGTAAACACTGAAAATGTGCACGGTTTAAGGAGATATTCCGTCTGAACAGGTGGTAGGGATGGTCTGAAACTAGAGGGTATTTCATTGGCGGTGAGTTTAGGAGAATGTCATGATTTTACCAACAGCCATATACAATAATTAAACAGACAGAGCGGTGTTAGTTATCAAACAAGAGCCTTCATCAAAAGTAATATTCTCGTAGAAGAAGTTGTCACGTAACACTTCTGTTTGCTTCAAAAAACTTACGAGAAAAACAAAATTCGTGTTAATTCACGCTTTTGAGTGAATCTAAAAGAACTTTCTGAAGAACTTTTTGCAAAATATGTTAAAAAAAAGGATTTTGAAAAATCGTTAAGATTATTGGAATTTGGGGTGTATATAATAATGAAACATGTTTAGAAATTTACATTGTACTGTACTGTACTACTTGTATTACTAATAATAAATATAAACACCGATTAAGGCGAATCCAACATGTCAGTAAACTGAGAGAGATCCTCCATTGCAAATAGTTCAAGCGTTAATATTGATAATTATAATTTCATTAGTGGTACTTTTTTAAGTTGATAATGAATACTTTGTGTCTTTAGGAATTGTTATTTGAGTGTATTAGCTTTCCATTCAGCCAGAAGAGGAAACATAAGACAGAGTAAGCTAACATCTAAAACAATTTGAAGTTTCTACCCAAAAACGTCGCCTTCAGACTCCTGACAAAATACTCTTCGAAAGTAGGTATTTTATTTTATGTTCATTATAACAAAATTGAACCTAAAAGATTCATTAAAACAAAATTAAACTTAAGAGAGTTAATCTGCTATCTTTCCTGCTCTAACTGCTACCCGCTTATTTAATGGGAATATCTTGAAGTATGTTTGTAATACGTAACAACAAAATGTACTACTGAAGTATATTTCGTCATTCACAGATCATGATTTAGTAAATAACAAGACAACAACTCGCTCGTCACGTTGTTGGGGTGACCTTGCCAAGTAACCTAAACAATACAGTTGATTGCAGTCAGGATGCCGCTACTTTCAGTTGCTGAAAGCACGACGAGTCTCCTACGTGCATGTATATAATTCTACCAGACTGCCTACGGACATGATGAAGAAGACAACAACTCATTCGTCACGTTGGAGTGACCTTCAGAGGTAGTAGCCCATACAATATACTTGTTGCAGTCAGGATGCCGCGACTTTCAATTATTGCAAGCACGACGAGTCTCAGACGTGCATGTATGTAGCTCTACCAGACAGCCTACGGACATGATGAAAGAAGACAACAACTCGTTCGTCACGTTGGAGTGACCTTCAGAGGTAGTAGCCCATACAATACACTTGTTGCAGTCAGGATGCCGCGACTTTCAATTATTGCAAGCACGACGAGTTTCGTACGTGCATGTATATATCTCTACCAGACAACCTACGGACATGATGAAAGAAGACAACAACTCGCTCGTCACGTTGTTGGGGTGATCTTGCCAAGTAGCCTAAACAATACAGTTTATTGCAGTCAGGATGCCGCGACTTTCAATTGTTGCAAGCACGACGAGTCTCCTACGTGCATGTATGTAGCTCTACCAGACAGCCTACGGACATGATGAAAGAAGACAACAAGTCGCTCGTCACGTTGGAGTGACCTTCAGAGGTAGTAGCCCATACACTTTTTGCAGTCAGAATGCCGCGACTTTCAATTGTTGCAAGAACGACGAGTCTTGTACGTGCATGATGAAAGAAGACAACTCGCTCGTTACGCCGGAGTGAAATTTTGTGCTGTACAAACACTCAGAATGGTGCGACTTTGTAATAGATGCAGGCAGATCGAGTCGATGTATATAGCAGGTCGAAACTCGTACATGTATACAGGATTAAAAAAAAGAGTTCAAAAAAATAATCTTCGTTGAGATAAGAGCCTTTATTTTAATCATTTTAATTTTTTTCTTTTTACTGATTATTGATATACTCTACCACAATGCTGTAACGATTTAAAAATATTCTTAGAACAATATAATAGAATTAAATAAGTAAATTACAAGCTCAAACATGAAATTCCGGATCACGTCTTCAAATGGCAAACACAAAGCACGCGTGGAAGCCATTCACACCTGCCAGACCACTGGACGAATGAATGATGGTGACAGAGAAGACAGAAAGTAAAGCCAAGGTCGAGATCTCTTGTATGCTTTTCTCGTTTTCTCGTCCTAAGGTCACGTAAAGTAATTTACCAATACTGTCAATATGACATCAAAATTAAATGCTGTGCTTCATTGGATAATTAAGATTAACCCATAATTCCATGGAAGTGTGAGAGGGTATTTAACACTGTACGTAAGAGAGTGTTTATTGTCGTACCTGTGGCTGTGGGTAGGAGGATCGCTTGAAGGGTAGCACCTATGTAATGTTCTCTATGTTGGATCTAGGTAGGAAGACTGTTCGTAGTCATAGGCCTATACTTTGAGTAAAACATAACAAACATTTCATGTGAATAAACATGACAAGGCTGTACCAACCATCCCGCCCACAAACATAGCATGACTAACCCAACCCACCCATCCTGCCCACAAACATATAGACAATCGTGACATGGATCTCCCACCCAACTTACACACGAATGTGAACAAACTGGATAGGGATCTATAAACCATCCTGCACATAATGACATGGATCTTCCATCAATCCTACACACAAATGTGGACAAACATAACATTGATCACCCATCCATCCTGCACTCAAATGATGACAAGCGTGACATTGATAAAAAAGATGGACGACACAGATCACCCACTAATCCTCCACAGATATAATCTAATACAATAATAATAATAATAATAATAATAATAATAATAATAATAATAATAATAATATGACTGCTGGTCGTCACGTTTGTAAGTAGCGTTTCTAATTTATAAAAAAATCATTTATATTGCCACTAGGAGACCTGTATAATAATAAGCCAATAATAATAATAATGCTTTTTATCTCTGTAAGCAGCTTTATAGCTGTTACTTTAAAATCTTTTTCAGTCGAATTTTGAATTTTTAAGGGTGTAAACTTGTAGTTACAAGTTTACACCCTTCATTGTACTAGTATTCATTGTTCATTGAAAAAATAGTTATTTTTTGTAAATATTGCGACACCTCCCCCTTTGAGGGAGGTTCGACAGAAGCTGTTTGCTAGTGTATAGTTCTCAAGTTTACAGAACTCTATATTACTGTTGCTGAAGCCAATTTCTGACAGAACCAGTACGTCTGGATGGAGTTCTTTGCATAAAAGGTTAATATCGTCCAGTTTGTTAGTTGCGTACTGTGCGTTCTGATGGAAAATATTAATGTTTTCCTTGGGTATTTCGGATTTTAAATTTTGAATGTGGTTTTTAAATTGTTGCTTTTTTTATTTTTCTTCGTTGACTTGTGTGGGGATCCCTAAAAAAGATAAAACACTTGAATTTACAATATGTTCCCCAGTTAACAAAGGAGATGGAACATCTTCGTGGATAGGGGGCTGCAAAACCACTGGCCGAGAGTTAGTGACGGCTTCGGCGTATGAGTCGTGCCGCAGCGTGAATGGGCCGGGTGAATACGACATGGATCTCCCACTATCCTGTACACAAATAAGGGCAACATGAAATGGATCTTCCACCCATCCTGCATACATTTGGTCTGTCACGACATGAATGTCCCACCCACCCTGCACACATATGGTCTAACTCTAACACGACATGAATCTCCCAGTATCCTATACACAAATATGCACAATACTTGCATGCTCAGGATAACATTATGTTACAGAATCTGACATTTTCGTTTCCTATTCGTTATAAGAATTGACATTTCTACATCCATAAAACTTGTGAAGTGTGCGTGATATCATGGATTTGTTAAGGACAACAGTATTACAAATGAATTACAAAAACCATCGTTTCATGACAAAACAATAACAATTAAGCTCTTGCTATTAATTAATGGCCTTGACCTTCACATTTTATAAATGCACAGAAAGAGTTGGCGTTCGGTCAACCTTGAAAGTCGCACAGACCAGTCGTTACCGAGTAACACCCACTCACTGTTGTTTATTCCTTCTGGGTTGACAAACACTATGCCACGTCACTTTCCTATACTAATTTACATTTTATAACGATAGTTATATAACTAATATAGGCCTACATAAAACATTATAAATCTGTTCATACTTTGATAAAACGTTTTTGGGATGCTAAATATCAATATGTAGTAAAAATTAGGTGTCGGAAACATAGAGTTAGTATCATTAGTGATACATTAGTATACAACGAGGCCGCCCATATACGTCGCGGCGCGGTAGTTATGGTTAGGTTAGGTTATCATAGCCTATTTTTCTTTTTGTAGAATATGTTTTTACAAATTTTGCTGACTGAAAAGCGGATTGCGACAGTGAAAATACTTTATTACGGGCTTATTCTACAATATAATAAGCCCGGCCGGGCTTATATTGGGCGAGCCGGTGGCCGAGTGGTCTAAGGCGTCAGGACTTTGGGCTTGGGTTAGAGATAGCGCTGGTTCGAATCCGGCCTAGACTGAAAGATTTTATCAGTAATATTCACCTTGTACTGTACAGGTTCGCCCCCTTACTCTGACTGATTAAGTTCCTCGCACAGATCAATGGTCTATGGGGAATGGTCAGAGTAAGGTTAAGGAGGAGATCGGCCTCTCCTTAAGAAAAAAAAAAAAAAAAAATAATAATAACCTAACCTAACTATAACTGCCACGGCGCGATGTCTCCGAAATGTCAGTGATAGCACCTTCTCATCTCTTTGCAATGTGAACGACGGCTTTCAGACACTGGATTTGTATGTTTATAACTAAGTGAGGACTACCACATCATCATATAAAACTATGAATAAGATTTGAAGTTGACTAAGTAATAGTGCAGCATTACCAAATAGGCAATCCTAAAAAGTAACAACAGGAAACAAAACAACAGTCTATCATTTAAAACACAGTGGGGAAAAGAAATCTAATGCAGCACGACAACAAAAATAAACTGTAGTTGATCAACATAATATATAGCAAAACTAAATTATACTTACAACAAATACAACTCAGAAATCTCCAAAACTGCACAAATGATAATATAAAACTAAACGAACAAAACACAAGAAACCAAGCTTCCACTAACCACTACACGTGAACAGAAATAACCCGGCAGACACCAGACACCAGGCGCTAGGGCCCAGGCTGGAACTGAACTGTCGGTACCGGTGTGATCTGGCCAAGGTCATCGGGCCGCCTACTACTGTGCACGGCTACTTCCGGTTTAATCACACTTCTTATCACAAGCTTGGTGGCCTACCTCTGACGTCAGTCAGTTAGTTACCTGACATTCACAGTGTAGTGTACCGTTCTCGCGTGCACTGTAAGGCCTCTTTCACATTACACGATTTCGTTCGAACGGAAAATAATTTTTAGTCGACGGATATAGGACCTTTCACATTGCACGATTCCCACACGTACACGATTATTTCCCGTGTAGCAGTCGTCCACTGCCACTAGAGCTCGACGACTTCGTGTTGTCGCTTGGGCTCAGTGGCCCAAGAGATCAAATGGGCGCTTGCACACTACACAATTTCCCTCGTACGGACGATGACGTACTTCTTACCAGTCGAGCTTCGCGAGGCTATATATTCAGTTCTTTTTCTTTTTTGTAGAAGATTGATAGCATCGAAAATGATATTTTGATTGATATTCTGATTGACCATAGTAAATTTGATTCTTATAACGCTACCTAAATCATTAAAACAGGAAACATTAATGTTCAACCCTAGGTTAGTGTGGTGAGTAATAGTAACATTATTAGTGTGGTGGGTGTCAGAGACCAAAAATCTAAAAACCCTATTAAAATTGTTTATATCAAAATTTAGAATAAACATACAATGTTTAATGCATTTTCATTGTTTTTCATGGTTTTATAAACTTTTTTTGTGATTAAGAAAAATACCCTAGGTTAGTGTGGTGAGTAATAGTAACATTATTAGTGTGGTGGGTGTCAGAGACCGAAAATCTAAAAACCCTATTAAAATTGTTTATATCAAAATGTTTATAAATAAATTAGTATTTTTAGAATAAACATACAATGTTTAATGCATTTTCATTGTTTTTCATGGTTTTATAAACTTTTTTGTGATTAAGAACCTTCTTTACTCTGTAGGATTGACCATAACGTGTTTAGTGTGGTTGGTGTCAGGGACCGAAACGGAAGTTGTGCACAGTTGCAGTCGTTAAAAAATAATGCCACTTCAAGGTCATGCAAAGGCTCCCCCTAGAGCATTGGTTCCCAACAGGTGGTCCGCGAGAGCCTTGAAAGTGGTCCGCGAGGGACAGAAGAAATAAATAATTATTGAGTAAAATGTAATTAAAAAAAAAAAAAAAAAAAACTAAATTAAGTTAACAAGTTCGATACGGCGGAGGTAGACGGAATAAGGTAGACCGGTAGAGGTAGACCGGCGTAAGGCCGGTGTGGTGGTAGTGGGATCCAAACTGGTGGGAGTGGGAGCCAAACTGGTGGTGGTGGCAGGGGTAGTCTGCAACTTGCTGTCTTCAGTCGTGAGCGTGAGTCGAATAGGTCAACAACTACAGTACATTAACTATAACTTTCTATCCTTTTGAACGTTTTGATTTATGTGCTAAGTTTTATAGTGTTTGTTGAGATTGTTACTATTTGCATTCAGTATGCCTCCAAAGCGGAAATATGATAGTGATTATATTAAATTCGGGTTTACGTCGATTGAAGTGAACAAAGAGGTTAGACCTCAGTGCGTAATTTGTGCAGCCGTTCTCAGCAACGAGGCATTGAAACCCGCAAAATTGGAACGTCATTTGAAGACAAATCATGCAAACCTGAGTGACCGGCCACCTGAATTCTTCGCAGGTAAACTGGAAAATTTAAAGAAAATGAAATTAGGCAAATCTGGGACAGCTTATGAACAGTCAGAAAAACTACTCTCAGCTTCTTTTGAAGTAGCACACTTGATTGCTAAGGCTAAGAAACCACACACCCTCGGCGAAAATCTTCTTAAACCATGTATAATTAAAGCCGTCGAGCAAGTTTTGGGGACTGAAGCTTCCAAAAAAATGCAGGATATCCCCCTATCTAATAATACGATTAAAACACGAATTGTTACAATGAGTAACGACATTAAAGAACAATTGATTGTTGAATTAAAAAAATCTCCATTTTTCAGTTTGCAATGTGACGAAACTACTGATGTTACGCAGTGCTGTCAATTACTAGTTTTTTTTCGTTATTTGGGCGACAACAGTACGTTCAAAGAAGACCTTTTAACTACTCAAGATTTGGAGACCACATCTAAGGGCAAAGACGTAATGAAAATAATTTGTGATAATTTAGAAAAGTATGGCCTTGACTGGAATAAGCTAGCGGGATTTTGTACAGACGGAGCCCCTGCTATGCTGGGATCACGTTCAGGATTGGCAGCCTTGGTAAAGGAGAAGAACCCTGCTACAGTAACTATGCACTGTATGATCCATCGTCAAGCGTTGGCATCAAAGGCACTGCCAGAGAGCCTAAAAAGTGCAATGGAGATGGCCATAAATATGGTCAATGCAGTCAAAAGAAGCTCACTCAACAGTCGTGTTTTCAAGAAGTTGTGTGCAATGTTAGACTCTGAACACGAAACACTTTTCTTTCATACTGAGGTGCGTTGGCTTTCAAAGGGAAATATGCTGGAGCGCTTATTTGAGTTGAGAGAAGAGTTGAAAGTGTTTTTTATTGAAACAAAAATGCAGCGATTCTTGGAGGATTTGTGTGATCCAACTTTTGAGGTACAACTTGCGTACCTAATAGATGTTTTTGGACATTTGAACCAACTGAACTTGCAGCTTCACGGATCAGGAAATGACAAGTTGAAGGGTGTTGGTAACATTTTTGTTTTTGAGGACAAACTACATGCGTTTTTGTGCAAACTTGATCTGTGGATGAAAAAGATTGAAGAGCAAAACTTTCAATCCTTCCCGACTTTGAAACATCTGGCGGACAACAAGAGCTATTCTTCTCATGTGGATAAAATTCTACCAAACATCCTCACACATTTAGGAACGCTTAAAGCAGAATTTTCACGATACTTTCCTGAGTACAACAAAGACACACAGATAATTAAAAAAATGATTCGAAATCCTTTCAGCTGTAAAGTCACAGATGTTCCCGACGATATCCAAGAGGAGTTGATTGAACTGCAAAATGACAATGATTTGAAGGACACATTTGAAAGTGGCATAGATTTGGAAGAGCTGTGGTGTCGAAAGGCCATTTCATACCCATACGTCCGGAAAATAGCACTTAGGTACCTTGTGCTTTTTTCAACCACCTACCTGTGCGAGCAAGGTTTTTCAGCTTTGCTGCTAATAAAAAATAAACAAAGAAACCGGCTGAGCTTAGGCAGCGACCTGCGACTAGCACTGAGCAAGAACCATTCACCGAGAATTCCTGAACTAGTAAAACAGATTCGAGCTCAGAAGTCTCAATAAAATAATTCCTAAAAAATATTTTATGTGCAATTAGAACATTTAATTTTTATTTCAACTAGTATTCTAATGAAAATGTAACTGTTGCTAAAATGTTCTAAAAATAAACAATTTTCTTATGATTAATGTTTTTTTTTTTTTTTTTTTTATTATTGCCTTTGGAACTATATATATCAATGGTAGTCCGTGCTACTATTAACGTCAAATAAAGTGGTCCGCGGCCCGGAGTGAGTTGGGAACCACTGCCCTAGAGGAAGGTACTGGGAAGGGGAAGGGCGTATTCTTACCCGGCTGCAATATTTTCTTCTTAGAAGTACTAATTGGTCTCTCAGACCGCGCCACACTAACGTAGGGTTAAATTAAAAAAATATGTGCACTTATTAGAATTTCAATAATTTGATTTTATAATAAAAACTTTAGCGACAAATTAAAACTGTTTATTATTACTTAAACCTCATTAAGTTTTCATAAATAATAATAGTTTGCTGAGTTTATGAATATCATGAACAAATATTTGAACATGAAATCTCCCCAGAGAAGGCATATCTGTTTGAAAACAGTTAAAATAAATGTAATTTAGCGTGTAACCATTTATAGTACTGTATTAATATTAAATAGTATATATAATTATGATGGACATTTTAAACTGTGCATATTTAATAAGTTGTACAATGATGGAGATTAATATTAATAAAACTGTGACATAATTTTGATATTATTGGTGGCTTTCAACCACGATACCAAAGAACGATACTAATAAATAAATAATATCAATACAAAGATCAAAATTTGTTTCATACTCCCACTAATCATAATAACTAGATAAATAATAAATAATTTGTTAGTATAATTCTATTATTATTTCAAAAGCAAACTTAAATTAAAGAAAGACGCAAAAATATCAATGTTTTTGTCATATCTAAAACAATTACTTTGAATTAATTTAATTAAAAATATTAGAAAGAATACAACATTTAGTCATTTTTAATTACTATCAAATTATAAATACTGTGTATAATTAATTGCACTCAGACGGAGAATTGATTAAGTATAAATATTCCAAGACGTATATATAATTAATATAAAAGTATATATGTTTTGGGACGATGATAAAAAAAACACTACGATTATTCGTTCGCGATCCACATTAACAAATTCAAATAACACTACTATAGATGGAAGTCACAACTCAACCGAGGGCTCACCAGTTCCCACGCCCTTTTGGACGGAAAATCGTGTAGTGTGAAAACCAACCAACAACGTAAAAAACTCGTACGAAATTATTTCATACAAAAGAAATAATTTCGTACGAGTTTTTTTTGTCACAGTATTATTAATGTTAATCTTCATATCCTTGTACAAAATATTTAACATCCAATGTTAAAATGTCGACAAAATTATGTACTATTTAATACATATATTACATGTAATACTTTATATTACATATTACATTATGATATTTTAACTGTTTTAAAACAAATATGCCTTCTCTGGTGAAATTTCATGTTCGAATACACACACTAAACTATTATTACCAATAAACACTTAATAAGGATCAAGTAATAATAAACAATTTTAAATTGTTGATAGTATTTTTATTATAATATCATGTTATTCAGAATGTTCAGCGTGGTTTAATACATTCAATACAATATATTGCCATCTAGTTAGTGCTCTCGGTTAGGCCATTTAGTTCGTGCCTTTGTAAATGTTGCGAAACTATGGAATTGATACATTTGTAATTATTTTTCCATGTGGTTTTATTTTTATTTATTACAGCGCGTTTAATACAAGATGATATTTTGTGCTTGCCAGAAAAAATACAAGCGTTGCTTGGAATATTTAAAAGTTCACTTCCTTTTTTGTTAAAGAACAAAAATTAACTTTTTGCACATAAGCTTAAGTAAGAATTGAAATAAAATCAAGATAAGATTTGTACAGACAATTTCATGCTCTTCAATGTGATATAACTATTTTATAAACCAAATGTTTGTACTAAATAGTTTTATATTGTTTTGTATTAGTTTTATTCATATCTTTATTGTCGTCCAACAAGTTGTACATCCATTGACAATGTCATTGTATATAATCTAAAGTCTTATATTAAAGAACATGCGTCATTCATATTACAATCTAAATCACTAGACGTCAAGATCGCAGAGGTCGTGCAAGTACATTTCATCTAACGAATAAAAGGCATAACTTTTCAACCATTTAGTTAAAACATGCTTTAAATTTGATATGCTTACTGTTCTAGCTGTGGTAGGCAACTTATTAAAAAGTTGCACACCTTTATACATATGTGTTTGTTGTGTTTTATTCAGCCTAATATTCTTTCAATCTATGTTGTTCAGAATCCTGGTATTGTGCGAATTATCTGTCTTCTTAAATTAAACATGTTAAGGTTTTCTTTTACAAAAACCAATGACTACAAAATAAAAATGTAAAGAAGCGTGAGTATTTTAAGACTTACAAAATGTGGCTTGCATGAATCTGTAGATTTGATACTCATAATGCTAAGGATAGCTTTCTTTTGGGATTTAAAAAATTTTTTAGCTCCAAATGAGTTACCCAAGAGAATTGTACCATAAGAACTGTGGAGTGAAACAGTCCATAGTAAGCCGTAATGAGCACATTACGACTAACACACAACCTTAACTTCCTAAGGCAAAATATAACCCTTGACAGACGAGAGCAAAGAGAGTTAGTATGAACTTTCCAACTAAGCCCTGGGTCCAGACTAATGCCAATCAACTTAACAAATTTTCCAGAGTCAGATAGCCAACGTAAACTAAAAATAATGTCATCTGTTTTATTATCATTAACAACTAAACCATTTGCTTCAAACAGAGAATAGCTCTTTCTTTCATATAATTAATAATGACGTCATTGAGTTCAGAATTGCTGTTTGATGTCAGTAAAGTTGTATCGTCAGCATATAGAATAGTTCTGTCAGGTACAAAGTTAGGAAGGTAATTTTTTTAAAACTGTGAACAAAATGGACCCAGGACAGAACCTTGGAGAACACCACTAGTTATACGTAGAAGACTGGATTTCTGATTACGCAGCTTCACAAATTGATAGCGGTCAGACAAGTAAGAAGATAAAAGTGATAATGTATAACCTTGTGACTGCTAGAAGCACAGTTGTTATTTGTTGTAAAACTTCTTAAATAGAGTAATGATGTGATATGTAGCAGCAACCTTCCTTCGTAAAATCAAAACTGGGCCCATCGAGGGTGGGTGCGAAGGCACCGGACTCAGGACACAGAACAGAAACACAAGTTGAACGGCAAAAATATTCTTTATTATATAAAATTTAAAAACAAAGTTAAATTCAAAAGCATTAAAAGATATTTGATGACAAATAAAAAATTATTAAACATTCACAGACAAAACGGCCTGTTGACCGTTTGTGAAGTTATCAAAATCTTTATCAATAATTATAGATATTTATATATTAATAGATGGCCTCGAGTCAATAAAAATTACAAAAGCAATTAAGATTGTTAAAAAATCAGCAGTGAAAAATTTGTTTAAACAAAACGTAAACAAAGTATGCCTAATAAACCATTTTTATCAAAATATATACCATGGAACTAAAACGTATTTATTATAACAATAATAAATAAATAATAAGAATGGACACATACAAGAATAAATAAATAACAAAAATACATAAATGAACAAACAGCAACAAGAAAACAATACTTAACAATAACTACAAATAAAAATAATAAATTTAAATTTTTAATCAGCTGACAGTAAGGGGCCTAGGGAACAAAAGAAATTTGGAAAGTTATGCCCATTTTGAAAGTTAAACAAAACAAACAAAAGATTTAAATTAATAATTACACTGAATACAGTGGACGAAACTGAGAGGCTCCTAATGGGAACTAATAAGAGCACAATTATGCTCTTTTTATAAGCAAATGAGAACCCCGTTCTTTGAAAAAATATTACCAGAAATCCCACCAAATATAATTTTAAAAAATAAAAATAAAATCTAAATATATTTCTCGCTGCAAAAGTCATAAAGATTAAAAAAAAAACAAAATGTCTCTTCACTGGTTGACGTTTTTTAAAAAACAGGTGACACCCAATCTCTTTAAAAAAGTTCAAATATGGAAGCCAGAAGGGCCGAACAATAAACTGGGTTTGGGTCACCTGCATGTCGATGTCTTCATTCTGGAAGCAGTTGGATGGACAGCGCGAAAGGGGGAAAAGGTGGCTGCCCATCTGGGACACAGAGAAGAGGCTATAATAGGATCAGCCCGTAAGTTCCGCACTGTGCCTCCAGGAAACATTAGTCAGAAGCCCTGCATGTACTCGTCCATCACACTCCGACCACGGAGCCAGGGCTAAAATATTCTATTCGCCGAGCATGAAGTTAGAGAAGCATAACCAGAATGGCTTGTCAGAACAGACGACAAGGAACACAGAAACGAAATCACGGAACATGAAAACGAAAACAAAGGCACTAAAACTAAATCAACACAGAGGAAGTCTGACTTGTCCGAGGGACGAATCTGTGCTAACGGCACAATGTAAAAAATTGTGCTCCACAATGTAAAAAACTCCTAGTCATCCTCTAGGATTCATGCAGTTTTATGGTGGATTCCTTCGTAAAGTAATTCAATTCATTACATTACTGTTTTGTATAGACAACTAGGCCTTGTCCCCTAAAACACTCCCTCCTTTTTTGTTTGTTTTTTATTTTTTATTATTATTATGTTTATTTTCAAACCTGAGTAAGTAAATTGTTATACTAAACGACCAGTCGGATTCGGCTGTATCGTTAACTTAAGTTCATAAAATTTGTGTACAGATGGGAAAGATAAAAAATATTTATATAAAAACCCAACGTCATATCACACTGGGAAATATCCACCTTTCAATGTTTGAGTAAGCATAATAATTACCTACGATTATTTAGACAATAAATAATAAAAATAAACAAAAAGAAACTAATCACAAAGATAATAACTAAATTGTTTGAAAAGAAGTAATGGAGAAACAATTATTTTACTAGAACTTACTAAAACTATTCACATATAATAATCTAATTTGTCAACAATGAGTAATCTGCAATACAAATGCTAAAATATCAGCTGGGTAATATTTACTTCATCAGCTGATTAGTTATGCATTTAATACCAGCAATTCAATTTCTAATAAAATGAAACGGAGCATACATTGCGTTGCCTAAATTAGTGTTACTTCTTTATTTATGAACTGATTTTATTCAACTAGTACTTGTTAGATTTGTTATTACATTGTGTAACTTTTTTATATATTGCGCATTTTTTCTAAGATTACGCGTTTTTTCATAATTTACAATTAAAGGTTTTAAGTGCCGCCATTTTGAAAATATTTAACACAGTAAAATAATACTATTACACCCTTAAAAAGAAACATAACAGGTACCTCC
This sequence comes from Stictocephala bisonia, assembly GCA_035578905.1. Classification (NCBI taxonomy): domain Eukaryota; kingdom Metazoa; phylum Arthropoda; class Insecta; order Hemiptera; family Membracidae; genus Stictocephala; species Stictocephala bisonia. Next base: position 132,815 of record JAQJVL010000600.1, on the reverse strand, counting down.
ATTCCAAATTTGAGCACTGTACTGAGCACTGTACTGAAAGGAGTTATGAAATTACATAACATTTAATGAAAATACGAAAATGGCCGCCATATTGAAAACGAAGCATATTAGGACACATATGTATAGGAAGATTTTTTCTTATTTTTAGCCAATGAATCATATCCTTAAGTTTCGGAACGTAGTTTGGGAACACCCTGTATATATTTAAAAAATAACATTACAACATTAGGAGTTTCCCTAAACTCAAACTCAAAACACGCTTTATCTGCATAACAGCGTTATATTTACATTGGCAACTTATTCTAAGTTTTACTCAAACAAATACAAAGAATAATAGATAGAATCACAACTAATTTAAATAACATTATTAATTGTTTAATATACTGCAGTTTTGGTTTTAGGGCAGTTCGTGTGCTAGAAGTTTGCCCATCATCCTTTTCTTGTATACGTACTCAGTGTAATGAATCTTAATTGGACTGTCCCCCTCAAGAAAGAAAATAATCTTAATTTAAACAGCCATAAAAGCCGCATAATAGCGTCATTACATACAGTCCATTTGTCAAAAATCAACAGATTATTGGGTATTTACAAATTATCATTATCATCCATAATTTATTTCTTTTTTTCACAGTCTATCTTCGCCAGAGGATTTTTGTACTTTGAGTTCTAACGTATTAAGGGACAACTATACAAATACCTCCGGCAAATTTTAAATATAAATCTCCATGGATTTGAACACGTGAGAAGAAGAACTACTAACCACCTGGCTAGCAAGAAGCCTAAAATAAAATTTTGCACCTTAAACGTGCAAAAGCTGATAAATTCTTTAAAAGAGTGTTCTCGAATCAGGAACAACTAGTTTTGAACAATAATGTAAAAAGCATAACAATTTGTTTGGTGATGACAGTTCAAATAATAATCCAAGACAACATTTCGATAGTGAGTTTTTATATTGTACACTGTGGAGTTTCATCATCGTGTCATAAGCATGTATGCTCTACGATAAATAACAACTCCCCTCACACGACTCGTGGGCGTCTCGGGCAGTGAGAATACAACAGGCGTGGGTAGAAGGCCTATGTCACTGATTCACCTTTGTTTTCGAACTTCAAAACAAATCATGGCAGCCGACGGGGTCAAAGTAGCACAGAGGGAATTGGGAACTACCCGAGGGGAGATGCTAATTTTGTCTCAAATCACATCTTACAAACATGAAACAAACACATACAAGCTTTGCTTGTTAATAGACTACCACCAAATCCAATAATATGCCTCATATTCGGTTTTTACCACACTTAAGAGTCTTTGCCAATGAAGTAGAAGACTAAGAAAAATAATATAAATAATTTCCGGGGAAAATAATATAACACTTAGTCCGGGACAGTCCCGGTGTCCCACTCTGTGTTTGTCGTATTTTGACTTAAAATAATCTTTTTTTCGGCGAATTTGATAAGTTGTATTCATACATTATTAATATAATACAAATATTAAGTAGAAATTGTAGCTCGTTTTCTCTTTCAACAAAAGAGCTTCCTAAGAGCTTCTTCAAACACGTTGAAAAACTGAAGTTGTCATAGGTTTGATTGCTGAAAAACTGCTACCGGCACGTATCTAGAGTTCCAATAGATCGAAACAGCTAAGTACCTCTGCCAGTTAGTTTAAATTTCAGAGGAATTTAGAGGGGCTTCGCTGTTTCGATCTAATGGATCTCTTCAGATACGTGCCGGTTACAGTTTTTCATCAAACAAACCTATGTCAACTTCAGTTTTTCAACTTGTTTGAAGAAGCTCATAAGCCGAAGGAGAAAACGAGCAACTAGTTCAACTTAATATTGAATCACCCTTCTCGCCAATGCTTTGGAATTCTGCAGCCTTTTAGTATAAAAAGCATATTACACTAAGACTTTTAACTTTACTTGCCCCTAATTCCATCCAACCCATTTTGAACAGCGTCGTCCCGGTTGGCCGGAGATAAATTATGGCAACCCCACAACATTTAAAGTTTTTGCCAATGAAAAAAATGCCAATGAAAGAGAAGTAATAATCGAAGAACAATATAATAGCTAATTACATTCGTTTTAGTCTGATACCTCATAATTCAACATTACTTAATGCCAGCTGAGAAAGCTCTTCGGACTATATCTTGTTCAAGGTTTGAGCAGGAAAAAACAAATCGAAAGTATTTGTTCTAAAGTTAAACAGGCCTCGTTGTATTGCGCAGGCAATATACTTAAGTTTTGAACTTCAGATAAATGAAGTTGATGACTTATTTAGGCTTACGGAGTAGGTCTATACGGGGAGCTTGTTCCATGATGAACAATTACAACGGGGATTTCAGACTGCAAAAAGGCAGCAATAATTATTGCAAAGCTAGATCATAGCGATTCATGTAGGGGTGCTATCGCAAAACTAAAATGTTTATCTCTTCCTTGTCTCTACAACGTGGGGATTGCACCACATTGTCGGTTAAAGAGCAAGCTGCCGGCAGTGTACGGGAATCCATGGTTGAGACAAGGGCGTAAGTACATTTCTTATTGCTCAACACCGAACTGCCTAATGTGGTAGGAGTTCGAGTCCTGAACCACACCCTCAATTTCTTTAAAAAGTAACAAAACCAAAAAAATCTTTAAGGTTCGATTGAAAAGTCACTTAGTGTACTTTAGTGAGTGATAACAAAATCCTTATTATGTGTGAAGGATTTTGATAAATTATAAATGATTAATTAATCTATTTGACGACTTATAATGTATAATGTATATATCTGGATCAAATTGACGATATACCCATATTTTGACGATTGGCGGTCCCACAATACCTGTACACAACATTATGTACTTATTGGTGGGACCCACTCAAATGTATATTACTAGTCTATGATTAGTCATGTTACGGCTATCACTGGGAGTTATTCACCATCCTTATCAGGCTCATTAAAAACCACATCAGATAAGGCCTAAATAGCTTGACACCATTACTTAACGAATGATTGAGTTTAAAAATACAGTACGAATATAGGCCTATATCTGTTGGCACATAAATAGAACTAGCGATCTTCAGCTCATCATTACAATATAAAATAAAGTACGAATATAGGCCTTTATCTGTTGGCACATAAATAGAACTAGTGATCTCCAACTCATCATTACAATATAAAATACAGTACGAATATAGGCCTATATCTGTTGGCACATAAATAGAACTAGCGATATTCAACTAATCATTACAATATAAAATACAGTACGAATATAGGCCTATATCTGTTGGCACATAAATAGAACTAGCGATCTTCAACTCAATATAAAATATAAAACAACAACAGTATAAAATATACTGTGTTAAAATATTCTTCTTTGAACAATTTGTAATGTTTTTTTTTTATATTTAGTTGCATTATATACACTAGCAGCACATACATAACATTAATGTTCAAGTAAACAATTTGCGATGTGGTTTTTATTTCTAACTTTAATCAACAGTGGATAAAAAAGATAGAAAACAAAATTAATGACCGCACAGGTGGTTAAAACAATTAATTTATACCAGTTCAGAAAACAAATAATAACAATTAATTTAGTATGAAAAAGTTAAAAATAAACAACTTTTAGTTACCATAGTATACATTTTGAAAATAATTATTTGGGCACATAGCTCATTTCAAGTATAAATACATGTAGTATTATACAGTTTTTTAGTATTGTTCCGTTGTAGTTCTTAACGGAATTAATAAAGAAAGCAATTTTTCTTGATTACAAATCAACGCATGGTAAAACATGGTCTCGTTAAAGTCAACTATTTCAAACAATAGAACTAGAATACAGAGCTGTTACGTTAAATAACAGGACTACATAAATCATTGCACGAAACAAAGATGAGGCTGCGCCTGGTGCCGATCCCTGACTTTTTTATGTCATGCTTCAAAACTCACATGAAACTAAAAGTTTAAATGAATATTTAAAATGTACACAGGCCACAATTAATACTTACAAAGCTACTTTGATCTTCAATAACTAATGGTCTATCTATACTCATATAAATATTGAAAACTTTATATCAATCCTAAGTAATTTAAAATGCAGTTTATTCTGAAAAGACTACACTCATCCCACATTCATATCGTCATTTATATTCGCCTTAAAATACGCACAACGTAGTGTCGGCGTCTCATATGTAATAATAAGATTAAGAGGACGTAACAAATGTAAGCTCTGAAAAGTACAGTTCTATCTGTCTATCCTCAACCTCACAGGCGGACTTTGATTTACCACTGAGAAGAAAGAAATAGAGGGCGCTCGCAATGAGTTGTTATTTCTCCAGTTTGCCATACGGATGGCAGGAGAAGCACTTTGTCAATTCCTCCTTTATTCCCCCTAAATCCTTAAGGATAAACGTATTAATTATTACTACAGATGTATAAAGATGTACATCAGTTGTAACCTATTTATAACTAATTTATATTAAATAGCTACACATCACATCTTTTTTTAATGTATAATTTTGGCTTTAAAATCTAAAACCAATCTAAAATCTGACTAATCGTTTTCAAACATAACATAAAGACTTATTAATATAAATATTAATTAATTTTGATCATATATTTCTTAAAATTGCAAACAGAATTTAAGAATATTAATTTAAATAAAATACTAAAACATTTAAAATAACGTATTAAGAAACATATGATCAAATAATTAATTTATATTAATAAGGGTTTATGTTGTTAAATGTTTGAAAATGGCTTCAGATTGTAAAGACGAAGTGTAACATTGTTTAAAAACGATGTGATGTGTAGCTATTTAATATAGATCAGTAATGAACACCATCACAAAAAAATCATACCGTCAAGAACTATTTATAACTGTCACTGAACAGTTCGCTGCGGCCATAAGAAAACGACATGTGCTTCTGATTTGTTCTTTGTGGCTTCATCTATCGTAATGCTGTAAAAGTGTACATGTCCCTTCTATTGATTTTAATATGTGTTCGATTGTTTACTTTCTCCCCTTAGGTTCCAATACACATGTTTTGTCGATAACTCATTTTTGTACGAAAAGTTAGTACAAACGTTAGTACTCATGACAGTTAATTACGAAAAATATGTTTAAAAGATAGATTAAGCTTTCTTCAACGTTCGTTTTTTTTCGATTCTAAACGTAACAAGAATAGAGTAACGGTACCGAATTTGAATTTGTTCCATATGATGACAACGTTTAGTTTTTTATGCTAATTTCTGCTATTATAATTAAGAAATATCCAAACGGCTGCATTCAGTAGTAACTTCATCCAATGTTTCATTAACTCTGACTAACTGTCTGAAAACGTGCCCCGTATGAACTGGATAGGGTTATAAAATACGTCAATTTGAACGTGTCCTGTTATCATTTCTAAACCATGCCCACCAACAGAATGAAAATTAATGACAATGTCTAATTTTTATGGAATACTTTAAACCTTAACAAAGATGTAATTAACATATTTATAGATACGCAAACATTAAACTGAACATTTCGCTACTCTGATGCATTAGATCATCGTTCCCAAGCACGAATAAAAGTAATTTTTAAACGGTGACAAAAAACACGAGCTATTAACTAATTTTTAGTTGCATCAATGTATTTTAGTCAGACAAATCAAACTAAAGTTCTTATGTAGGTATACTCTAACCTCTAACCAACCTCTCGGCACTGACCTTGGTTACGACAATCCTGAGACACACCGTACGGTCTAGGGTGACCACCGAGGTCGAGGGGGTGCTGAGGAAGGGTTTGCCCATGGCGGCGGGCTGCTGACCTCACGGCTGACTCACTTGCTATCAGCACTAACACACTTGCAAGACTGTCACTCGCCATGAGTTGTGTAACGCGATATCAGATCAAACAGCTGATTGGGCCGATGAATCCATTGTTCAAGAGAATTTGGTCAAGCCACATGTCGACACGAAAAGGTTACGCAGAAAACAAAACATTCTACAAAACTGACACTCGAAATTTTGCCTTATTAAAAATTTTAAAATATTTTTCATGTTCCACCTCAAAAACGCAAACATCATGTTTCTCATTCCCATCTTTTAATGTTGCCCTTTGCTACCACGAAATTACGGCCATAATGTGGTCAATGTAGGATATTATGAATAGAAAATAGCCTATTTATATATATATATATATATATATATATATATATATATATATAATGTGTATAGTTTATACCAAAAATATATAGTTTAAGCTGCAAACATATATAAATACGCAATATCTCGTAGCTTTATTTTGCTGAATCATTATCACACAAAGATATAGGTATTATGACTGATATTCGTAAAGTCAAGCCATTAAAACGAATTAAATTACACAGATGATGAATTATACTAAAAGAAATTTAAATAACAATTTTCATAAAATTGCGACCTACATTTCTATGCCCTCATCCCAATTTTGATAACGGGTCAAAAACACAAAGTTATGGAGAGATAAGTGAAATTTACTTGACTAGTTAACTTTTTTGGGTACTTCGAGTTGAAAATAAATTAATATTATTGATACATAACTGCACAACAATTATGAAAATATAGTATTGATACAAGGATTTATTTTAACGTACAAAAAAAATTAAGTGGAGACAAAAAAAATTAAGTGGAGGCAACCTTAAACACGATGAAAAATACAGTAAGACCAGCTAACTTACCAAACAATGTTAACTTTGACCAAATTTGAAAAGAGAACGCCAATCGAATGATAATCAAAGCAAATATTACTGCACTAAGAATCGCCCGAGATAAAAAAGTTAAATATTCAAAAAGTTATGAAAAAATGACAAAAAACAATGATTCTAAACCAACCAGTCCATTTCTATGATCCTGCTTGGTACTCCAATAAGTTTGGAACCTTCAAACTAACTCCGGTATGATGACGTAAATAGTAACATCCTACATCAAATGTAAAGTTTCCCCAGAGATTAGTAGATTAATTTTGAACTTGAAAAATTATTGACACATTTAAAAAAAATATATATTGCACCCAACAACTATTTTTATCCCAACGTGAGTTTAAACAAGTTCAGACGGCCTCTAAGTTAAAATTACTTGTGACAAATGACTGTCCACAGTGTAAAGGTGGCACCGTGCCTTCGTTATTCCTGTACAGGCATCCTTCGGTCCTCGTACGTAGAAGGAGAAGGTGCATTAGTTAACTGAGAACCAACAGTTAATGACAAGTAACAGACGAAGTACTAAGCACTAACTCTAACGATAGTTACAAATATTGTTACATTTCTGGTCAAATAAATGTTTAAGTTTTTATTTACAATAATTACTGCATTAAATTGGCCATTATTGCATATCACAATCATGTACATGCGTGTACCAGCACGCAAAAATTATATATCTAATTAATGATTTCTTTCATAATTGATTAAACGGATACTATGGCTATGGTAGTTGTTTAAAGGATAAGTTGTTTATCCTAGTTATCAACTATGTTTATAGTAGTTGATAAATGTCTTATCAACTTTAGAACATCTTCTGCCCCCGTCTGAGTTAGTTTTAACGTACTTTGCCTCTTCATTATTTATTTTATGCGCTTAAACATTATTTTGCATGTAAGGGACTTCTTATCCATGCACAGACTAATATGCATGTGGGAAGTAATTTGTTATTTACACTGTAAATCTGTTTGTTTTACAAAACGGGTTTTTGACTGTTGATTTTTTTTTTTATTTATACTTTATAATTATTTAACGTTGGAAATCTTTTTGATCAACATACGACAAATCTGAAATCTCAAAACAAAGGAAAGCTACGAATAATGTACGGTATGACATTGTGAACTTTTCAACATTTAGTAAATTATTGGTATTTATTTTAAAAAAAATCACTTTATTAATATGAAACTTAGAAACAGTAACAATAATTTACTAAATTTGAGTGTCAGTTTGGGTGCTGAGTCTAGTGTTTCAACAAAGGCTTAGGCATATAAACTGTTATATTGAAAAATATAAAAATATAAGAACGCTGAATTTTAAACATAAGAACTCCTTGATTCCTATTTATCTTAAAAGACATTATAAAATATAAGAGGTTGTTGCTCTAATCTCATAGAAGCACCACAAGAGAAATTGTGATTAATAATTAAGGATAAATAGATTATAATAATATTAATCGATCAAAGAGAAAAATCTTGAAGAATCGATGCAAGTAAAGAAAACTACATCTAATTACTGACCATTTTGAAAAACTCAGCTCTGTCTCTGGTCTTCTTCATCTTCATGTCATTATTGTCTCTGGCCAAGTTTCGCATCACATCAACTTTGAGTGGCCGAGGAATACAAATAGGAAGCTGTGGTTACAGTCAGCTATAAGTTCAACGCTCTAGCAAGAAACAGCTGATAGGTTCGCTCTCACTGCATGTAGAACATAACCTTCAAATGGGAAGCTGTGTATAGTCATAGATGTATACTACTCTAACATGTTAGAGTAATATACATCGAGTAATATACTTAGCTGTGATTTGAACGTTCTAGCAAAAAAAACTGTTAAGTTTGCTCTCGCTGCATATAGAACATAACCTACAAAACACCTAAATTTAATAAACCCTCAATCAAGTTTGATATTGCAGAAATGTCAACTGTGTGCTAAAGAAAACACACTTTTAGACGGCTAAATACCATTACATTGTGTAGCGAAATATCTCGAGTAAAATACTAAAAAATTTGTTGGAACGGTCGGTAAATATTTTGAGGATTCCATGAACAGTTATCATCTGAAAGTCAGTTTGACCTCAAACTATAGTCCACTACCATAACTGTAGTACGTTCCAAAGCATCCAAAACTTCTGTTTTAAAAAAAGTTTCACAGGAACTTGGCAACAAAAATTAGTTACTGTTAAAATACTCTACTGTCACCTACAAAAGGCAATTTACGTCTTTGTATAGGCACTTTTGAAAAATATAAAGCGAGAGGCGCAAAAACGATGAGAAGATTGAGTGAACCTTAACCCTCCCAGTGACAACAGAGATAATGTCAGCTCTGGGAACAATCACGTTATGTACCGATAAGAAAGAACCCGATTTGAAATTCACACATGATGCGGGTGGGAGACAACATTGTTTTTATTTATATAGGAACTAGCTGTACCCGCCCGCTTCGCCGGTCATAATATTGAGTTTGATTTAGAACCTAATAAATGAAAGAATTCGATCATTTTTGCTTCTTCTACCAATATTAGATTTTTTAGGAGGCATGTCATAAAAAGTAAAATGCAAAACAAATAATTATTTATTTTTTATTTTCACGTTTCACCACATGTTTTAATTACTGAGGAAAAAAGGTTAACACCAAATACAGATCACCTGATCAAGTAAAGGTAGTGTGTGCTACACTCTCAAGGTGAAATGTAGAACTACAATAAATCAAAACATATACAGTACTGTTGTTGTGAGAACTTCAATCTGCTTACGGCATGTGAAACTACATTAAACCACACAGTCATATGTTTTTTGTAAACAATTCAGATTCTCCATTTGAGTAACATGGGATCTTTAGGAGCTCGTGGGGCGGGACCCTGTGGACGGATCTGCATCAAACTTCACAGAAACCATCTCGGGAGTATACAGGACAACATCCTAAAGTTTCATGGCGATCTGTTGGATGGTTTGGCAGCGCATAAACTTCAAACATATATATATATATATATAAACATCCTCTTTCATAAATATAGATTGTTTGGACGCAGTGACGAGTAGCCAGCAAGATTCAATATGTGCAGTCATGTGACTCAAGACTTATCAAAAGGATGTGATAGTGTAATGTGATATTACTTAACATTTTACTATCAATGTATCACTCTACAAATAATATTACATTTTAATATGCTTAAGATTAGTTTTATATGTGTGAAAATAATTTACATCTATCAATTATTTGGAAAGCTTTTAATTTCAGTTTTCTTTAAGACGCCGATCAACAAGATATGGGCGGATAAGGATTTCGAATAGTGAGTGTTCTTAACAGCGATTGTAATCTCTTTTACAAACTAACGACTATTCCTTAGAAATGTATGTCATTAATTAATGACCCAATGACAAATTAACAAAGGTTGTCATCAGCTGACCCCTTTCAATATTCATATCAACTGATTGGAATCAACTGTGAATCTGAGAAGTTTATGAAGTTGAGCTTTAAAACCGACTACGCTTTCTTCAATCAGCCAAACTAATTCATATTTTAAAAATTGTAAACAACATTACTGCATTGAAAAATTGATAAATCCCATTTGTTTATAAATAGTCCTAAACAAATTATATATATATATAAATTAATTAATACGGGTTTACTTACTAACCGGTAGGGAGTAGTTTACATCCTTATAGTGAATAGAATACGTCCACACAACGGTCTGAACCTCGTACAACGTCCACATTACAACTTGTACCTCAGCACAGTTTAAAATACAATTAAAAAGTATCCATTCATGTACTACAATCCAACATGTTTTCGATTGAACTGGTCTCGGACATCAGATTACTGAACATCGAACTTGAAGTTAGCTCGAAATCGCGGATACTCAATATGGCAGGTGCAAGTACAATCAGCTGAGTTATGTTTATCCTTCAGTTGCAAGTTGCTGACGATAACAATCGAATCGTGCGACCTCATTATATGCGCCACATCTCAAGAGTTAGGTTAGCTTCCGTCACTGCTGACTCGATAAACTCGACGCGCGCTACCGAATTAGCTCTGCGACGTAACTTTGTATTATATAAACAGCCGGTTTTAATTCACCAAACCCATATTATTAGATATGTAAAACGATTAAGTTTAGTTTAAAAATACATAAACGACTATAACTTGATCGTAAACTAATAACTACACTGTTTTTAGAATTTGAGTTTGTTCAATAAATTGCGCATTGCGTTAGTTACTCAAATTGCATACGACAGCTAAATGTAGACTATTCACTGTAGAGAAAAATAAAAATGTTAAAACTAAGATTGATTGATATACCATAAACAACTCTAATCTTATGCTGTAATTGGAACCAGCTCTGAAGGGAAAGATGAAGTAGGGCATAGCCCCAGATGGTGGCATTGACAGATCGTCACAGTTACTGGTTTAGAAAAACACACATGTCTATATTTAGTTCAGAGTTTATTAAACATACACACACGTGGAATTGCAAACAAAAAAGACAATCAAATAAATATGCCGCGAGGAAATAAAAACTAATAAGATTGTCGTTGTACTATTAGAAAGTTGACAATTTTCGTGCGTTGTTCAATAATTGATTTTGTTTCTTAGCGTTTTCATAATCAAGTAACTAACCAGCAAAAACGAGTTTATGAATTATAACAAACTTTTTGGGAATATACACGAAATATCACACTGATCAATTCAATCCCTGGTAGGTACTTAATAGAAACTGCTATATAAAAAAAGTTAAAGTTTGTCTTATTTTACCAGGCGAAGTTGGGGCTAAGGAGCCCTCTCTAACACTTAACCTGGTCCCATGTTATTGATTATAGTATCGCAGTAATTAATGACTCATGAACCCTACTGCCTTATTGGACTCTAACAAACAATTATCTTATTTATATTGTCGACCAGTTCAATCGGAACAACAACAACTCAATCGAGCGTATTATGCGTACCAGGATAACGTAGGCTACATTTAAAATTTTAATTTTAAGCGTTTTAGGTTGAAACTAACAAGCAGAAGATAATTTATAGAAATAATCCTTTAACGAGCGATCAACTAAATTTCATTGCTCCATAAAGGAGAAATTAAGTCTGTGGATGCTGTTGGCCATGTTGGTTTTAATCCCATAACAACAATGTTATTTGAATCCATATTTGTTCATTATTTATTGACCAACAGTTATATATGAGGTGTCATTTTAAACGTTATCATATTACGCACTGGGTTTGCTTTTGATATTTTGAATACAAACGCCTAGTTTAGAAAATATGTGAAAATAAAAACTTCAAACTAAATATGTTTTATATTTTTTTCTATAAAACTAATTAGGAATTTGCAAAGCATTTCCAACGCTCAATTTCATTCTCGAACAAAAACAATTATTTTGAAAAAATCTGTTAAAAATAACTGTTTAGTCCAAACAAAACAACACCCCAAGTGCACGACTTCCTTACTATTGTTACTAATTCAATTGTCACTTATTATATGGAATGGTCAGGTCCAGAATGCGTTCGACTGTGACAAATTACTTGAACAATCTTCGATCACAGTCAAACGTGCTCTACCAACTGCGCCTTACTGCCAAAGCATCAATTACTGAACGTAGACCTACTAACTAGTACATTCATCGTAGGCTATACACAACAAAGCTAATCATTGAAATTATTTCAGGATGCTTTGTATGAGTTTTAGTGTGATTACAAAGTATATTATGTTTGTTATGTGAGGCATCTCATATAAAATCACTCAAGTTTATTAAGTTCACGAATTATCTTGGATTCTTCCCAAACCAATCTAACGTCATTGACCCAAGCTGTGAAAGTGCACGGCCATATAAATTATCTTGGATTCTTCCCAAACCAATCTAACGTCATTGGCCCAAGCTGTGAAAGTGCACGGCCATATAAATTATCTTGGATTCTTCCCAAACCAATCTAACGTCATTGGCCCAAGCTGTGAAAGTGCACGGCCATATAAATTATCTTGGATTCTTCCCAAACCAATATAACGTCATTGGCCCAAGCTGTGAAAGTGCACGGCCATATAAATTATCTTGGATTCTTCCCAAACCAATCTAACGTCATTGGCCCAAGCAGGGCCGGCGAGAGCGATCGCGGGCCCCAGGGCTGGACCTAATCCGGGCCCCTAGGTATGGTATGCATGAAGGCGTTTTGTTTGTGTGGGGTACCGGGGGTCTAGGGATACTCCCCAGTCCCTGAGATTGAGAACAATGTTGAATTACAGATAAAATAACTCATTTTGGTGTAATCTAGACCTGTTTTCACTTATTCATTCATAAATTATCTTTTCAGGCTGTTTCATATTTAAGTAAACCACAAATTTAGGCACTCATTGAAGAAATACAAAATGGTTTTAATTGAAACCTTTAAAAAAAAAAAATTATATAATAGAAAATTTAAATTAAAACATCACAGATATGTAAATGTTGAATTAATTGAATAGACAATGGTATTTAAAAAAGAAAAATACAACATGTTTTGATTGAAGAAATTGATTTTATTAATCCATATACATAATTATTACGTATAATTCACGTAGATAAATTATGTTTAATTGATTTTTTTCCATATACAAAGTAAACAACACTTTTCGTCAATTAAAGTCTTTAATCTTAATCTAACCATGATTACAAATTACAACAAAACTCCTCTTCTGGCTTTTCTTGACGCAAATTCGTCAATTATTCTATCTACATTTGCTCTTTTTACTAGGTCCATTTCCACCGCCAAAACACCTAGGCTTGACAACCTGTTTTGGCACATTGTTGAGCGTAGAACGTTTTTTATTCTGTTTAATACTGAAAACGAACGTTCTGCACTGGCGACTGTGGCTGGAATTGTTGCAAAAATTCTCAAGGCAACAGTAAGATTTGGGAATAAAGATTCTAAATTGAAGAGTTTAATTTTCTTGAGAAGTTCAAAGGGTAAAAGTGTTTTTCCACCAAAGTTTGCTTCATATATTTGCTTCAGACTCACCAGTTCCTCAAGAAGATCGGTTCCCAGATCCTTTTGGTGTCGTTGTACTAGTTCAGCAGATTTAGTTTCGATCAGGTCATCTGGCATTTCTTTGAATGACCACAAAACAGAAAAGTTACTACACAAATCGCTGACTGACTTAAAACGCACTGTCATGTCCCCAATGACACTGTCCAAAATGACATTAAAAACTTTGTTGTTAAAAGTTTTCTTTGCATCAAGTTTATGTTCCATATTGTCATCACACACCTCGTCGTCCTCGTCAGCGTCAGCTGCCCTTTTTCGTTTCCTCCTTCTTTTCTCTTCCTCCTCAAGTTGCTGTGGCCATCCTATGTTTTCAGCAACGACCAAAACTTCATTGAAGATTTTATCCCAACCATCATTCCGCAAAACTTTCAAATCTTCTATCAATTGACTTAGATTCTTCGACGCTATATCTAAGGTTTCACCACGGTTCTGTAAAACTCTGTTGACTGTGTCAATGGGTTTCAATATTTTGTACCAAACCGATGCAAGAAGAAGGCAGTTGAAGCTCTTGAAGTATTTCTTCAGTCCCTCTACGTCTCGACGACATTCTGCTGTCAAATTTAGTTTGATCACTTCCTCAAGTGCTTCTACTATTCCAGGAAGATGAGCTGCAACAGGTCTTACACTATCCACTCTTGCTGACCATCGTGTTTTTGACATGGAGTGAAGAGATCCGGGTATTTTATTTTTCAAAATATCCCACCTCTGGGGGCTTGAACTGAAAATGTTGTACAACTTTTGGACAGCCCCAAAAAAAGTTATAGCCGCTGGACAGCACTCCGCTGCTTGTTCACCACAAAGGTTTAAGGAGTGACAAGTGCACGCAGAGTAAACAGCTTCGCTGTTGGCTGATAATATGAAAGCCTGAGCTCCTTTATAGGCACCTTTCATATTACTACCATTGTCGTACCCTTGGCCTTTACAGTCTTCTATAGGGATTTCATAGCGTTTCAAAGTACTCAAGATAAGCTCAGCAATATCTTTACCACTCTTTTTTGTGCAATCAGCAAAACATAGAAGTCGTTCTTGCACTTTGTAGGGTTCACTTTCTTCTTCAGTTTCATGCACGTATCTCAAAATAAATGCTGTCTGTTCAATGTGGGCTGAATCAGGTGTTGCATCAACAATTACAGAATAATACCTAGCTTTTTCTCTTTCTTCAAGAATTACCTTTGTAACTTGGGAAGAACATAATTCTATAAATTCATTCTGAATATCATGCGACAGGTAGTGAACTTGCATTCGTTCCCCTTTAGTTTGATACAAACGAACTTTATTTAAATGCTCGTTTAACACTGGATCATAATTTGCTAGCAGTTCTAAGATGCCCAAAAAATTTCCATTAGATGGGTCTCCTATTTTTTCATTAGTGCCTCTAAAAGCAAGTCCTCTTTCAGCTAGAAACAAAGTCACATTAAGTAATCGCTTTAAAAGGTCACGCCACTTTTCCTTTTCTTGTAGAATGGAATTCAAAATTAAGCCTGTCAGATTTTTATCTTTTTTTGATTTTATCACCTCTGACTTCCATTGAATGTAGCAGTGTTTGTGACTACTACTGTTTTCGTGTTCAGGGACCTTATCAAACAATTTTTTCCAACGTTTTTTACTTGAAAATCCTTCTGGAAGTGCCAGAGATGAGCGTTTCGTGTGAGGGAGTGAGCTAAAAACTTTACACGGCAAACAGAAGAAGGCTTTTTTACTTTGGCTCCAAACTAGCCAGTCCCGTGTAATTAAATCGCCATTAGTGAGTTTTTTTTAAATACTGAAGTTGGTACTGAAGAACCGGTGATGTCGTCAGGAAATCGCTCTGGCATTGGAAAATGATTGTATTTTAAATGTATACTTGCATCAAAACTGGGGTCCCCTACATCAAAGTGTATGCAAGGTGCCGACGAGGTCGTTTCATCATGAGACTGGGAAGTTGTGACCAAGATAGACGTGCTACTGCTTCTGGTAGCATTAGCAGTGGTTTCAATCTTGTAATTCTCAGTCTCACTCTCACTCTCAGCACTTTCATTTTTAGGAACAAATATATCTTTGTCGGTAGGAGTAGGACTTATTATTGCATCAGTCTTAGAACTAGTGTTTACTGCTAACTCAACTTCACTTACTTCAGTATCAGGTGAAAGTGAAACAGAATCGGGTATTTTGAAAAAATGTCCAAGTGACAACTGGCCTTTCTTTGCTTCCCGTTCTCTAAACTCTCTATCGTCCTTTTCTTTCCTCTTCTGCGCTCCAGATTTGTGTTTGTAGCTCATTGTTTCTACTTTCCTCTCACTCTTCTAACTTATCACTGAACTAATTCTGATTGAAACACACATGACGATTAACGAACTATGAACGGAACAATAGAACTATCCACGAAACCGCACAGAAAATTGACAGCGTGCAACAGACGTAAGTAAACAAAGAAGCTAGACTGGAGTCCCTAGACAGATACACTGCCGCCGGCCGCGAGATGACGGCTAGTGCAGTGTTGCCAACGCTGCATGCTGCCAGTGCTGCCACCTCGCAGACTTGAAATACCCACCACACGGTTAAAACGACCACTGATTTGTATTTTAAACCAGACCTCGGGCCCCGGACGGGGCCCCCTCTGGGGGCCCGGGCCCCGGGGCTGTACCCCCCCTAACCCCCCCCCCCTGTCACCGGCCCTGGGCCCAAGCTGTGAAAGTGCACGGCCATATAAATTACTTTACTATATTCTGTATGTTTATAAATGAAGTAATATTATAAACAAAGTACTCTTTATTAATTTTTTGTAAATAAACCACTAACAGTCGTTTCGGGCCATCTTCAGAGGATATATCTAGCCAAATTATAAAAAAATAAACAATAATAATTAATATAAAACTAAAATCAATAATTTGTAAATAACACGATTAATTTAGAGGGTGAATATGTTGAATTGTATTTATGATTTATATATATTTTTAATCCTCCTTATTCATAACTGCGGTTCGTAAACAAATTTTCATGTAGGCTAAATTTGTATATTTTCTCTTTGTAATGTATTTGGTTTATTTTTCCAATCATATGTCTTTGTTTTGGTTGTCATGGTTTTTCATATACAAACTGATTATAATGTTTCAAATAAATGAAGTTTTATTATAAATTGTAATATTTATTAGTGGCGACGAGGATAAAAATGCCAAGGAAGAGGCATCAATATAATGAAGAAACAGATTTGGATAAAACAGAAAATGAAGGGAATAGCAGAGTGTTCACAACAAAAATGAAAACTTCTCATAATTTATGCGAATACCATATTGCTTTAACCGTTCAAACACTTGTTTCAAAGTAGATAAATGTTCATCTGCCGTGTTAGAACCAATTCCAATATCATCATAGAAGATTCCAACTCCAGATACTTTAATACCCAAAGTATCAACGGAGCTTGAAAGACTGGAAAAGGAGGGGATAATATCTCAAGTTGACTTTTCTGACTATGCAACTCCAATTGTTCCTATTTAGAAAAAGGATGGCACAGTGAGATTATGTGGAGATTTCAAAGTTACGTTAAACAAGGTTTTGCACGCAGATGATTATCTTATACCAAATATAGATTACCTTTTCTCTAAAATTGGAAATAGCAAGTATTACTCGAAGATTGATGTGACCCAAGCTTATAACCAGTTGGAAGTGCACGAAGAAGATCGTCATTTAATTACAGCGAACACACATAAGGGTCTTTACCGGTACAACAAACTTCCTTTTGGGATAACTAATGAACCAGCTATCTGGCAAAGAACAATAGAACAGATTTTGAGTGGTATTCCTGGAGTTGGAATTTTCTATGGTGATATTGGAATCGGTTCTAACACGGCAGATAAACATTTCTCTACTTTGAAACAAGTTTTTGAACGGTTAAAGCAATATGGTATTCGCATAAATTCTGAGAAGTCTTCATTTTTTAAAGATTCAATTTAGTTTTGTGGTTTCAAACTTAGCGAAAAAGAAGCCCACACTCTTCATAACAAAATTGAAGCAATTATGTCAGTGACTGAAACAATATCTGTAACAGAAATAAGATCATTTCTGGGATTAGTCACGTTCTATGGAAATTTTATCCATCGGTTGAGTGATTTAGCAACACCCCTTCATGGGTTCTTTAACCCTTGTTAAAGAAGGGAGTGAGTTTTAATTTCAATTACAAATGTAGGGAAGCTTATCAAAGAATTAAAAATGAATTGGCTTCAGATAGAGTTATGGTCCAATATGATCCACAAAAACAGCTTATATTAGCTACTGATGCGAGTCCCTTTAATGAGCGACCAATAGCATACGCTAGCCGTACACTATCTCCTACAGAGCGTAAATATAGTCAGATTGACAAGGAAGCATTGTCCATAGTTTTTGGTATTAAAAGATTCTATTCCTACCTATTTGGAAGGAAGTTTACGTTGGTAACAGATCACAAACCATTAGTATCAATTTTTCACCCTGAAAAAGAGCTTCAAAAATTGTCCACAATACGTATGCAGCATTATGCTTTATACTTACAAGCTTTTAATTATGACATTTGTTACAGAAAAACTATAGAACATGGAAATGCTGATGATTTGTCAAGGTTACCAACTTTTTTTAATGTTAAAAGTAGTGGAGCTGATATTTTTCAAATAGAACAGATTAATACTCTTCCAATTACTGCACTGGAAATTTCACAAGAATTATCACAAGATGATGAAATTAATGATTTATACACATTTTTGAAACATGGACTACACGGTAACGAATTTTATTTTGGACATCAAGTAGCAGAATTTACTTTGCAGAGTGGTTGTATTTTACTTGGTCACCGAATGTTTATACCTAAAAAATGTTCTCAAAGAACTACATGATGGGCACCAGGGTATTGTAAAAACGATAAGATTAGCTAGACATTTTATTTGGTGGCCAAAAATTGATTCTGACATTGAGTTGTTGATAAGAAATTGCAAGCCTTATCAGTTGTATAGAAATAATCCAGCAAAAGAAAACTCACATCAATGGGGGTACCCAATTCAACCCATGGACAGACTTCTCGTCGATTACGTAGGACAGTTTAAAGGAAACTACTATCTAATAATCGTGGATGCACATAGTAAGTGGGTTGAAGTTTATCCAGTGTCGTCAACGTCATCAACCGTTAGAAAACAGTATCTCGTTAAGTTTTTAGCTAGCTATGGTTTGCCACGAGTGTTAGTATCTGACAATGACACTACCTTTACTAGTCAAGTGTTTGTTGAATTTTGCAAAGGATGTGGAATAAAACAAAAATGTTCAGCTCCCTATCACCAAGCCAATGGACTATATATGAATGAAGTCAAGGTAGGCTTACATTTAAAATTTCTAAGACTTCCTTCATTGGCCATCCTCTGTATAAACGAAAAACTAGTAAAATATGTCTAGATGTTTTGTATAGGGACACGTACATAACTGCAAAGTTTCATTACATTTCTTTCAATATTATTGAAACTAATAAATATATTCCAGACTTTTGCCCAACCCTGTATATATATATATATATATATATATATATATATATATATATATATATACATATATATAGTTGAAAGACATTAAATTGTTTCGGTCGTATTAACAGGTTAGACTATTTAGTATAAACAAAAATAAGTGGAATGAAGCGCTATTTGCTACTCTCTCTACACAAGTGATAGTTATACCTATTTAAAACACACCCTACATTGTCTACACCCTACTAAGTATTTTTTAATTCAAAATAATTCAAACAAAATATTTTAATCATCCTATGTAAAACTTATCATGATACGATTGTTATAGTCTTATGTTGTTCATACTTACAAATTAACACGTAATCAACTTTTTCTACCATGGCTAAGCATACTGTGATTGAAAATAAAGAGTCTTATTTAATTAAAAATAGCGATTAAACACGAACTCGACATATTCGACTTAAGTGAACAGACGTAACACTTAATGGGCTATCTGTATCGGTCATTGTCTGGTGTCTTTAAAATGGTGAACTTATCTTAAATACGTTGTATCCGCCTATTAAGTAAGATACACCGGAAGTGTCTTACGATTTCAAAAATGGCAATTGAAACACAAAAATCAGTCTTCAAGATTGGTAGAGCCTAATATGATACAACGGAGCAACCAAACACGTCTTGTCTTTTACATTAACAAAACAAACACGAAAAGTCAACTTCCAGTAAGATAAAGCTTCTTTTAAACAATGGGAATCACTAATTCCTGTTGAAAATTGAACTGGTTAAGATGCCGAAGAAATGTTTAGATACAAAGTAAACAGCATGTGTTGATATCGTGACAAGTACTTGGCAGGGAGTCGAATAAGCGGTAAACATCGAATGTGATATCGACGAAGAGGCATAACAGTTCCAAGAAGTTCCTATCTCCGCCTCTCCCAGTCCGCCGACTACTTGCAGTTTTCTATGTAAGAAAACGACGCTTTTTAACAATTAAATACTGAAATATTCTAAGTAATAAAATTAATATATTTATTGATACTATAACCTAATTCTCAATCATTTTGTTATCCATACAAATACCAACACTAACTTTCTAATGTAGAATTAAGATTTATTAATTATGACATTAATATTGTACATGTTAATAGAATTTAAACATTCTTAAGTTCAATTCATTTTGAATTGTAATGCACGGTCCGGTTTAATATATTACAAGTATACTTAGTTTTAAACGACACTAGAAACTACCCTCTAGGTAACAATTTTAACTAACAATAAAAAAAAAAAAATAGTTTTCTGATTCTTAAGTTGCAGAGTAAACGATAACAGCTATGACTGTAACATACAAACTAACAATATGCCATAATATTGCATTATGTAGGCTACAATTAAAAAAAAACATCATCAACGACGTTATCACGGAAACACATCAAACCCTAATTAATAAATAACAAACCAAACAGAAACATCACTAACGAGTATAGAACCCTAGCAAATATACATAAATAGTATGCAGTGAGAGCGAACAAATATATCAATAAAATACAAAAAATAACTCACTACTGAAACAAAAATGCACAACACCAACAAAAGTGAAGCCGACGAACAAGCGAAGGTAACTAAACTGTGAGCAATTACACACCACAGTACCGGCTGGTTAAGCTGCGCATGCGCAAGGCACGTAAAAGGTGATTCAGTCGCCAAATGAATGAAATGCCTCGCACTACAACCGTCAAGTGCCTGCTGCCTACATCCGGTGAATCATCCGCCAAGAATGCCAACCTAAATGGCAAAGTTGGCTTGGCACTTGATCTCCATTCACACCTCATCTGCATATATGTTAAAAGGGATCGAATAAAACGATTGCTACAACGTTCTTCAAATATCATTGTCCAACATTTACGCCCAATATTAGTATTTGTTATAATTTCTATTAAGAACATTCGATAACTTTCTTGGTGACAATCCAACTGTAGCCTACACTACATTACACAAGTAGTTTATTTTGAGCGATGAACTAACTTTCTTTCCCTAACAAAATCACTCGGTCATATTCATGAACTAGGTATAGAAAGAACTTTCGCACCGTATAAAGAACGGTAACACGTTAGGCCTAATTTAGGTAGGTGTTTGTTTATTTTGAGGCTTCTCCACAAGTAATATATATTTACGGGGTGGAACACTAAATGTATATTGGTCCTATTTTCGAAATATGTTTTTACAGCAATTTATGATATCAATATTGATTAGATGATATATAATCAAGGCTTTTACTAGCATGTTTTACGACCTACATCTTCATTAACATGGAATTCATTATGTCATTCCTTTCAGCGAACACTTCAAAGAAGTACAAATATATGACGCTAATAATAATGTTTTTAATGAAAAAGCAAAATCTCACATGCAAAATAAAAGGCAAACGTTATACAATTAAATTATTATCCATATTTCCATTAAAACTGTAAGTAAAATATAAGAAGAAAGTCAAAAGGCCACCACATGAAGAATACGACTCTCTGGATACGACTACGTACTATTGCACCGATGTTCAAGGTCGTCAAGGACTCCAGAGATGATCGCTCAGCGAGTACCTGGCGACCTTGAGGCTCCAGGTACAGCCATCCACCCACGCAAACATAATTCCGTATAAGGACTCCAGAGATGATCGCTCAGCGAGTACCTGGCGACCTTGAGGCTCCAGGTACAGCCATCCACCCACGCAAACATAATTCCGTAGGCCTACTGCTGGCAAGATAGGATACGACTACGTACTACTGCACTGATGTTCAAGGTCGTCAAGGACTCCAGAGATGATCGCTCAGCGAGTACCTGGCGACCTTGAGGCTCCAGGTACAGCCATCCACCCACGCAAACATAATTCCGTAGGCCTACTGCTGGCAAGATAGGATACGACAACGTACATATTGCACTGATATTCAAGGTCACCAAGAACTCCAGAGATTATCGCTCAGCCTGGCCATCTTGAGGCTCCAGGTACAGCCATCCACCCACGCAAACATAATTCCGTAGGCCTACTGCTGGTAAGATAGGATACGACAACGTACATATTGCACTGATGTTCAAGGTCACCAAGAACTCCAGAGATGATCGCTCAGCGAGTACCTGGCGACCTTGAGGCTCTAGGTATAGGCCTAGCCATCCACACATGCAATAAAATTTGCTGGCACGATAAGATACGACTAAAAGTACATTTAATTACGTAATAATGTGATTTAATGAGGATACATTTGACGCTGCTCAACTTAATAAGATTATACTGCATTGTTACATCAGACTATTTCAATGAATAAAGTAAACTATACAACTAGTCTTTTATGAACTGAGATCAAACGTGTTAAAAACAGCTTCTTTGATATTTAGGTAAGTTACTGGTTACTAACCTAACCTAGCATATCATAACCTAACCAAACCTAACTTAACTCATCCAAACCCAACATAACCTAACCAAACCTAACATAACTTAGCCTATAAATACTCATTCTAGCCATATGCTTACAGAACGTAACCTTACTGAAATCGGCACATTTCCGGCGCTAACATGTTTGATTATGGTTCGAGTGTAAACACCTTGTGATATTCGTTATCAGGAGAAAATTTCGCATAATTCGAATACCCACATCCTATATTGAAGGAAAGAACATATATGTTTCCGTTTTTCCTAGTTTCGTAATTTTTCCGGTGTTTCCGCTGAAAATAATAATAATCTTGTTTCTTAGCTATGTATCTACTATGAAAAACATTTTCAGGCAAAAATTCGACAAGGCTCCTGTTCTACATAATTACTGTACCTCGAATATACAGTAATTATGAACACTTATTAATATTTCTTCACCTTGATTTTTTATTATGCGACAGAAAACAAAATGCAAAGCACGTGAGTATTTTGAATAAATAAACTTTCTCTTTGTATATTCAAGTAACAACCTCAATCACTTTCGGTAAAACTTACCGGATACACCTACTAAGGCTTGACTCTCCAAGAATCTGTTTCGTGTACAGGAAGTGTATCCAGTTTATGTTTCCGTTTGTCTTAAGTGTTATCTACACGTCACGACTCAACGCCATCCTTCCCTTTCCACGCACTCCAAGGAATATTACCTCAGCTTAATGATATTAATATTATAAAAACATTTCACCTGCAATGTATTGGTTACGCATATTTCCAATTGCTAGACTTTGTATTTGAAAACCCTCAAAACTCCAATCACAGAAAAATAAATTTATTTCTATTTCAGTTGTTATTGATTAAAACGGCAAATGACTTGTTAATCGCATATATTTTGTCCGATGTTGTCATTTTAACCAGTCACATTAATTGTATTGTTGAGCCGCGTTCTACTTTTGATGTATTGTGTTATTTATGTTCAGAGCTGAGATATCGATTCATCCCCCCCACCACAGAAGGAAACATGGTAATACACACACATTGTAAAGGAATACTATGTGAATGTGTTCCTTGATTTATTGCTTATGCTTTTAGACAGGTCACAATTTTTTATTGACGTACACTCTCTTAATAGTTTTGATTTAACAAAATTACTTAACTACGTGAATCTGAGAGTGACACTGGCAGGCCTTTGGATCCATAGTGGTTGACAAAAATAGCTACATAACCAAGTGGGCCTAATCAGCTTTGCTCAGTACGCCACACAGACCATGACAGACTGGCGGTGTGGCTGACAGCCAGGCCTCACATTCTAGGTCGACCATCTGAGAGTGACATTGACAGGTCTTGGCTCTATAGTGGTAGACAGAAATATCTACAACAGCACGTGGACCTAATCAGCTTTGCTCAGTACGCCACACAGACCATGACAGACTGGCAGTGTGGCTGACTGCCAGGCCTCACATTCTAGGTCGACCATCTGAGAGTGACATTGACAGGTCTTGGCTCTATAGTGGTAGACAGAAATATCTACAACAGCATGTGGACCTAATCAGCTTGCTCAGTACTCCACACAGACCATGACAGACTGGCAGTGTGGCTGACAGCAAGGCCTCACATTCTAGGTCGACCATCTTAGAATGACACTGGCAGGCTGTTTCCTCTATAGTGGTGTATACAAATATCTACATAACACGTGGACCTAATCAGCTTTGCTCAGTACTTCACACAGAGCATAACAGACTGGCAGTGTGGCTGACTGCCAGGTCTCACATTTTAGGTCGACCATCTTAGAATGACACTGGCAGGCTGTTTCCTCTATAGTGGTGTATAGAAATATCTACATAACCACGTGAACCTAATCAGCTTTGCTTAGTACTTCACACAGACCATGACAGACTGGCAGTGTGGCTGACTGCCAGGCCTCACATTCTAGGTCGACCATCTTAGAATGACACTGGCAGGCTGTTTCCTCTATAGTGGTGTATAGAAATATCTACATAACCACGTGAACCTAATCAGCTTTGCTTAGTACTTCACACAGACCATGACAGACTGGCAGTGTGGCTGACTGCCAGGTCTCACATTTTAGGTCGACCATCTTAGAATGACACTGGCAGGCTGTTTCCTCTATAGTGGTGTATACAAATATCTACATAACCACGTGAACCTAATCAGCTTTGCTCAGTACTTCACACAGACCATGACAGACTGGCAATGTGGCTGACTGCCAGGTCTCACATTCTAGGTCGACCATCTGAGAGTGGCACTGGTAGGCCGTTGGCTCTATATTGGTGGACAGTAATATCTACATAACCACGTGGACCTAATCAGCTTTGCTCAGTACTTCACACAGACCATGACAGACTGGCAATGTGGCTGACTGCCAGGCCTCACATTCTAGGTCGACCATCTGAGAATGGCACTGGTAGGCCGTTGGCTCTATAGTAGTGTATAGAAAAATCTACATAACCACGTGAACCTAATCAGCTTTGCTCAGTACTTCACACAGACCATGACAGACTGGCAGTGTGGCTGACTGCCAGGCCTCACATTCTAGGTCGACCATCTGAGAATGGCACTGGTAGGCCGTTGGCTCTATAGTAGTGTATAGAAAAATCTACATAACCACGTGGACCTAATCAGCTTTGCTCAGTACTTCACACAGACCATGACAGACTGGCAGTGTGGCTGACTGCCAGGCCTCACATTCTAGGTCGACCATCTGAGAATGGCACTGGTAGGCCGTTGGCTCTATAGTGGTGGACAGAAAAATCTACATAACCACGCGGACCTAATCAGCTGTGCTCAGTATTTCACACAGACTATGACTGACTGTCAGGCCTCACATTCTAGGTTGACCGTCTGAGAGTCAAACTGGCAGGCCCTACAGTAGTGGGCAAAGAACAAGGCTGTTCAAAATAGAGGGTGTTACATAATAGTATAATAATATTCATAACATCAATAACATCCATGTGTGGATATTTGTCGTATACCTTGCTAATTGGCTATCGTGTAAAACTCCATTGCAATGATCATTGTACCGGGTCGTTTGACCGGTACATTTTGGTTACTTTCGTCGTGGTCTGTAGGGCTGCCTGAGACCGCTTGTGCCCGGCGATTCGCTTACTTTGGTGGCCGTTGGCTCGGACTCGTTCGTTCCGTGTTCCAGCTCTTGTCTGTCAGGTTGGCCGTCGTTCTTCTGGTTTCTCTGCGGCCGTTCGTCAAGACATGCTCGGCTAGAGACTCCTTAAACGTAAGTGTTCATTTTGTAATTTCTAATATCTAATCACCCTTTTGGTGAAAATACTTTGTCTAAATAATATTCTGGTTTATTTGTCATTTCCAGGGCATTGTTAAATTTGTATTCTTGGTCTAGATATTTGTTAACCTAGGTTCGAGCCACGTGCTCAATGTTACCTTTTTAGCATTAATTGCTTTTTATATCTGGCTTAATAATTAATGGTAGTTCTGTATAATGTTTTGTTGAGCCTTTTTACAGTTGTAGTTACCGATTTACCATATTTTTGTTCATTGACAATAACCTAGCCTATCTGTGTAGTTTGATTTTCATGTTATAACCTATTGCTCCTGTATCTATAGCCTAGTTTTCAGTTTGTCATTTTTAGTTCCGTATACGTAATTAATTCCTGGGTAATTTGTTAAGTTGTAATTTGTTTTAAATCTGATTTTCCAACATGATTATTCTTAGCCTAAAAATGGATCTTTTATTTTCTAGTGTGCTCCAATCATGTACAATTTTGTCTGTTCTTGTTTTGTTTTGCCATTTCATGTATTAGTTATTAGGTGTAGTATTTTTGTTGTGGTGGCTGTACTATTTGTAATTGCTGTGTTTGGCCGTGCAGTCCAGGGTCCTTGAGTGGGACGTTCTCCCTCAGCCTGCCGTCCGGGGATGGTCGACCATCTACACTGCCAGCCTGGCCTGAGGACCATGTATAGAGGCGATTGGCGACCCTGCTGCCCCACCTACATCTTTGGGTAGGAGTCTTCTGTCCTCAGGTCAGTGCGTTCCATGTTGTTTTTCCCGGTGGCTGAGCTGGGGGTGGTAATATTAAAGAAGATGGGTCTCAATTGGTATAAGAGCGTGGTTGCCTAAAAAAAAAAAAATCTCTCTTGGTGGTTGACGGTGGGTGTTTGCCAGTTAGTAGGTCATGGTTGGCCGACCTACCGTCAAGGTGTCTTGGTAATACGTAAAAAAAGAAACAAATAAATAATTATTAAAAAAAAAATAAATAAATAAATTTAGAAACCCAAGCAAATAATTTAACTTTTACTAAAAAAAAGAAGAAAAAAAATTTTTGTGGAACTATTTAATTTGGCCTAGGCCTAAAACTGAATGAACAGTGATGTATGCAACACAGCCATGGGGACCTATATGTATTTTTATGAAAGAAAAAAACTTAAAATTCAAAAAGAACTTTTAGGGTTAATACTTTTTGTTATTTAGTTTAATTAGTTTATTTTGTTGTTATATTTTTTTAGAGTTTATATTTGTTAGGTCCCTACCGTTAAATTGTGTTGTTATTTATTTTTATGCTTTAGGCCTAGTGATTTAGTTAGTTATTTATTTGTTTCGTGTTTTGTATTATTGATGTCAGGGGATGATAGAACGGTACCGTGTTATATATTTTTTTAAATTGTTTAATTTTTAAACTTTCACCAAAAGGGGATTATTGTACTTTTACTTAACTTCCTATTCGGAGCTGCCCAGGGATTCCGGCTTACTCCCTGGCTTCGGTGGAATCATGGGATGTGGGCTAAATTGCCGGGTTAATTGATGTTATCAAAAGTTTTCTAAATTTTCACTTTCAACTGGGTCTTTAATTTCTTACGTTTTGGGTGTCTCAGGCTAGGCTGCAGATAGGCCATGCAGTTTGTAATTGTTTTATTTTGGTATTTGTAGCGTTAAGTGTTTTTGTAGCTTTTGTCATTATCTTGTTAATTTTAGTGTTTCTTGTTATTTATTTAAGTGCGAATTGATAGTGGGGCCTTCTGCCAATTAATATTGTGGCCTTCTGCCGTTTTTGATTGATTACCTTTTTGTTTTCTTGATAGTAAATTAGTTTTGCTCAGCTGCCGAGTTATATTTTGACCCTCCAACTGCCACCCGTGATCCCATCGCTTGACTTGTTTTGAGCCATCCCCCAGTTGGCACGCTTTCCAGCTTCGGTGGGGGGGATGGGTCTCATCATCTACAGTACCTTGGAGTAACGTTACACTGATCGTCGACGTTTAAAGTTGAAACCAGGACAAATGTACTGCTTCATATTGCAGTAACAACTTGGGGGCCAATATAATAGCGATTTAATTTAAAAGAAGAGTTAATTCACTACTTAAATTACATTACGAAATTGATAATATTTTCATTTGTCATTTTTTGTTTGGAGAAAGCCATTGTGCATATTTATTTATTTATTCATAAGACGCCGATCGTCAAGATATGGGCGAATATGGATTTCGAATGAGTGTGATGAGTGTATATGAGCGAATGTAGTCATTGTTACAAACCAAGGCCGACTATTCCTTAGAAAGTGTCACTAATTAATAGCCCATTGGCAAATGAACAGCCGGTGGTTATCAGCTGATCCTTCTCAAAATGTATTGACTCTGATTGGGATCGAACTGAGAACCTTTAGCACATGAAGCTGGGATTGAACCAACTACGCTACCGACCAATTATGAACATTATATTATATGAATATTATATATGAATAAACATATGAAATATTATAAGGAAACTGGAAATTAGACTAATAGTAGGAGGAATCAATCACCATATCCCGTTTATGACATTTGCATAGGCATGTCTGTATCCATCAACACACGGTCGTTTGTACTCATGTGTTTTACACGTGTTATGAGAAACGGGTATATTATCATATGATTACCATGGTATATAAAGTTGAACCACAGAATAATGGTCTTCCAAAGCGTTCAAATGCCACGTTTTGTTTTACTCTGAAGGTAACCTTGGCAACACCACTGTATAAAACACATACTGTGTTTAATACAGTGGTAACACTGTAAGTTATGTTAAATAATTTGATGTGAGATGTTCTTAAAAAATTAGATTTTCTTAAATGAAATAACATGGACGTAACCTCAACAACATTAATACTAGCAACTATCTGCAATATACATTCAATATTTGTAAATATTGTATACAGACATTTTAAAACACGTGATATCGCCTTCTAATATTAGGCCTAGGCCCTACATATGGAAAAAACTTCAGAAGGACAGAAACAGTTTTATGTGGTGAGAATACGACGGAATTTGACCAGTAACCAGCCAGCAATACGCAGATCTGAACTGTTAATTTGACCAGTAACCAGCCAGCAATACGCAGATCTGAACTGTTAATTTGACCAGTAACCAGCCAGCAATACGCAGATCTGAACTGTTAATTTGACCAGTAACCAGCCAGCAATACGCAGATCTGAACTGTTAATTTGACCAGTAACTAGCCAGCAATACGCAGATCTGAACTGTTAATTTGACCAGTAACTAGCCAGCAATACGCAGATCTGAACTGTTAATTTGACCAGTAACCAGCCAGCAATACGCAGATCTGAACTGTTAATTTGACCAGTAACCAGCCAGCAATACGCAGATCTGAACTGTTAATTTGACCAGTAACTAGCCAGCAATACGCAGATCTGAACTGTTCATTTGACAAGATTGAAACGTAAATACGTCATTACATCAGACCAAATCCAACAGTCAGGGTAGTCCTGTATTATTTAACAACTTGGTAATTGATATTAAAAAGCTATACATAAATCTGAACATTTTATAAATACAGCGGAAAATATCAGTTATATAAGTTGCTACCTAAATCACAAGCCTGCTATAGTAAGGACTATGTTTTAGCACTACTGTGTTTCTTCAGTCTTGGATGGTGTTACAGGTATCGAAGGACAGGGCGCCCCTGTGGGCGGTACTGCGTACTGATGACATCAACGTACCCACACAGCTGATCAACAAGTACTACATATATATTCATCAGCTGGTGATAAGTTGGTAGATGAGGTGACCATAAGTAAGAACTGCTGAGGAATCCCACGTCACCGCATAATGCATTCTAAAACATTGAATGATTTCTATATCTCTGACTAATCATCTAGAACAAATAAACAAGAAAATACCATAAAAAACACAAATTTAGAAAACAAATTAACATCAGGTGAACAGTAGTTGTGCTCAGTACTAGGAGACACCCATGCAATATGAATGGTTCGTGTACCAGCCCCGTTACTCGCTGCGCTCGTGACACCTAGGCCTTCGGCCTCAGCATGTCACTTTTGACTAAAAATATTAGTAGTTACACTGTATTATGTAAAATCCATTCCAATAGCTGTTAACATCTCATAAACAGCATTATTTTACATTTTAAACAGCCGGAACATGTTACCCGGAACAACTTTTACCCGGAAAAATTTTACATAAACATTTTCC
This sequence comes from Stictocephala bisonia, assembly GCA_035578905.1. Lineage (NCBI taxonomy): Eukaryota > Metazoa > Arthropoda > Insecta > Hemiptera > Membracidae > Stictocephala > Stictocephala bisonia. The sequence goes on along the minus strand of JAQJVL010000600.1, from coordinate 102,767 downwards.
GGGTATTTTTAGGAATGTCTCCGTATTTATGACCGATTCTTTTTCAAATTTCCCTTTATTTGTTTAACAAATGAAAATCGTTCACGTGTATCAGTAACACGTCAACTGATGTCTAACCTAACCTAACAATTCATTGTGGAAGTGCTTACAACCTTACCTATAACCTACACAGCACACGGTAGTGAAGAAGAGATTGCGATTATCTTGAAGGTCAAGCAATGTGACCAATATCAAAGGTACATTTTTTGTAAGTTTACTTTAAGAATTCATAAACAATCATTACCGTATACGGAGGCATTCGGAAAAAGACCCAAAGTTCAATTGTATGTTAACTTCTTTTAGCCAATGTTTACACAGTTGGAACGCGCAATTACCAATATTTATTAGGTTGAACCGGTTTCAAAGTTATACGTTTAAATAATATGCGTATTCGTTAAAGAAGTGGACTATCACATCACTATCATTGTTAGCGATACATCCGGCCGGACTTTCCGGTTCCAAAGTTACCACACCAGGTAAGACGTCCTAATCACTGATGAGGTCACGGCCACGAATAGTGTGATGTCACAGAGCGTGCCTTACTGCACAACGTGTTGTAAAGAAGTGTCGGCCAGAGTCAAGTGCAGGACAATATACATGGTAACATTAATTATAATAATATTACAAAATTGGTGGCGTCGTTTACTTATGACGATTTTTGGGAAGTACTGATTTGTTCAATCAGATTAAATATAAGAAAAAACCTAATCAGCTAGAAAACAATTCAAAACAACAATTACAAAAATACTTGAAAAATTATTTAAAAATAACCTTACATGAGCAACCACCTACAATTTAGTTGAATCAGTTGTTTAGTTGTATAGTGAATACTATACTAAAAACTATAAAAAAATACTTCATAAAAAGTTTGAAGCATTTTTCTAATGACTCATTCAAATTCGAGAATCCTACTCTGACTGATGTTAAGTTATCGAGGGATAGGACCGTCAGAGAAAGAGAACTTTTAGTAGAGCTGAGGCAGGAGTTGAAATATAGGTTATCTCAGGGCGAAGAAGACCTTACTATAAAGTATATGAATGGAGTGCCGAAAATCGTTAAATCAAAAACGTGCCTGCTCCAGTAGACATCAAAAGTTGAATGTCTAGCCTACTACCAAAATACCAATGGACTTCGGTCGAAAATGAATCTGTTTAGACTTGCTCATTCCCTCTGTGATTTTGATGTTATAATTATCACGGAAACTAAACTGTCTTGTGAAATTTCCAATACCGAACTGGGATTAAGCAACTACTCCATATACAGTATAGACAAGACAAGACAGTGTTTTCAAGTTTGAAGAAAACTGGTGGTCGTGCTGATCGCTGTCAAAAAATGCTATACCTCATGGCTCATTCCCATTGATGAACTATTGTTGTTGCTCTGAGGGTTGCACCTTCTTCAATTATACTTTTTAATGCTGTTTATATTCCTCCGGATGCCCCCCACCAGGCATATGTAGAATACTGTGATATTTTTCACACGGTCACCTCAGACAACAAGGATTCCTCGTCTGCGTTCATTGCTGGGCACTTCAAAAATTTACCAAGGATCGATTGGATAGAACAACCTCCAGACACTCACTCACCTTCTGCTCTTAAGATGTTGGAGCTGACATCTTTTCTCGACCTTATACAGATGAATACCACTCCCAATTATGCAGGAAATTTCCTTGATCTAGTTTTCACAAATATCCCCTGTTTCTAGTTTTCTCTTGTAATTGTCATGTCTTTCTATTTATTACTACATTGCATTTAATCACTTGTTTGTTGCATTTAATTGTTAGTGATCGTATCAGATCAATTAACTTTAGTATAGCCTGTGGTTGTATTCTTTAATATATCTCATTGCATGTATTTATTACTATCCAACTCAACTCAACTTATCACTAGCCTTAAGTAATAGCTGCAATGTCTATGTGATTTCGTTGAAGGTCAATTTTGCATAATGTTTCTGTTCTCAGCCGTCTTGCATTGTTGCTGCTATATTTAAATATTGTTGTATTGTACGTTTATTGTAAATCATTGTACATTGGTGGATGCCGTTGAAATAATAATAAATAAATAAATACTGGTAAATTCAAACTAATTTAGTTCAGTAGGGCTACTATAATCTTGAACAGTACACTGTTATAGGTTTATTTCTTAGTTATTAACCAGCTCTGAGAGAGCATTTCCTTCGTGCACATAATAGTCGAAGTTAGTAACGATAGACCGCTGGTGTCAGAGGACTGGCGGTGATGTCACAGTCGTGACGTAGAGAGCGATGCAGCGCAAACTCCCTCTAGTTAGTCACACAGTAGGTTCTAAGAAACCAAGCAGCATCAACAAAGATGACGTCAACTGGTCTAACCTGTGATAACTCCCTGTTGACCGAATGACTCACTCCTCATAAATGCGCATATCTTCTCATATTCTGTTGTGATCAATCACAAATTTCTCTCGTAATTGGCGCGTGATGGAATGTGGTATTTTGGACAAACGTTCTATCTTCTTGGACAGAAGTTTCTGCTTAGTATGTCTGTTTCTACTTAAGTTCCCTCGATAATCACGAACGGCTGATTATTAAATGAATCATGGCTATAAAAGAAATTGACATCAGTATGATTTATCACCTTAATGAATTTATTACTTTGTCAATTATCTATTCAATTGGCTTAAAGCCAGAGAACTCTTGACTGTCTTTACGACCTCTATAATATAACTAAATATGAATGGACTAATATACTAAACGCTAAATAAATTCCTGTCAGCTGATTAAAGATTGATTATTTCTTTCTAAAAATCTAATTCCAGTAATATTTTCATACCCTAACAATCTACAAATAGAAAAATAGAATACAAGGTACTAAAACAAAGCTTAACGAATTTGATTGTCATATAATTAGCTAAGTACAGTCTCTAAATAATGACTCAGACTAATTCTCACCTGGGTCAAGAGCGTCATCTCCTAAGATAAAAGATAACTTCAGCTGATTCAAGTGACTCATATTTATCATGTCAAAGCAACCGGAAACTGTTTTTATGGCCGGGATCTTTTATCTCATGCTGTCTATTTAACTCTTCCTTAGGAGTGTCTACGAAGGATTTACATAGCAGACATAAATTAATTATAAGTTATAAAAAGAACGTATGCAATATTCAAATACAAATACTTATTTCAAATTGAATAATATGTGCTTCCAATGACATACAGTAATTACTATTAATTAGATCTGTGTTAATATATCCAACCTCATATTAAAAACAAACGAATCTATATATATACCATGAATCGTGGGCGGGGCTGCGACGGCCGAGCCGATTTTCAGCGTCGCCTTTGGAGAATTGAAGGCTCCAAGATGGAAAAAGTACAAAGTTGCCGGCCGTGCACGTACTATCACTCATCATAATGCAGATAAACTATGATCAATAATTTTATGAGTATTTTAAAATTTTTCATAAATTAAAGTAACATTTATATTTATTATATATTTCGATATTTTTAGCCGTGTTTTTAAGCCTAACTTTATTGAATCACTAACCAGACATAGAAACTATCAAAGACCTAAAATTCGATTCGATCTTGATTGTGATATTTGTAATTCAATAATTTTAAATATAGGTACTGTATTAACAACTATAGCCTGATATAAATAACATTATTAATATACAAATTTTCGAAACGTTCAATAGTAATATCACAGAATTAGTTTATTCTAAGGTGAAACTTCGTAGACCTTGCACATGGTTCAGTGAAAGTTTATTCTATGGTATAACTTCGTAGACCTTACACATGTTTCTGTGTAAGTTTATTCTATGGTAAAACTTCATAGACTTTACACATGTTTCAGTGAAAGTTTATTATATGGTAAAACTTCGTAAACCTTACACATGTTTCAGTGTAGGCCTAAGTTAATCTATGGTAAAACTTCGTAAGCCATACACATGTTTCAGTGTAAGTTAATCTATGGTAAAACTTCGTAAGCCTTACACGTGTTTCTGTGTAAGTTAATCTATGGTAAAACTTCGTAGACCTTACACATGTTTCAGTGTAAGTTAATCTATGGTAAAACTTCGTAGACCTTACACGTGTTTCTGTGTAAGTTAATCTATGGTAAAACTTCGTAGACCTTACACGTGTTTCTGTGTAAGTTAATCTATGGTGAAACTTCGTAGACCTTACACATGTTTCAGTGAAAGTTTATGGTAAAACTTCGTAAACCTTACACATGTTTCAGTGTAAGTTAATAAATGGTAAAACTGCGTAAACCTTACACATGTTTCAGTGTAAGTTAATAAATGGTAAAACTTCGTAAACCTTACACATGTTTCAGTGTAAGTTAATAAATGGTAAAACTGCGTAGACCTTACACATGTTTCAGTGTAAGTTAATAAATGGTAAAACTTCGTAAACCTTACAAATGTTTCAGTGTAAGTTAATAAATGGTAAAACTGCGTAGACCTTACACATGTTTCAGTGTAAGTTAATAAATGGTAAAACTTCGTAAACCTTACACATGTTTCAGTGTAAGTTAATAAATGGTAAAACTGCGTAAACCTTACACATGTTTCAGTGTAAGTTAATAAATGGTAAAACTGCGTAAACCTTACACATGTTTCAGTGTAAGTTAATAAATGGTAAAACTTCGTAAACCTTACACATGTTTCAGTGTAAGTTAATAAATGGTAAAACTGCGTAAACCTTACACATGTTTCAGTGTAAGTTAATAAATGGTAAAACTGCGTAAACCTTACACATGTTTCAGTGTAAGTTAATAAATGGTAAAACTGCGTAAACCTTACACATGTTTCAGTGTAAGTTAATAAATGGTAAAACTGCGTAAACCTTACACATGTTTCAGTGTAAGTTAATAAATGGTAAAACTTCGTAAACCTTACACATGTTTCAGTGTAAGTTAATAAATGGTAAAACTGCGTAAACCTTACACATGTTTCAGTGTAAGTTAATAAATGGTAAAACTTCGTAAACCTTACACATGTTTCAGTGTAAGTTAATAAATGGTAAAACTGCGTAGACCTTACACGTGTTTCTGTGTAAGTTAATCTATGGTGAAACTTCGTAGACCTTACACATGTTTCAGTGAAAGTTTATGGTAAAACTTCGTAAACCTTACACATGTTTCAGTGTAAGTTAATAAATGGTAAAACTGCGTAGATCTTACACATGTTTCTGTGTAAGTTAATCTATGGTAAAACTTCGTAGACATTACACATGTTTCTGTATAAGTTAATAAATGGTAAAACTGCGTAGACCTTAGGCCTACACATGTTTCTGTGTAAGTTAATCTATGGTAAAACTTCGTAGACATTACACATGTTTCAGTGTACGTTTATTTACTAAGAAATATCTAACTGCAGATTACCCTCTACACTAAATAACAAATTAGCTATTTACAGGGAGATGACAGCAAGACATTAAAATAACTTTGTTTATATAATACTAATACTGTATATATTCTTGTCTTCTGAAATAAGTTCTTGAATATATTTAAGTCTTACATGTTTGTTAGGAAAATTAACTGAGTTTATTTTTCTGAAAACCCAACTTGGGTTTTGTAATATCTGAAACTTTATTTCCTTTCCTAAATGTTGAATAAAAACGTACAAATTTTATTAAAAAATTTATAGTCCCCTTAAAGTGGTGACACACTGGAATTGTTAGTAATTATTATCAAACTTCCCGTTATCAGATAATACTTTAAACAATTATCCATATTTTACTATAATTAGTACATCTTCGTGAGATCAAACTAATTTTCTCTTCAATTTAAGTAAATATTCAAGAGTAGTAAATCTATCATTACTTCTCATATCAGTCACTTGCATTAGCACAATTAAGTACTAAACTGCAGTCGTTATGTTGAAATGTTATTTATATTTTTCTGGCAGTTACATCACAAACATAGAACAACAAGACTAAATCTCCGTTCTTAGTTTTGTAATATATATAAAGCAATGACTAAAGTTAATTTCTTAGTAAAACTATTAATATTGCTAAAATCTCTAATCAAACGTTTCTGTTTTATATGTTATAAAGATATTCCAGTTGGTCAGCTACGAGCTTCAAAATTCGCAATCATTTTTTTTTTTTTAAGAGAAAAAGCGCTTGCCATTTAATTTATTACACAATTATTGTTTATCTTTCTTCGTTTTGTCCTACATTATTTAGTATTATTGTTACTGTATACTGATAGTTTTACAAATTATATTGAAAGCTTAGAGTACCTAATTCAGATTCAATATTTTTACTAACTGTAAGGGTGTTTCAACAAAGTTTGAGCAATCCAATATAAAACAAATTTTATAATCCAAAAATACAACAGTAACTCTGCAGTTTAAAATTTCTTATTTGTGGATCATAAAATCGGACTGTAGTCCAAATATTTTAAAGCCCCTATAATAATTGAAAAATTACAAAAGTAAAATATTGCGCACCGACTTTTCTACATTATTCAGTTTTGGTAAGTATTGCAATTTTGATTATCTGAGACAGTAAAATGGGTGATATAGCTAAAAACCTCTACAACACATTTTACGTTACTTCTTGAGGTTTATTTTGAGAACTAGTTCTTCGGTTACCAGCTCCCCTATATTATATATTTTGAATCCCTCAAAAGATAAACATAATTTTTACATAGTTGTTTGTATTAATAAACTATTTCCTCAAAAGAATGGTATCAAATACCAGGCTAACATTTTCTCTTGAACATTCTTTTTTAATAATAAAATATTTCTTCTCAAAACCAAGACGTAGAGGCCGACCACCAGAAACCTAGTCCGTTTGACAACTCGGGGATCTTGCCATCATAGAGCCTTGCCGGGGACGAATGAACCCCACAACACACCTGTGTGTGTGCGCTTGAAAACACTGCAGTGCCAACGCACGATCGAAGATAAAGTATATATATATATATATATATATATATATATATATATATATATATATATATATATATATATATATATCAGTGAATAACCTTAGCTACATTTCATTAAAATTAACGAAGTACAGAATATTTTAATTATTAATTGTTTATATCCCAAAATCTTGAAATTTGTCTCAAGAAAGGACTAAATAGATAGTCCTTATTAAGACACGTCCTAGTAGACGTGTATAAATCACGCGACTGACGCCTTTCTTAAGACACGTCCTAGTAGACGTGTATAGATCACGCGACTGAACGCCTTTCTTAAGACACGTGTCCTAGTAGACGTGTATAGATCACGCGACTGAACGCCTTTCTTAAGACACGTGTCCTAGTAGACGTGTATAGATCACGCGACTGACGCCTTTCTTAAGACACGTTTCCTAGTAGACGTGTAAAGATCACGCGACTGAACGCCTTTCTTAAGACACGTGTCCTAGTAGACGTGTATAGATCACGTGACTGAACGCCTTTCTTAAGACACGTCCTAGTAGACGTGTATAGATCACGCGACTGAACGCCTTTCTTAAGACACGTCCTAGTAGACGTGTATAGATCACGCGACTGAACGCCTTTCTTAAGACACGTGTCCTAGTAGACGTGTATAGATCACGCGACTGAACGCCTTTCTTAAGACACGTCCTAGTAGACGTGTATAAATCACGCGACTGAACGCCTTTCTTAAGACACGTGTCCTAGTAGACGTGTATAGATCACGCGACTGAACGCCTTTCTTAAGACACGTCCTAGTAGACGTGTATAGATCACGCGACTGAACGCCTTTCTTAAGACACGTGTCCTAGTAGACGTGTATAGATCACGCGACTGAACGCCTTTCTTAAGACACGTCCTAGAAGACGTGTATAGATCACGCGACTGACGCCTTTCTTAAGACACGTCCTAGTAGACGTGTAAAGATCACGCGACTGAACGCCTTTCTTAAGACACGTGTCCTAGTAGACGTGTATAGATCACGCGACTGAACGCCTTTCTTAAGACACGTCCTAGTAGACGTGTATAGATCACGCGACTGAACGCCTTTCTTAAGACACGTGTCCTAGTAGACGTGTATTGATCACGCGACTGAACGCCTTTCTTAAGACACGTGTCCTAGTAGACGTGTATAAATCACGCGACTGACGCCTTTCTTAAGACACGTGTCCTAGTAGACGTGTAAAGATCACGCGACTGAACGCATTTAGGCTATGTTTACAGTTCTTAATTGTGTGATACTCGTAACATCTAAAAACACATAGACGGATATTTACAAGTGTTGTGTTTACTTTATAAGTATTCCTGCATCTGAAATCTCGTATGTTGACTACATAAAGCTTAAACAAAAGTTACATTTTTCCTTCTTAACATTAATCTTTTCCTTTTTTCTCTTTTCAATTAAAATTAAAAAAATAAGTTGAAAGAAAAAACATTTCGAGTATTTTTTAAAATTTACATTCTCTTCTGCAAATTGTTCAAAAATGATTACGGACATTTTAAATGTACGATTTGCTAAAGAACTAGTTACAATTATATGCATGGTCCAAATTAATATAAGTTCTGGATTAAATTTTTACTTTCTTAGTTAAGATAAAGGAAATTCGATAGCAACTAACCTTGTAGCAACTGTATGAACTTACAGCACTTGACGTTCACAAATGTTATATTCACAGCAAATGTATACTTACACTATATACAAATAAATGTCGTAAGACATACCAAGTAACTTACACAAAACGCGCAGATTGCTATTATCTTAAGTTCTTTCACCTTGGGAAATCCAAGATAACTTGAAGCAAGTGAACATTCGCGCGTCTGTTTATCGTCACGTTCCAAGTACCACTTGACTCTCCCAGGTCTTGGAATATCCTGAGATGGGTCCAATGGTACTGCTTTGAACGATCCGTGAATTTCCCGATCGTAAAAATGAACTTCTCAAGACAAAGCTTGTCATAATATATTCCCGTATGGAAAAAATATCATCTCGTCGATAATCTTAAAAATTGTACATGTGTGTTTGCAGAATGGGAGAACGGGCAAGTGTTTGGAGGTCATGAAAAGTGCTAGCAGCAATAATCGTGTACTACCGAGTGTCCTGGTCCTGGCCGCCATACGTACATGATATCTATGTCATTTTTAAGGCGCTTTTTTAGTATAATAATCATGACAAACGAATTTATGTACCACAAAATTGTATTAAACTAACATTGTAATCAATTAGTATATTGATTAGTTTAAATACAAATCTTTAATTTAACTTGTAATCGTTTAGGTGAGTTAGGATACTGTATTACCGTATTACTTTGATGTATTGGTGCATATCCTTGCCTACTAGGCTGGCGCCTTCATAAACACAAGCCTTGCCGACAGTAGTGCGAGTGGAAGGCGATAGCCAATGGTGATGTAAGTTGATTGGACAAACACTCTACTGAACTAAGAATTAGACGAACAGTGAAGAGTTATGCGATCACAATTATTCAATATAGATATGTCATATAAATTATTTATAAAATACAGAAAAAACTAATCTAAAACTTAGAAAAACACTACATTTGTTTCATTCTACAACTGAAATAAAGAATCAAAGATTAGTTATATAATATTTGTTAGAAACTTACAAATTCAGCTCAAAACCTATGATTGATTGATTTGCCGTAAGTTCAGTTGTTATTCAACCTGTCTCTAGCAGTTTCCTTGCTGGATCTAAAGACAAGTACCCTGAATATCCTTGCCGCACTTACGATGTACGCCTTTCTTTATACAACTATTAGATACCACAACTACACTTATGCACTCCACAACAATCTTGTTGTTTTATGAAGAGCATATTTGTCTGTCCAACAACGTAGTACCGAGCTAAACTGTAAAACCTTAGTGTTGTTCTTAGATACAAGGAAGGGTGCCAGGGACAATTATATTGGGGAGAAAAATCACACTTAATTGTTCAGAACGTCAGGTGTTGTGGCGAACGGCCAGTTCCCGAGGTCGAGTTTGAGTCTTTCAACACTTCTTCACTGCACAAACTGACCTCATGAGCAAATATACCTTGTCCAAAAGGAACTTAGCTGAAATGTTAACTAAGTAAATAACATAGTTTGTTTTAAATACAAAATAGTTTCACTGTTTGAAATGAAGAATGTAGCGAATAAAAAAACGTTAGGGTGTTGTTCAATGAGATACTACTGTGTCTCGCGGGACCATTCCTGCAGCTTTCCAAAGTGCCCCTTAAGGTCACAACTTGGCTAGACACTACTTGGTCACGTGGTACAATCAGCTGTTCAATGAGATACTACTGTGTCTCGCGGGACCATTCCTGCAGCTTTCTAAAGTGCCCCGTAAGGTCACAACTTGGCTAGACACTACTTGGTCACGTGGTACAATCAGCTGTTTACCGCTACGCGTCACTCACGTCTTGGCAAGAACAACTCCAGATATGTAAATGTAAAGCTCTACGCTGTAAATATTATTCCTATAATGTCACTTCCGAGAAGGTAGTGTATAGCGTTTTCCACGAGAACTGGCCGTCTCGTAAAATGGATCATATGATAAAAATAAATATAATCATTGACAACAGTCAATTAGTTTAGATTTATTATATTTAATTATTCTTAAGACGCCGATCGTCAAGATATGGGCTAACACGGATTTTGAATGAGTGTAATGAGTATAGATGAGCGAATGTAGTCATTGTTAAAACTAAAGAGGAATATTAATGATAAGATTCCTCAGAAAGTATCATTAATCAATAGCCAAATGACAAATGAACATCCGGTGGTTATCAGTTGATCTCTTTCAAAATGTGTTACGACTTTGATTGGGATCGAACTAAAGACCTTTAGCTTATGAAGCTGGGCTTTAACCAACTAAGCTACCGACCAATATCCTACAATGGTTACAATGAATAAGAGTTGGTTATTAAAAAACCATAGAAAACTTTTCGGCTAAGGTCTGCAGAGGCTGTCGGCCATGTTTGTATTAATGCCATAAGAACAATGCTATTTTTTAAACCCGACATACGATCACGCGTATCCAAATTAAACTATGATTTTTAAATTGATTTTTTCCAAACAAATTGCATTTGATCAAGAATCAGTTTGCGCGTTGTATTGCATTCAAAATTCCTAATTAGTTTTGTAGAAAAAACCTAAATCAATGTTGAGTTTGAAGTTTTTATTTTCACTTATTTTTCAAAACTAGGCGTATACATTCAAAATATCAAAAGCAAATTCAATACGCAATATTATAACTTTTAAAATGACATATCATACAAAACTTTTGGCCAATAAAAAACTAAAAAATATGGGTTCACAAATAACGCTGTTCTTACAGGATTAAAACCAACATGGCCGACAGCCTTGCAGCCTCTTAAATATTAATAACATTTAGAAAAAGCTGTTACCAATACAACGGTGATGCGAAAAGAAATATAACAGAAAAAATAGATTATTAAATAACAAGCAGCAATATTTTGAACAACATAATTATTATTGCTCAGATAATAAAATTGTACTACTACAAACAATAAATCAAATCCTTTGATTAACTGGGCCTCTTTTTTAATTTTGGGAATGCAATTGAGATTATACGAAAGTCATAGAAAACCTTACAAACCACATACATTTTCAGTCAGAGATATTGTAAATATTTTGAAATATATTCAAACGTTCGTTTTTAAACACTTAATTTCATATTCATTAATACTGAACCATTTTAATCAGTGGCGATTTTTCTGACAGTACATGTTAATATTATCAGCGTTTAAAATGTTATATCCCTTCGATCTATTGAAAAGTTACAATGCCAAAAACCCTAAACAAACTTATTTTACCTTTTTATTCACAATGCTATTTTTCTGACAGTACATGTTAATATTATCAGCGTTAAAAATGTTATATCCCTTCGATCTATTGAAAAGTTACAATGCCAAAAACCATAAACAAACATATTTTACCTTTTTATTCACAATGCTATTTTTCTGACAGTACATGTTAATATTATCAGCGTTTAAAATGTTATATCCCTTCGATCTATTTAAAAGTTACAGTGCCAAAAACCCTAAACAAACTTATTTTACCTTTTTATTCACAATGCTATTTTTTTAAAAAACATGTATGCATGAGAAAAATGTAAGAGTTTTTCCACTAAAATAATTTGGTCGCTTATGAAAAGTCTTTTACATACTGTTCGAAAATTTTCCTAAATCGAATCCCTCTCTGACAGATGGCTTTTTTTATCCTGCAAGCCAAGTTAAGCATAATTTAAATAAATTACAAAGCCGGATCAAAAATTGGAGGATGGGTTGTTGTAAATTGATAATTTTTATTAGTTTGTCTACAGGACCAATCCTATAATGTGCATCGAGTTTAACAAGCTTCATGAAAAGTAACAGAATAAATCTTCATTAGAATAAAAACCACGACTGTGGGCGTATGGAAACGACGAGTCCACACCTCAGTAATTAAGGCTTAGGGGCGGGGCTGATGTGAGGATTGGTCTCCACTGCTAACTAGATCTGAGCTGGTAATATTTATGTCAAGATCAATTCGTCGGCTATCTATTGTAGACGTACTGCCAAAATAAAAAATGAAACAAATATTTATATTTTTTTTTTCAATAAGAAAAAAGTTTATTTTATATTTTTAGTCACAATGCTAATTAAAAAAAATATTTTAAGTGCATGAGAAGAATTTAAGACTTTTCCCAATAAAAGTATTTGGTATTAAATATCTTGAACACACTGAACATTTTCCTAACTCGAATCTCTCCCCCACCCAGATGAATTATTAGACCAACAAGCCAAGTTGGGCATAATTTTATTTATTTATTTATTTTTTTTTTTTATTAAACTTCACTCGCCAGTTGACATGGGCCTACAGGCCTGTGCGTCAACTTTATTCAACGAGTGAAGTACCGACCGTTGGCTCAGTGGGGATTCGAACCTTGGACCCAGCCCTCCGCATTCCGAAGCCTTATCCACTGAGCCACCATGCCGGATAGTTAAATTAAGCCGGATCAAAAATGGGGGTTGTTATAGTTGAAATATCATTAGTAGGTGGAACATTTTTATTTTTCAAATTTGTGTAGATATTAAAAATTTTTGTAGTTTGCAGGGTGGTCTCCATTAACCCTTAATCCCTTAATTTAATTCTGTAAGTAACCACTTACTACACTACACTACTACTGTGATATTGACCCACCCGCCCACCCATACACGTAGAGTGCCATTGACCCACCCACCCGCCCATACACGTAAAGTGATATTGACTGTCATCACCACTGTCAGTTTATTGGTGGGCGGGTGGGTCATCACCACTGTACGTGTATGGGTGGGTGGGCGGGTCATCACCACTGTATGTTTATGGGTGGGAGGGTGGGTTATCACCACTGTACGTGTATGGGTGGGCGGGTGGGTCATCACCACTGTACGTGTAAGGGTGGGCGGTTGGGTAAATACCACTGTACGTGTAAAGGTGGACGGGTGGGTCAAACCACTTTACGTGTAAGGGTGGGCGGGATATGAACATGTGTAAAGTTTATACCTATTTCTTACATTATTTTTACATTAATACGTAAGGGATGTATGTAACACGTAAGGGATGTGATACAACAATGTTCATGTCAAAGGCCAGTGATTACTCTGACTGACTTTGTAAGCTCATTGAGGTTATTTTGAATGGTAAATTAAATTGCAATTTAGTTGTTTTTGGGTTTCGTCATCGTGCGATTTTTAAAAATCGTAAATGCCAATCACTTCAAATTCATTAAGTGCTTATATCATATCAATTAAACAAATTTCCTGGTGACAGCCTTTGCTATCACCACCCACCCATATAGTACAGGTACTGTGGTTTTGCAACCCATCCTCGTAAAATCATTATCTAAGCCCATCGAAGGTGGGTGCGAAGGCACCGGAAAAAAACACAAGCTGGGGGCAAAATATAGTTTACTAAAAAATAAAAATGCTAGAAAATTTAAAGCGAACAACAGAAAAATATGGAAATTGAAAAGTTAGGCGGTTGCTGTTTGAGTTCACAAAAAAACTAAGCCTACCCAAATATAACACGACTTCACAATATAACAACAATAAAAAATATATAACGATATGATATCAAGCCCAAACCCAAATCACTTCTGTAGGTGTATGGGAGGGCTAGTGCGGCGTTCAACATACTTTATGTGAAATTCATGTAAATTGTTCTCGTCTATCTTCCCCAACAAAATGGTGTTTGAACTATATTAACCGAAGGTAGTACGGACGTGGTAGTTTGATTGTTGTCTGTATCACATATGGTAGACGAGATATTATTCAAACATCAAGCGTTGTTATCTAACCATAAAATAACACAAACAACAATAAAATGTTATCAAACAAAGCTTAGGCCTAAACTGAGTTATTTTTCAGTACGTTTCTTCACTAAGACCAATATTTAAGTCTTTCAATTCAGCAATGGAACAGAGAAGTTGATGTAGGACATCCAACTCTCGTATATTCTACATAATGTTAAAAGTTTACTCAATCAGCTGATCACAGAATTCGGCAATAATTACCTTATCAAAAAAATTTTCAAACTACTGTCGGTGCAGAAATTATGTGCACCCGAGTTTGAAGGTCTCCAAGACTTCTAAGAAACTAAGGGACCAATGAAAACTTCTATCATACAATGGGTTTCCTCGTTTAATTGTGCGTTATAACATACGAATTTTAAAATTTATTATAAGTTCTAATAATTGTTATCTTAGTTGTAACAAAAGAGTACCGGAATTTTAATTAGTTTTCACTGTACATAAAATGTACACCATTATTACGCTAAGTCCTATTTCTGCAGCGCAAAGTCCTACGTTGTTGATAGGAATGTTTCCTATAGGCTTCATACATTTCTTCATAAAGTTCTTATCATTTACATGAAACATTATTTTCTGAGCGTCTTGAGGTTGTAAAATAAATTATTTGGTTTTGTTGTAATCCTTATTAAATATATATATATATATATATATATATATATATATATATATATATATATATATATATATATATATATATATAGTTATGATATATCATTTTCATATGTGTAAGTAAATGCAGAGGTTTTATATTGATTTAAAGCAATTTAAATTACTCAATTTATATTTATTTTAAACTGATTTAAATCCATTTAAAATGACTGCGTTTACTTACACATATGAAAACAATGTATCATAACTATAAATGTAATAAGGATTACAACAAAACCAAATAATTTATTTTACGACCTCTAGAAGCCAAGAAAACAATGTTTCATGTAAATGGTAAGAACTTTATGAAGAAATGTATAAAGCCTAAAGGAAACATTCCTATCAACAACGTATTAAAATATAAATGCGCTGCAGAAATGGGACTTTGCGTAATAACGCACAGTCAAACAAGCAAAACAGTGTTATGATTGGAATTTTCATAGGACTCTTAGTTTCTTAGGAAACAACTTTCAAACTCACGTGCATATAATTTCAGCGCCGACAGTAGTTATGATTTTCCAATCTTTGATCCCATGTACATTGATGGGATCAAAGGTTCGATGGAAATTCAAACAAAATTGAAGGAATTAAGCTAAAAACCACTAGCTGTAAATTTGTCTTTGGATTTATTAATGACACTTTCACAGGAATAGTAGACCTTAGTTTGTAACAAAGACTACATTCGCTCATATATATTTATCACACTGTTCCGAAATCTATGTTTACCTCTAAACTGACGAATAACAAAATTGCGTCTAAGGGATGAATAAATAAATAAAAATTAAACTAAATAAGTACACGCAAATGTAAAAAAAGCTAATTTGTCAAAGAAGAAAGAATGTACACCTTCGTCAATCAGGCAGGCCAAGAATGACAATTAGGTCCAATACAAGTTACTGTATAAACATATTACAAGAACTAGCTGTAGACTGGTGGTGCGGCAATGATTAGCCGGATTTATTGTTGTGCGCTGAGCAAACAAGCTCCAGCAACAAATAAACAATTGACTGTTGTCGATAACCCTCAAGACAGATAGGTATTTATCAGCGGCAAATGTCAAAGGGAAAGAAAACTCTTACTATGAATCACAGCTGAATTAATTGTTTGACGTGCATTTCCAATTCATAGTGAACCTTGGGGAATGTATTATATAGCGATTGTTTATTACATAATATACACATGTCTGTTTACTTACTGCCAGGTTTGTCCATAGGTGAATATTATTACATCTCAACCCACAAACTTTACTTTAAAATATTCTGAGACAGTATTTATGTACACTGATCTGAACAACGAAAATGTGTTAAGAGTGAAAACTTTCTAATTAGAATCTTAGATAGTAATACTTAAATATATGATTTGTAGGAGTTGGTCCGTACTTAACAAATAATGTATTGGTAAATGATATCATGTTGAAAGAAAATGAGGTTAAAGAACTTTTTGCCCTTTAAGTGTCAACTGGTAATTGTGAATCAGATGTTCAAATGCTTTGATCAGTTGGTAAACAATGAAATAAACTGTAGTTAAAAATCACTTAGCAGCCCCATGACCAGGTAACGCCATCCTTCATCACAACCAGACTAAGTATGACAAGTAATTATTAGTTGATAAGTTCATCCTTGTTGTTTGATTTATGATAAAACGTGTCGGTACTGTGGAGATAAAAATAGTCTTAATTACGATTATTATGGTTTATTATAAAAGAAAATCACTAAATTGTAAACAAGCAGTTTTTATTATTTATTATTTTGTTGTAATAAAGTTACTACACTATTATAATTAATTATAAACTAAACTACATAAGCAATACTAATATTTACTGCTGTTCAGTTGTGAAGCGCCTTCAAACAATCTCTGGCAACTTACACACGACTGTGACAGCTTGTGCACAGCGAACTTGGACAGGCTCCTTCAAAACGTGTATTTACTAACAAATGCTCACGTCACTTTAGTTCAGTTTGATTATTTTGAAGGAGTTGATTATTTTATGACTAGTAAATAAATTATAAATTCAATTGGTTTGATGGGTGTAAAGATAAACGTTAATAAACTTATGCGTAAAATAACTTATATAAACTTAATATTAGTAACAAATATTTATCTTTTAATCAAAACAAAATAATCTCAATGCAACATTTTAATGTTATATTTAGTATAAAGCTATTAATTATTTTACTATTGATTATTAATTAATCCAATTAACTGTTCTTATTATTCTATCTTATATCCATTATTTTTGTCCAAACTAGAATGTACTTAAAAGTATAACTCCAAAAAACTATTGTTATTAGAAATGATCATGACACTAATGAGTGTTACATTTTTTAAGGGGGTAAAACGTAAATGTCGAACTCACTAAAGTAACAAAAAAAAACACTATAAAAAAACAGGATAAGCTGTTTGTGGAAAGCATGACAATTAACTGACCTAGTTACTGAGGCTGCAGACTTTCATATAAAACTGTTACAACTCACTTGACACCAGTAACCAGTCAAGAATCTAGTCAAGAGAAACGCGGCTAATAGAGGAGAGCGAATGTGGCATTCGATTTACAGGCTTTTATATACTTTTATAACTGTTGAAATTAAGCTTATTGACTTGATTGCTCAATGATCGTTTTTATATTTAAGTATTCAAAACATTTGGAAGCAGTGCATTTTACTTTTAACAAGTGGACTGGCGATAAATATATTTGTCAGGGGTTGAAACGTCAATTTCTTGAGACTTGAGCCACACTTTACTAAAACGTTAAATGTTGAACACATACATAAGTACACACTACGTCACCAGATCGCCTTACATCGTACATACAGATGTAACTCTGTTTTTAATCAAATTACTTTTACAACCAACTAACAGGGTTTTGGTAGAAATGAAATTTAAAACACGTAGCTATATATTCAACAAAACATCGATTAAAATATCTTGCATTTTTAATAAATCAGTTATAAATAGTCTATATTTTTCATCCTTGTTAGTTGCTAATACAGTATTGATTTTCAACTGTATCAATAACCAATGCAAAACACGTATTTTCTTAACATAGCACCTACAGTATTTTGAAATGAACGTTAAAACTATTTCAGAGAGCCAACCCAGATAAACGACAGAGCAAGTAACGTTAATTATATGAGGCCTACTTGCTCTATGGGATGAAGGGATGGGAGGCTCATAGTTTACATCTTTTTATTGTAATAATTCTTACTGTATATTTAGTCGTACTGTTCAGTAAATCACGATGCAGCATAGTTGTCAGTACAGTACTAGTTCCTCAACTCCATACATATGGAGTTTTGACACTGTCAAAAACGACGATGTCACAGGATGCCAAAAATAAGTGTTACCACACAGCGAAGTGGATCAGCTGCCAAGACACTGCTCACTGCATGCACTTTACCGGTGCAACAGGCCAGGTAAACACTTCCCCCAATGTAAAAAAAGGCCGAATAAAATAACTTTGGTATTGGGCGGAACAGCCACGCGCCGCTGGTCTGAAATGACAAAACTCTGAGTTTTATTGTCCTGTCAAACTTAAAATAACTAAGTAATGATTTTCAAACTAATTGTTTAGTGTCCACCATGTTTTATTCTTTAAGAAAAAATTATGCTGGAGATTTTACTTGAACTAATTAGCTTTTTATATCGATATATGTGTTTAAGAACACGTTTTTATGAGTGAAATTGCACGTAAGTCGTCTTTAACCTGTCACTGTAGCGAGGATAATAATAATAAAATTATCTCTAGTGGATGGATGACAGTTTGATTCATTGTGATTAGTTTGGTATAAGACTCATTTAATAATTCAAAAAAGTTAATGAGAAATTATTATTATTTTATTTATTTATTTTTTTGTTTGTTAACCCTTGCAAACTCGGTAACGAAAAACGCTAGACAACATTTCTTTAAACCTAAATTAATTGTGTTATTTAAGTGTTAACATCGTACTCTCATAGCAAATAAATGTTTCTTGAACTACGAAGAAAGGTTTAGTAGTTTTAAAATCAAGATTGTCAACAAGGACTAGACACGCGCGTTGTACAGTCGGCTCACCTCTGTCCTCTTCCATTGCAAACTCAAGGCCAAGGCCTTCTTGTCAAAAACTAATAGAATAAAATAATAATAAAATGTGAAAGGGCCTAAATATTAAAATAGCACTAAATACTGATAATTATATATATACACTGTATCCTATAAAATTACTGCCACATCTAAATTTAAAAAAATTTTTAATAGCTCTAAAACTAAATAACTTAAATAAAAATAAACTGGTGATTAAACTATACCAAGCACTGTTAAATCGATTAAGAACTGAACACAAACACACTTCAAAGTGAACTAACTCATCTTATTTCTTACTGGAGAAACATTTCTTATCTGGAAAAATCGTCTAAACGCTTGGGCTGAATAAAATTCGGTGTACACTTTTCCTTGAGCAGAGTATACTCGTACCTTACGCGTCCGACAGCTTCGATGTAAACGAATTATGAGTTTACTTCATCAACTCTTCATAATTTTTCTGCATGTTTTATTAGTGCCGCAGTATTATTTTACTAATACATAAATAACACAGTTAATGTTTGCTCAAAGACATTTTGTCTAGCGATTGTCGTTTCCAAGTTTGTAAGGGTTTACAAAAAAATTAATTTCTCATTAACTTTTTAATTATTAAAAGAGTCTTATACCAAACTAATCTCAATGAATCAAACTGTCATCCATCCACAAGAAATAATTGTATTATTTTTATTCTCGCTACAGTGACAGGTTAAAGACGACTCACGCCCAATTTCACGGCGGCACGTCTACCCGGCACCAAATCTGACCACCGCTCTAAGGTTAATCAGGCGTTACTAATGTCACAACTTAACCCGGCACCGAGACAGTTTGAAGGTAGGGGAGCTGGGTTCCCCCTCCACAACACCAAACATACGCCCCTCATTCTCTTCTTTCCCTCCCTCGAACCCTAGGCATCTCATCGCCCTAACTCCTTTAACCTAACCTAACCTAACCTATTGAACAAAGCGTTGCCTTCATTTTACAAAGCTCACCCCCATTCATTTTAAAACCATCACACACCTTCGTTTAGTAAAGCTTGGTCCCCGGACATGGACAGCGCGAACCTACGGCACCTTACGAAAAGGGGAGGTGATTAGGGGAGGGGAAAGAGAAAGGAGGGGTTGGGAGGGGGTAGTGTAGGTGGAATGGGTAAGAGGGGTGGCTGGAGGCCGGGTTGACATACTGTCATGGCGGCCAGTGAAAGGTCCAGTTGACGTGTTTTTTTATAACATATAAAGCTTGGTGCCGGGTTGATGAACTCCCAATTCCACTTATAAAAACGTGTTCTTATACACATATATCACAATAAAAAGCTAATTAGTTCAATCAAAATCTCCAGCATATTTTTTTCTTAAAGAATATAATATGGTGGACACTATACAATTAGTTTGAAAATTATTGCTTAGTTATTTTAAGTTTGACAGCACATTAAAACTCAGAGTTTTGTCATTTCAGACCAGCGGCGCGTGGCCGTTCCCCTAGTACCAAAGTTATTTATTCGGACTATAACCAGTTCTAAGATTACTCCCGCTCCGGATATGCACTGATACACGTCCTGGCGATCTGCCAACTTCGAAGGAGTGCAAACTTCGCTGGAAATCAAATTTTTACTCCTGTTGAGTATAATTACTTGAATGGACTCACATTCACACACGCGTTTTACTTCTATTATGTCGAAGTGGCAACTCGCGGTAGCTACTCTCGAACCCTCACCTCACTTGACCTTTCTCTGACGATCGGAGCAACTCAACTATGCGCACGTTTAGAAAGTGCATCAGTAGATTCTATAAGCACACGTTGTCCAATGTGAAATGGCACCGCTCGGAGATCCTGTTCACTTATTAATGATCAATTAGAATGGCGAGCCGTTCTCCTGTAACCTGTCCGTTGGAAGCCGGCTCATGGCGGGCTGGTCTGACTCTACGATTGCGAGCACGACTTCCTAAGCATGAATGGGTCACCTCGTTTACTTAGTTTGAAAACTATAATCAGTAACACATACAGTGAACAGTAGTTCTAGTCTGGTGCTCGTACTGTCTTCACCAGTGGCACGTGGTCAGGTGTCTGTCTCACTTCTGTATTTACATAACCAAGACTAATCCACCACAAGGCCTTTTCACAATTTTTGCACCATTGTTTCTACCAAAGTAGAACGTTCCAGAATTAAAGTGTTTTTACAGTAAACAAAATCAGTTGGTAGCTTAGGGTTATCAGAGGTCGCTGAAGTAGATCTTCTTGAGAGTTCACATCAGAATTATGTTCTTTAGTTGTCTTTGGAAACATAATTTCGTTATATAAATAGGCCACTATTACAGTTCTAGTCCGATGTAAAATCAAAAATTCAACATTTCAACCATCATTAGTAAAAATTGCGCATGGTTAGTTTGATCTGTTTAATGGTTCGATTACCATCAGTTTTAAGACTGACGTTCCTGATTTTGTATTTGAACATAATAAAAGGAAATGAAAATGTACATAAAATAATGTTCAAGCGTACAAAAAGAACTACCTGCATTGGACCGCAGATTTAGGGTCAAAAACTATTACAGTAGTCCCTCTATAATCCGGCCCTGCGCCAGTCCGGCCCCCCCAGTAATCCGGCCGGTTCTATCGTATTGATAAAAGAACCAGAACCAGTTCTGGTTCCAGAAAACCAAAGGGGGAGATAGCTTTCATATCAGGAATGTTTCAGGAGTGAAAAGTGCTGATAAACAGACCAATGAAACGACAAATTCTGATCAAAAGATAAACGAAATAACTTTTTCAGACGTAAGATAAATAAAATAACTTCCTCAGAAAATATCTGCCCATAGTCGGCCTTTTCCTTATCAGTACTATCAGCACTTGAAAGAACAGATAACATTAGAATTCCAAATGCAGTAAAGAGGAAGATCGTCCTGAGCCCCACACTTGTTTATCCTGACCCTTTCTTATCACTTCCTGCCCGATAAAAACACCTGATGGCAACATTCCATTCTGTTTACAATTCATATCTCATGAAAATGATTATGCTTCTAGTTTTATAGTGTATAATAATTGAAAGGTTTTTATAGTGAGGTAAATATATTAGAGTTTCTTTGTTTAGACATGTTATTAATAATGCAAAACATTGCATTAAAAAATGATAGGCAATATAATTGAAAAATACATTTTTATGATAATTTCTGTCAGCACAAGACAACTCTTAATAATGTTACTATTTTTTTATTTTTATCAATAGTTACATTTTATTTTAACTATTTTTTTCTTTTTTGCAAAGTTTTAAAGGATTAATGTTTTCAATTGTTGTAAGCTTTTTAACTTGTTTTTGATTCATATGCAACAGTGTTATGTAACACATTTCAACTGGTGTACCATACTTTTCTTACTTTGAAACATCTTTATTGTAAAAATTGACTTTTTTAGTTACAATATACATTCTATTATGTAATTTAATCATGTTTTACAATTGAACTCCAGTAATCCGGCTTTTTCACTAATCCAACACATACCTGGTCTGAATTGTGTCGGATTAATGAGGGACTACTGTATGTAGTTTTTATGAAATTGAGATTCTTAAGAGTGGCCATCCTGACATTAAATGTTGCATGAACAAAGCGTTACAAACCACGTGTGTCGCTAGGCATGTACTATCTCACAGTCGTGTTCAGTATAGAAGCTCAGCTGTGAAAACCAATGTTGCGGCTTTATGAGATAAAAACTAACAATAGATTACTGTATTAAATGTTATCCAATTCAATAAACACACAAGATGTTCTGTACACGTTTATATTGCTATTATTAGTAGAAAATGAAAGATTCTTCAGCTGACTAACGTTTCTATAGTTGCATAAAACGTGCAATTACCATCATTTGGCAAGTTTTTGGAACAAAGAAATTTTAATTATTTCAAGAATTTATAATCTTTAACGCGGAAACACACTTACGTACGTTGTGGATAGCCTACAACAGCTCTTTATTAATATAAATGGTTAGGATTTATGTGGGGAATCTAACAGAGTCTCAGATTTATATTGATTGCAAATTGATGATTTTCCTAGTGGTTTGACATCCCTCGGAAAAGTCATCGAGAAGTCAAGTCGTCACAAACGGAATGTACAGCACAAGACCGGACGTGTTGTACGTGATACATGTGCAATACAACCATGCCGACACGTTTGGCAACACAGAGAGGGCTGCACTGTAGTGACTGCATGGTCTCATATGGAACCAGTAAGTGTTGTACGTGATACATGAGCAATACAACCATGCCGACACGTGTGGCAACACAGAGAGGGCTGCACTGTAGGGACTGCATGGTCTCATATGGAACCAGTACGTGTTGTACGTGATACATGAGCAATACAACCATGCCGACACGTGTGGCAACACAGAGTGGGCTACACTGTAGGGACTACATGGTCTCATATGGAACCAGTACGTGTTGTACGTGATACATGAGCAATACAACCATGCCGACACGTATGGCAACACAGAGTGGGCTTCACTGTAGGGACTACATGGTCTCATATGGAATCAGTACGTGTTGTACGTGATAAATGAGCAATACAACCATGCCGACACGTGTGGCAACACAGAGTGGGCTACACTGTAGAGACTACATTGTCTCATATTGAAACAGTACGTGTTGTACGTGATAAATGAGCAATACAACCATGCCGACACGTATGGCAACACACAGTGGGCTACACTGTAGAGACTACATTGTCTCATATTGAAACAGTACGTGTTGTACGTGATACATGAGCAATACAACCATGCCGACACGTGTGGCAACACAGCGTGGGCTACTACACTGTAGATAAGGTTTACATACGGTATCATAATATGGAAAAAGTTGTAAAGAAGGATTAATGGGCACAGCAAGATTCTAACAACTTTGTCCCAAACAAATGACACAAAAAACCAATGATCAGTAATTTTTATAATGTGTCAGCTAAAACATACAAGTTCGACATAGACAAATATGAGTAACATATGCCAACAGCACGAGTATATGAAACTGTCGTCCACCAAATACGTGCGTCACATACAACCTCCCGCCTACTTCCATGCGGTTATATTCCTTTCCCTATGGTACGACCTGCCAAACCCCCATCCACCCACATATGTATGTACTAATGAACTTCCAATACACCTAGAAACGAACGATTTGAAGATCCTCTAATTTCAACTTATTTAGCCTAAAAGATATCATGGATGATAAAAAAAAAAAAAATAAACGCCAAAATTCTTTGTTGTAACAAATAACACATGACGGTCCAGTTAGTTGTAACTGGCAAGAATTATAATACTTGGCCGATACCACCTCTTCTTTATTGCTAGTAACTTGGCTGTTCTAGAAATATGAATATCTGATTCGCTCCCTTTGACTGGCTGCCAAGTATGACATGTGTCGTATTCATGAACGGATTCAATGCTTCATACAAGTCACCCCGCTGGGTTCGTGACTGCTGTCCTTCGTCCAACGCACACACAATTGACATCATTAGAGTGTTTAATACTTAGGACCAGTTATCTTCAATCTTCGCCATCTAGCTTCCTTCATTATCCCAGATGTCCGCCGGGAGACACCGACCGATCACTCTCCTCTATATCAAGTTAATCAGGACTTCAGAGTCAACTTGTTATAACCCACTCCTAGGGTTTCAGATCTCACCCGCCTTCTTGTGAGACATTCGAGGAGGTGTTTTACAATTAATTACTTACAAATCTAGACCGCTGTTACTCAATTAAAACATAACATGAGGAGAAGAATTCTTATCCTTTGATTGACATAGCTTTTGCACAGGTCCCTGTTAATAAAACTTATTAACATATTGTATGTATCAAAATACATTGAGAATGGCCCTTTCTAGGAAAATTCTAGATATCTTCTAAATATAAATGTTGAAGAATCCTAACAAGTTCCATTCTTGAGATCATCTTATAACATGTTAATCTGAATTTATTTTAGGCCTCTTTTTTTATAAGTTATGACAAATATTTCACATATTTTATAGTTTATTTAACATATATCTTCATGAACAATTTTCCAAAATTTACTAATTATTCAGCGTTACTAAATAGTGTTAAAATGTAGAGCTTACTCCATTTCAATGTTTTCATTTTTTTTTAAATTAAGGATAAACACTCGACTTGAAAAAAACTTGCTCTTAATAATATCTAAAAACTCTATTCGACTTAATCCTATAATTGCTACTCGCACCACCCATATACGTACGGTGGTATTGTGACCTCAATACCTCTGTGGGTGTATGGGCGGGCGGGTGGGTCATTACAACCGTACGTGTCTGGGTGTATGGGCGGGCGGGTGGGTCATTACAACCGTACGTGTCTGGGTGTATGGGTGGGCGGGAAATGTCATTCGTGTGGTGTATGTGTGAGTCTATTTGCTGTTGTCAAGTCTGTCTCGGCGTTCTCTCTCGGTGACATATTCATTGGGAAATGTCATTCGTGAGGTGTGTGTGTGTGTGAGCCTATTTGCTGTTGTCAAGTCTGTCTCGACGTTCTCTCTCGGTGTCATATTCAATGGGAAATGTCATTCGTGTGGTGTATGTATGAGTCTATTTGCTGTAGTCAAGTCTGTCTTGACGTTCTCTCTCGGTGTCATATTCAATAATTGAGAACTCTAGTATTCCATTTGAGAACTCTAGCTAGACTAAACAATTGTGCGCATTATATTTCCTACTGGATCAAAATGAAGATATTAACTTATCTTCAGCTGTCTTCGGCTCATGACGCAAGTGCGTGTAACTATCCATGTGCCTCAAAATCTTGAGATAGTTTTCTATCGACATCGTCACACTGGCATTCCGAAGATGTTCCATTATACAAAAATACGTGGAAAATTATTGTATGAGCACAAGTCGCGTTCCTCTCTAGAGATCAATGATCTTGTGTTGAGGAATATTGGTCACGTTGTATTTTCGGAAACTTTCTAATCAAAATTCTGTTTAGTGTGGCAGACTGTAATAACAGGCTTACAAACTGGCGTAGAACACCGCTAAAACATAGGCTCCAAGCACTACAGAAAAAACCGCTAGCTAACAGGAACGAGATTGACAGCCTAAAAGGATATTTACTTACAGCAAACTGAGTGCTTTCAATACAACAACTTTTGAAGCTCTTCTTGAGCTTAATAATTGATTTTACTATAGAGATATGTGTATAGTAAGACTAATGGTTTAACTTACACCAGTTTACATTCAGAACTTAAGCGCTTGTCATTAGCTACGAAAGTGGAACGGTAGTCCATCAGACTCTTAGTTACAGCGAGTCTAATGGACTATGGACCTAAGAGTGTCCTTATGGAGGCTGGAGTCTCCCTTACATCAGCTCTACAACAGGACAGACTCCATCAAGACAAGTACTGTACATCCTCTCAAAACACAAGCTGGGCCTTGGGCCCCCCGATCTTGATTCACACAGGCATTGGATGTAAGATGGAGAGATGTCTCCCAAACTCTACTTTTATTGCCCCTCTTCTATAAAATTAAATACTAATCTTGAGAAATGTGTGCCTCTCAACAGTTGATCTTCTTTAGTGAAATTCACAAGAATTGTTGAATTTAAAACAAAGTACTGTATTCATTTATAATCTGTCGATGTTTTCAAAGTCGGTACAAGTGGCTCAGTACCTGTGACCCAGCTACCTGGGAACAACATATTGAGGAGTATGGGCAATAGGTTCTATGCTCGGTCTCTGGTGCTGGAACTTGCCAATGAGGAAGAAATCAGTAGAATTATTAGAGAGCTCCCAGCCAAAAATTCAAACGATCTAAATTTTATGTCAATGTCACTCCTAAAGAAATGCTACAGGCATAACTTGAGGCCACTGACACTCTTAATAAACTTATCTTTTCAAACTGGAGTCTCCCTCGCTCCTTAAAACAGCTAAGGTAACGCCTATATTTAAAAAGGGTGACCCCTGTTCAATCAATAACTATCGGCCGGTCTCGATTTTGCCAATTTTGAGCAAACTATTTGAAAAACCTTTTTTTTAACTAGAATGCTAAATTTTTTAAATAAACACAACCAGCTCTCTGAGTACCAATTTGGATTCAGAAAGGGTAAATCGACTATAGACGCAGTGGTGAGTCTGGTCGATATGATTGTGGAGGGATTAGAATGTCAGAAATCCACCCTCGGTGTTTTTCTCGACTTATCAAAAGCTTTTGACTGTGTTGACCATAAGATACTACTCAGCAAATTGGAATCTCATGGCATCAGAGGTGTGCCCTTGGAGTGGCTTGGATCATACCTCAGACAAAGAGCTCAATTAGTACAAATCGCAAATCAATCATCCGAAGTTATCAACCTGTGCTACGGTGTCCCTCAGGGATCAATTCTCAGTCCAGCCCTTTTTTTAGTTTATTTCAACGACATTGGAGCATCTCTGCGCCAGGGAAAAATCGTGCAATATGCAGACGATACAATCCTGTGTTTTAGAGATAAAGCTCCTGAACTCGTGGAACAACAAATTTTTGTAAAATTGAATAAATGCATTCAATATTTCAAAAACATAAACTTGAAAACAAATTCTTCTAAATCAAATTTTATAAATTTTACCTTACGTCCTCAGAACCTAGAATGGGTCCCCAGCGTACTGTTGGAAGACACTATGCTGGAAGTTCACATCAAAATTCCTTGGATTACACATAGATCGAGGTTTGACATGGAATGCCCATATTGATGCGGTATGTGCCAAACTAACATCTGGTATCTATGTTCTGAGGACTTTAGCCAAATACTGCCCTATTCAGGTACTGAAGACGGCGTATTATGGTTTAATTTATCCCCACCTAGTCTATGGCATAGTGCTGTGGGGAGCCGGTGCAAGTAATCAGCTCTTGAGAGTGTTCAGATTACAAAAAAGAGCGATTCGGATAATCGAAAAAGTTGATTTCAGAAAATCATGCAAGCCAATCTTAAAAAAATTAAGAATCTTGCCTTTACTTTGCCTCTATATTCTAGAAACAACAACTTTTTTTATTTCTAAGTGTGCTTTGATTCGGAGACGTGACATTCACGAATATGGCACCAGAGGCAGGGACAACTATAGGAATGGGAAGCACAGAACAGTTACTTACGAGCATTTGCCCTCAAGAGGCCGGCGTCCATCTTTACAATAAACTACCAAATTGTATAAAAATCGCCAGAACGCTGAAGGCGTTTAAAACTCAATTAAAATGCTTCCTAGCCTACCATGCTTTTTATAGTGTGGGTGAGTTTTTGGCGAATAACTTGGAGACCACACAGTGGGTAGGCTGACACCGGAACTGGAGGTGGGAAAATTGGATGTATAAATGTGCAGAAATGTTGTATGTTTGAGAGATTGTTTTGTAGTGTGGGTGAAACCAAATTTTTTAACTAGACATAAAATATCTTTTTAAATAAAATTGACTCTTGCAATACATGTTAAATGTCCACTGCAATAAAAACTGATTTGATTAAGACATGGCGTCCTCTCAATGGTTATTATCGACATGGACACCTTATAGAAGCCCAGAGTGTCAATGTGCGTGGTAGTCATTATCCGGATGTTCTGTAAGCGAGAAAACTGCGTATCAGTCCTGTCAATTAGCTGAAAAGCATACAAAGGTCGTCCATCACTTGCGCAGAATTTCTGACCTCCAAAAAATGTTTGCAAGGGTATCCTAATCCCCTTCCATCACTTGCGCAGGGTCCAGTCCAGGTAAGCCTGAGAGCGGTAATTCCGTCATGATAACCTAACCTAACCTAACCTAACCTAACCTAACCTAACCTAATTTACAATGGATATTTATTGCCCCACTAATGATGCATGGATTATATTTCAAGTGTTAAAGGTATCATGATTGCCTATCGACTTAAAAATGAATTGAGTTTTCATCTCGTAGCTCCATTCACTGTTTATAACTAAATTCCACACTACAGAAAACAATAGGATATATATTTCAAAGAGACCGCCGTTTAGCGCAAATGATGGAACCTATCTGGGGGTCCTCTATAGCTCTCCGCGCAAAAGATGGAAAGCCTCTACCTGGCTTTCTGCATTCTGCGCAAGTGATGCCCGCCCCATACAAATACTACGTGGTTCGGATTCCACGTAAACTTGTTGGTCCCATAATTGCCCTGACAAAACTAAATTGCCCTTTTCTGAGCACACGTCGAACTCAAGTCAGTTTGTAACCGACTACACTGGTCATTCACACTCATATAATCATTCATATTGACTTTAAAATACGCACAAAGTTGTGTCGGCGTATCTGGGAATAATCTGAGTTCCCTTGACCAGACCAGTTGACCTATGACCTTAATTTCACAAAAAAGTTCAGAACGTAATCGCTTGTCATTAGCAAAGCAAGTGGAACTGTAGTCCTAACACTGTTTTATTATTATTATTTTTTCATTCTATTTCCTACGGTATTTTGTATACCAATTTTACAAGTTTAATAATAGTTCAAGATGGTAACATAAGTAAAATTATGCCAATACTAAAAACTACAAAAATGTTTAACAATAATAATAATCTGATGTAGAGGTCATGCTCCCACTGACAGCCCTCTAACGCAGCCACCAAAACATTATACACTTCAGTGACTTAATTGTTCACAGATACTTAAAATATGATGTAGTGAGGTTTAGTATTACAGTGATAATAGAGGAAAACTCATGGAATATTGTAGTAACAGCATCAGCACAATCGAAATAGTAAGAAGAGGATTGCTGTGGAGGGATGTATTCAGCACACAGCAGCAGCTTTCGATGTCCCACACCAATAGTCCCAGAACTTCAAGATTAGTGAAAGAGTAACAGTTCTCAGTAGAGAGTAAATTGTTACGCACAGCAAACATCCACCACAAATCTTATCACTAGTTGCTTCGGATTTATCCTTTCTATAAACAATGTAATTAAGAAATCCCAGTTCATAAGTGCTAACGTCAGAGTTCAAATTAGTCTCAGTGAAAATAACTTCATCATTCATACATTCTGCCTGATACAAGTTACAATAACAAACTTAACTTGGAACAAAGTTATAAACGAAGGCCATTAACGTTGTGGTATTACATATTGTTTGAACAAACAATTTTAGGTATTCCATTGATATACCGGTATTTATTAGTCAGCCCAAATTCACCTCTCTTGGAGTGCATATGATCTCCTTCCTCAGACAGTGCAACTCACGTTTAGTTATGTCTCTGTTAGTTACAATGAACAGTTCTCTTACGTCAGTCTTACATTATATGTTTATTTAAAGTTAGTTCTCCTTGACTTTGACCCAGACCAGTTGACCTTAAACCATAATTGTACCACAAAGTTCAGAGCGTAATAGCTTGCCATTAGCTACGAAAGTGGACAGGTAATCTGACAGATTGCAACAACAAGCAGGCTTCTTACAATCGACATTTGAAAATGCTTCCAGCTGTAGAACTCTTCGACCTTGACCGAAGCTTATTGACCTTGATCCGCCACTATGCAAAGTGCAAAGCATGGTCTCTCGTTAACGACTCCGATAGCGAACAGTTATTAGGATGTCAGTTTTCTACTTCAAAGCAGTAAAGACGAGCGTCTCTTGATTACAAAGTGGAAGCATTTGGATTGGTTAATTGATTTTCGACATTTATTAAGTGTAATATACAACAGTCACTTGTTGTAAATTATGTAAAGTTTATTATAAGATAGTTTTTAATAATCATTTTATAATCAAAAAAGTCAAGCTGAAACACGATAAAATATTCAGCCCAATAAAGATCGAAACATAACAGATAATTCCTCAAAGAGTTATTACGAAAATCCAAAAAAGTTTACGATACCGATGGGGCAATTAGTAATCGTCACCTAGCGTGTTTGTTCAGTTGAGTTGTAGCTTTGCCTGACGTTGTAGCCAATTCAATTTCGCATTAAATTCAAAAGTAATAGAAACGTCATTATTAACTCGATAAATAAAAAAGAAAACAAGAAATGCTAAACCAGTTAATGAGTTGTAAAGATAACGATACAAATTACTAAATTAACAAAAATGTAAAACTTGTAATTTATATGAAGGTGAATCCCAAGCATATAACTCACACTTAATACTTTACTGAAAACGATTGGTGAAGCTTACATTTGTTACTTAAGTGGTTATTTGAATTGCAATGTTAACGTGTTTTTTTGTTTAGTCATGTCGTGTGAATACTTTACAGTAAGTTGGTTAGAACTGAAGCGAAGAGCACCTTACAGGGCTAACGTTACCTCTGTAGGGAAAATCCATGGATTGGCAGGCTGGCTCACTCCTCCTACCTGCAAACAACAGCATAATGTAACACCAAACACTCAAGTAGATACAATCAATTTCACAGGCACACATGCACCATGTTCAAACAGCAGTGAACTTAACCACAACTCACACTATGTAAACACGGCCACGACTTACACAACCAACGACTCTACGTTTCTGTAGTCTGTCCGAAATTACCATAAAACTAATTTCATTAACCTCGGAAGAATAAAAATCAAATTAGTAAATGACAATATAAATTATATTCATTCAATGAATGTTCTAATATCGTTTGTTGTGTAAATAATATTATTTTATAATACAGTTTTATACTTAACCTATAAAAGTTAAACTTAACAACTTTGACTAAGAAAAACATAACTATAATATTCACTGCGTGCGAAATTTGAAAATTGTTGAGGTTAGGGACCAGATACAAATTATTAAAGTATAGTATTTCTGAAAACCAGGAATCATAATAATAAATTTACAATATTTTAAATTTCCGTTGTAATTTCTTTTACCCATAACAAGATAGCCTAATGCTATATTGGAAATTTTGATACATAAATAATTAACAGCATGAATACATAAATCCTGCAATATTTATCAAAATGCTTTTATAACTTTTCGAAATTTTAACCCAATTTCCTTAAAAAATCGTTCTCATAACTATTTTTGTCATTTATAGAGATATTACGTTCAAGGTCTTTGAACGATAATGAAACCAACTTACTACGTAAATCATTAACCAAATTAATAAAACAAAAACATATTTACAATGTGATTAGGGTAGATAAGAAGTGTAATTTTGTGAAGTTGGCTACACTGTCAGTCTACACAATCAGCCAATTACCAGCTGATGAGCTGTTAGCGTCAGTACTCAAGTTAACCTATCGTGTATGATGGTGGCAATTTCCTTGGCAATTCTTACCTGTCAACTGGACTCATACGTTAACCATTTACTAAAGCAGTAGGTTAGTGCAATTTGTCTTTACAATTCCCTTTAGTTAAAACATAAGTGCCTAATTAGTTAGGATTCGTTTTAGTAATTCAAAAGAGAAAAAAGATACAGAGGTCGCTTTCTTATGGCCTCAGCGAACTCATCAGTGGCAATTATAAGTAGATTACAACTAATGTACATAATTATAAATATGTAGTAATTATTACTACATAATAATTACTACATTAATCCTACATTAATTAATTTGGGGGTAATAAAGAAGGGACTGCCAAGGTGCTGGCTCTGTCATCGCATGTCAAATTTCATAAATACCTGAAATAACTACTCGACACACATTCAACGCACAAATGCATGCCAACTCTGATTCCTTATCCTCTGTGCTGATTCTAAGCTGAGAATATAGTATAAGAACAAATTCAGCAACAATAAGAGTATTAAAGTGAATATGTAATAGCGTGTTTAATATCAGGATACTTATCGGATACATCTTAAATAATTCGTTTACAATATTTAGAGAGATTTTACAGTGAAAGATTTAATAAAAAGTATTTATTTGTGATAAGACATAAAAGTAAAAATCCATGTGAACCACATTGTTTGGGTACTATTTTATATGACATTTGGCGGGTTCGTACGTCAGTGTCCACTCGCGAGGCGGCGTCTGATTACATCCGGGCACAATCAAACTGTCCGCCTTTCTCCAGAGAATCACCAATGCGACGGCAAACTTGATACATTCCACATTTCGTGACAAAGTTTCAATAAGAAGCGCTGTAAAATTTCAATTCGGTACTAAATGCAGCATTCGATTTCTGAATTTATTCTTGTTTAGTCATATCAAATTATTAACATTTTAAAACGTAAAAACAAACGTAATCGGTGCCATTAAAATTTTACCTCTGAGAATGTAGGAATTTCAAAAAATTCATAAATTTGTTAAGATATGAAATCATCCCCGTAAATTGATTACAATGGGGTTTGTGGTTTCTGTGACTGGCTATAACACACGTTCACACAGCTTTCAATACCTGTAGGTGGGATGCAAGGCTAGTAAAAAAACCTCTTAATTTATTTACATTCCAACGGCATTACACGAATTTACATGCAAGAATAATTTTATATGGCTAGCATTAAATAGCGAAGGCATTTAAGACAAACTATCATAACAAAACAATCAAGAATAGATAACAGAGCAAAATTACGTTGACAAATATATATATATATATATATATATATATATATATATATATATATATATATATATATATATATATATATATTAAAATAAATAAATATTAAAACAAAGTTAAACATAAGAAGAAGGGAATAACTAGCAACATAACAGATACTATGTTTACTAAACTTGGGTGTAATAAACATCCCTCAAAAGGAATGGACACTGTTCTACGCTTCGAACTTCCGTGGGCAGACGTAACTACTGGAAATATAAATGGGAAGTGACTCTAGATCAGTCATGTGATTGCGGGAAGTCTATCCAAACAATGGATCACATAGTTAGTACCTCTTGCGCTC
Organism: Stictocephala bisonia; assembly: GCA_035578905.1. Classification (NCBI taxonomy): domain Eukaryota; kingdom Metazoa; phylum Arthropoda; class Insecta; order Hemiptera; family Membracidae; genus Stictocephala; species Stictocephala bisonia. Next base: position 69,022 of record JAQJVL010000600.1, on the reverse strand, counting down.
TTTTACAGAGGAATTAGCCAGCATAAACAGACTCAGTGAGGCAGGTCTTAAATGACTTGATTGATTAACTTTGTGAAAGAGAATAACCTTATATTTTTATTATTATCACATGACATTTGGACTTTTTGCAAATACATATCACAACTTTTATATTCTTTATATTAATAAATGGTAGCTGACAACAAACCATAGCACACTAAATATCTATCGTGGCGTAGTTCCATTTATAAAGTGGCTTTGCTGTAATGTATGACAGTAAATTAAAAGAGACCTAAGTGGCACTAAGAAGTATTTAAAAACAATGTTAGGTCCACAATGCCTAAGGGTCACTTAAAGGTCCAAAATGGGAAGCTGCGTAAAAACTCACCAGAGGATGCACAAAATAAAAATTTACGACTGGGTGATAACTCAAGGACAAATAAATATTTACACAAGTAAACGTCACGCAAAACAAATTTATTGCAATATAAGAACACAAATAACGGATACTACGGTGAGCGATTTCGGTAAAGTACATTTTTCTTCCTCAGACCAGAGGGACTTACAAAGAACTCGGCTTCTAAGCTATATTAGCCATTCCTTAGAAAAATGTTTAGCCATGTACATACGATCGAAATACTATCACGTCTCTGACAGATAACTGAGGCCTGGTAACTTTCATACCGTAAAATTGGCAGACGACTAAAGGAGAGAACCGGAGCATGAAATGCATGCAAAGAGATTGAGTGTGGGTGCAGCAATGGCAGACGCCGGGCCGATGACCTCAGCTGGCACGGAGCTGCGAGTGATATGCAGGGTTACTGCGACAGGGCGGAAGGCTAAATCAGGCTAATTAGTTGCGATAAGGTCCGGCGGAGATAGAGAGCAGCCAAATACAACCCACTCAAGAGTATAATGAACAGCTAAATATAAAACTACGAAAGGTGAGACAGTAAACACTGGTAAAAATAATATAAACGTTGGAGTCGTGTTGGGTATAAATTGGAGGGACCCACACATTTGTCTGTTGAAACATATTGTGAAAAGTGCGTGTTTCTATCTAAACAAATGTGAAACTGAAGCTGTCCCTGAGATATAAGAGATGATATAAGAGAACATAATCAATATAAAACGCAACACAAGCTCTCATATACACATGAACGTTTATATGCACACAAAGCAATCAAATCTTTACAAAGTAATCTTGTTTGCTGGGTAGTCCTTTACATATGATCCTGCTGACATCCCATCCAGTTATTGTCGACTTTTTAAAAGCCCACCAATTTATTTCAAGAACAACTCTTTTAGTTTTGAGTTTCTGGTCTTTTAAAAATCGGAATTTTGGTTAATACTTACACATTAAACTCGTAATGGTATTTTACATCTTATCATACTTATACAAAAGATAGATCAATTCATCTTTTTTCCAATACATTGTCACAAGAGAAAAATAAAATAGACAAACTATATAATACTTGACCAACTTCCCACCGTTTTGGTCACAGCCCAACTTCTTGACGGTTAACATTAGCATATTTACTTACAAGGATACTTGGTGTAACAATAATGTCACTGTTAAATCAAAACATCAAGGTGATGCAGTTAGGGATGGCAAGTATTTTCAACATATCTATATGCAAACTAAATATCGATCTAAACATAATATCAAAAGAAAAATATTGCTAGATCGGGTAAACGATATATCGAATTGTAAATGATTTAGTTTAAAATTATGCATTAACTCTTGTCCTTACCAAAACTAAATTCATGTTTTGCTTACACTATTTAGAATAGCCTATTGAATGAAAAAAATAAATACATTTATCTACACGAAACTAGTTGTGGTCTGTGGGATTGAATGGATAAAAATTCAAAATTACTATACCTTTAATTATTATGGTAATTATAACAGAATAATGTAACAACATTGTTATTTTTGTTTTTCACATTTACAAATGCCAATAAGCTTCTTACGTACACTAAAATTTAAACAAAATAATTCACTGAACTACATTTTAATACGTCAACCTTACGTAAATATACTAAATAAAGTTACTTAATTATTCCAATGCATATTTTGTATGCATAAGAGGCAATTTAAATGTGTTCTTTTCGAATCGTGATTATTTTGAGGAGCGATAACGTCAATATTTACTATGTTATATCGGACCAAAATATCGATATGACCGATTGTATCGAAAGAAAATATCGATACCAATATATCGAAACATATTTATCGATATTTCCGATGAAGCAAAAAATCGTTACAATCCCTAGATGCAGTTTTTTTTCTTTCAAGTTTATTAACATGTCAGTCAGATAAACCATTAATGACCGAAAGGAATAGTACGTTGAAGGATGCTATTTCAAGTCAAAATACTTAAAAAAATTTAATTAATTAACTGAATATACAAAGGTGTTTTTCATGATTTAGCTTAAGCGTCAAAATTACCATGAAAAATATATTTTAGTTCAACAAAAACAATTCTATATCTCAAATAAAAAATACAGTTTGCTAGAGAAAGACAGATAACAGAAAAAAGGTTGAATATACCAATAAGATAAAATTAAATGTAAAATATAAAACAACAGATAAAATCATTGTCCAAGAGTAAATGAAATGTAGGCCACGGCAAAGCATTCTACTGAGTACATCAGCTGCAAGAGTACGGTAGTAGTTTATCTTGGCATCGTTTCCCAGGTGAGGAGGTTACAGAGGTTAGTAACCTACTAACTGGGGACAAGCCTTGGGTTTAGTCGGACACAATGGTAGATTACTCACGACACTAGCCCACATCATCAGTCTGTCCTCAAGAGGACGGTAGTAGTTGATATTGGCATCGTTGCCCAGTTGAGGAGGTTACAGAGGTTAGTAACCTACTAACTGGGGACAAGCCTTGGGTGTAGTCGGAGACAATGAAAGATTATCACGACACTAGCCCAGATCATCAGTCTGTCCTCAACACGACGGTAGTAGTTAATCTTGGCATCGTTGCCCAGGTGAGGAGGTTACAGAGGTTAGTAACCTACTAACTGGGGACAAGCCTTGGGTGTAGTCGGAGACGATGAAAGATTATCACGACACTAGCCCAGATCATCAGTCTGTCCTCAAGAGGACGGTAGTAGTTGATCTTGGCATCATTGCCCAGGTGAGGAGGTTACAGAGGTTAGTAACCTACTAAGTGGTGACAAGCCCTGGGTCTAGTCGGATACAATGAAAGATTATCACGACACTAGTCCAGATCATCAGTCTGTCCTCAAGAGGACGGTAGTAGTTGATCTTGGCATCGTTGCCCAGGTGAGGAGGTTACAGAGGTTAGTAACCTACTAACTGGGGACAAGCCTTGGGTGTAGTCGTACACAATGGTAGATTGCTCACGACACTAGCCCAGATCATCAGTCTGTCCTCAAGAGGACGGTAGTAGTTGATCTTGGCATCGTTGCCCAGGTGAGGAGGTTACAGAGGTTAGTAACCTACTAACTGGGGACAAGCCTTGGGTGTAGTCGTACACAATGGTAGATTACTCACGACACTAGCCCAGATCATCAGTCTGTCCTCAAGAGGACGGTAGTAGTTGATCTTGGCATCGTTGCCCAGGTGAGGAGGTTACAGAGGTTAGTAACCTACTAACTGGGGACAAGCCTTGGGTGTAGTCGGAGACAATGGTAGATTACTCACGACACCCGCCCAGATCATCAGTCTGTCCTCAAGAGGACGGTAGTAGTTGATCTTGGCATCGTTGCCCAGGTGAGGAGGTTACAGAGGTTAGTAACCTACTAACTGGGGACAAGCCTTGGGTGTAGTCGGAGACAATGAAAGATTATCACGACACTAGCCCAGATCATCAGTCTGTCCTCAAGAGGACGGTAGTAGTTGATCTTGGCATCGTTGCCCAGGTGAGGAGGTTACAGAGGTTAGTAACCTACTAACTGGGGACAAGCCTTGGGTGTAGTCGGAGACAATGAAAGATTATCACGACACTAGCCCAGATCATCAGTCTGTCCTCAAGAGGACGGTAGTAGTTGATCTTGGCATCGTTGCCCAGGCTGAGGAGGTTACAGAGGTTAGTAACCTACTAACTGGGGACAAGCCTTGGGTGTAGTTGGAGACAATGAAGATTGCTCACGACACTAGCCCAGATTATCAGTCTGTCCTCAAGAGGACGGTAGTAGTTGATCTTGGCATCGTTGCCTAGGTGAGGAGGTTACAGAGGTTAGTAACCTACTAACTGGGGACAAGCCTTGGGTGTAGTCGGAGACAATGGTAGATTGCTCACGACACTAGCCCATATCATCAGACTGTCCTCAAGAGGACGGTAGTAGTTGATCTTGGCATCGTTGCCCAGGTGAGGAGGTTACAGAGGTTAGTAACCTACTAACTGGGGACAAGCTTTGGGTGTAGTCGGAGACAATTGTAGATTACACACGACACTAGCCCAGATCATCAGTATGTCCTCAAGAGGACGGTAGTAGTTGATCTTGGCATCGTTGCCCAGGTGAGGAGGTTACAGAGGTTAGTAACCTACTAACTAGGGACAAGCTTTGGGTGTAGTCGGAGACAATGGTAGATTGCTCACGACACTAGCCCAGATCATCAGTATGTCCTCAAGAGGACGGTAGTAGTTGATCTTGGCATCGTTGCCCAGGTGAAGAGGTTACAGAGGTTTAGTATGGTAGATTGCTCATGACACTAGCCCAGATCATCAGTATGTCCTCAAGAGGACGGTAGTAGTTGATCTTGGCATCGTTGCCCAGGTGAGGAGGTTACAGAGGTTAGTAACCTACTAACTGGAGACAAGCCTTGGGTGTAGTCGTACACAATGGTAGATTGCTCATGACACTAGCCCAGATCATCAGTATGTCCTCAAGAGGACGGTAGTAGTTGATCTTGGCATCGTTGCCCAGGTGAGGAGGTTACAGAGGTTAGCAACCTACTAACTGGGGACAAGCCTTGGGTGTAGTCGGAGACAATGGTAGATTGCTCACGACACTAGCCCAGATCATCAGTCTGTCCTCAAGAGGACGGTAGTAGTTGATCTTGGCATCATTGCCCAGGTGAGGAGGTTACAGAGGTTAGTAACCTACTAACTAGGGACAAGCCTTGGGTGTAGTCGGAGACAATGGTAGATTGCTCACGACACTAGCCCAGATCATCAGTCTGTCCTCAACACGACGGTAGTAGTTGATCTTGGCATCGTTGCCCAGGTGAGGAGGTTAGTAACCTACTACCTGGGGACAAGCCTTGGGTGTAGTCGGAGACAATGGTAGATTACTCACGACACCCGCCCAGATCATCCGTCCGACCTCGTCGATTATTATTGTATTGCCAAACATAGTTTTTGGCTAAACTACTAGACGTTTGGTAAATTTGGAAGAATTAAGTTATGTAAAACTAGTAAATGCATTTATCATTTTCTTATCCTCAAACAAAGTTTACACTTTTAAAACTCCTCAGTACATAATTGAATATTCGAAAAACATCTGGCTCGATTCCAAACAATTGTACAATTATGAAAGTGACCAGCAGACAACGACCTCATCTCTGTGCTAAAGCTTATTTTATATTATAAAATTTAGTATAGGCATGCATTAAGAATTAAGAATAATAACGATCCATGATTGTTCGTATTACAACACTCTTTCTAAGTATATGAGTAAATATTTAGTAGTTAATTAAGTATAGTTTTCCGCCTCAAAGTAGGTGTTGGTCTACTATACCGTTGTTGACGTTTAGAGCCACAACTCTTCTAAATTTTAAAATGACATTAGTGAATTGTTATAAATATTTTAAATAGAATCAATACATCTTTTATTTTACCTACGCAACAGCCATTAAACGAAAATATTCTTAAGTCAGCTATGGTTAAGTATTAAGTTACACTATTCATGTAAAGTAATATTGTAATCTCATTACTTCTATAAAAATGTTCAAACTTATATAAAATTCAATAGCATAATGATGACTTGAGGTACCGAGCAGTGAGTGTCAGTCAAGGGGAAGGTGTTTTCAGCCTGAAGTGTAAGTGACAATATTAAACAGTGACAATTCACGAATAGTGACAAATAATATACAAATACTAACTCGAGTGTGATAGTAACATTAATTAATTACAGTAAGTAATAGTGGTTTAATCATTTCAAGTGTTAAATAGTGTATGTCTAATAAGTCTGTAAATATTTCGTAGTGTGTAGTTTAGTAAATTAGTGGGAGTGAAAAAAGTAGTTTTAGCCACAAAATGGAATCGCTTAATTATTTCGGATTCTGTAGACCACAACGGTATGAGAACTAGAAAGTAACAAACTCTATGCATAACTGTATGGTAAACTAGTGAATAAGAAATTCTATGCACAACTGTATGGTGTAAACTAGAGAATAACAAACTATATTCATAACTATATGGTGAACTAGAGAATAACAAACTCTATGCATAACTATACGGTGTGAACTTGAGAATAAGAAACTCTATGCTTAACTGTATGGTGTGAACTAGAGAATAACAAACTATGTTCATAACTGTATGGTGAACTAGAGAATAAAAAACTCTATGCTTAACTGTATAGTGTGAACTAGAGAATAACAAACTCTATGCATAACTATATGGTGAACTAGAGAATAAGAAACTCTATGCTTAACTGTATGGTGTGAACTAGAGAATAACAAACTATGTTCATAACTGTATGGTGAACTAGAGAATAAGAAACTCTATGCTTAACTGTATGGTGTGAACTAGAGAATAACAAACTATATTCATAACTATATGTTGAACTAGAGAATAAGAAACTCTATGCTTAACTGTATGGTGTGAACTAGAGAATAACAAACTCTATGCATAACTATACGGTGTGAACTTGAGAATAAGAAACTCTATGCTTAACTGTATGGTGTGAACTAGAGAATAACAAACTATATTCATAACTATATGGTGAACTAGAGAATAAGAAACTCTATGCTTAACTGTATGATGTGAACTAGAGAATAACAAACTCTATGCATAACTATATGGTGAACTAGAGAATAACAAACTCTATGCATAACTATATGGTGAACTAGAGAATAAGAAACTCTATGCTTAACTGTATGGTGTGAACTAGAGAATAACAAACCATGTTCATGACTGTATGGTGAACTAGAGATTAACAAAATCTATGCATAACTGTATGGTGTGAACTAGATAATAGCAAACTATATTCATAACTGTATGGTGTGAACTAGAGCGTAACAACCTGCATGCTTAAACATATGCTGTTAACTATTGAGTATGCATTTACACTTATAAACATATCTTGTTAACTAGACGATAACATGCTGCGTGAATAAATGTTTTGGAGTAGAGGTAACGGGCTGCATGCACACATATTTGGCATGAAGTGTGGACTACGAACAGTCCAAAGGGGAAACGTTTTTTGGATGATTTATTTAATCGCGAATTCTAAAAAAATGTTCTAAGGTCCCAATATCTATACAAACTAGGCAACGTAGCCTACATGAAACAGTTACACAATATTCCAGGTCATACATCTAAAAATAATTTCAAAAACGACAGAAGTAAAATGTACAAATTTGTAAGTAAGTTTTAATTTTGATTGCGCAATTTTCTTACAAATAGTTTTTTAATTAGCATAATACTTGTTGGTACATATACAGTAGGTACAAGTAAACGTCACACAACACAAATTTATTACAATATGAGCACAAAATGCACAAATATATTACAATATAAGTACAATACAAATATATTGCAGTATGTACTTTATTGTAATATATTTGTTCATTTTGTGCTTATATTGTAATAAATTTGTGTTGTGTGACGTTTACTTGTACTTTAAATTTTCTTACGTCAAAGTGTTGTGATATTTAATACTTTAATTCCGAGATTGCTATAAAACTAACTTACCTTTAATGTACCTTTACTTTATTTTAAAAGGAGATGCCAATCTCCATCTTAGCTTTACTCTGCTCATTCTCCACATACTATTTGTCTGTGCGGAGAACTTATATATAAGACAGAGTAAAACAAAACAGTCAAAGCACTACAACAAGGTTAGACACCTATTACAAACATGGCATTACAAATCCCTGTGGTCTATTACAGGTTTAGTGCAGGGAGGAGAAGACCTACAAACCCGATACGAATTAGATCCGCGTACAGGTCTCCAGACTCACCTTCACCCCCGCCGGGTCGCAAGTCACCGTTATTCCCGCGGACCACAGCTGAATCATCCTTGTGATGTCGCCAAATACGAAAGCGTGGGGACTGAGAACGTTTGCCAATTGCTATTTTTGCCCCAACGTCAGTAGTAGCTGTCTAGGTGTTGGCAACCTCTCACAGTGCTATTGGCAAACTGATTCTGGGAATTTTCATGACCGCGGTTGGGCCAGAGGTCTTTCAGATAACTTTATGCCAACAAACTTGTTTTCCTTAGAAAATAAAAAAGTAGCCTATGTAATAAAAGTGTAATTAAAGTGTTTAAGGCAAATTGCAGAATAACATGTAAAGTAGAATAAACCTTGATAAAATGAATATTGAATAAAATGTATCCATAAAACTAAAGCACAAACCTTTCTCCAACAAACCTCATAATCGTAGAACCGAGAAAACGCCCCTACACGTAGCATATCAATTCAAGTGCCGAGGAGAACGTCCCTATACCCAGCAGGTCAGTTGTAGTGCCAAAGGAAACGCTCCTATACCCAGCATGCCTGTTTTAGTGCCGATGAGAACGCCCCTATACCTAGCATGTCAGTTGTAATGCCGATGAGAACGCCCCTATACCCAGCAGGTCAGTTGTAGTGCCAAAGGAAACGCTCCTATACCCAGCATGCCTGTTGTAGTGCCGATGAGAACGCCCCTATACCTAGCATGTCAGTTGTAATGCCGATGAGAGCGCCCCTATACCTAGCATGCCTGTTGTAATGCCGATGAGAGCGCCCCTATACCTAGCATGTCAGTTGTAATGCCGATGAGAACGCCCCTATACCCAGCAGGTCAGTTGTAGTGCCAAAGGAAACGCTCCTATACCCAGCATGCCTGTTGTAGTGCCGATGAGAACGCCCCTATACCTAGCATGTCAGTTGTAATGCCGATGAGAACGCTCCTATACCCAGCATGTCAGTTGTAGTACCGAGGAGAACGGCCCTACACTCAGCATGCCAGTTGTAGTGCCGATGAGAACGCCCCTATACCTAGCATGTCAGTTGTAATGCCGATGAGAACGCCCCTATACCTAGCATGTCAGTTGTAATGCCGATGAGAGCGCCCCTATACCTAGCATGTCAGTTGTAATGCCGATGAGAACGCCCCTATACCTAGCATGTCAGTTGTAATGCCGATGAGAGCGCCCCTATACCTAGCATGTCAGTTGTAATGCCGATGAGAACGCCCCTATACCTAGCATGTCAGTTGTAATGCCGATGAGAGCGCCCCTATACCTAGCATGTCAGTTGTAATGCCGATGAGAACGCTCCTATACCCAGCATGTCAGTTGTAGTACCGAGGAGAACGCCCCTATACCCAGCAGGTCAGTTGTAGTACCGAGGAGAACGGCCCTACACTCAGCATGCCAGTTGTAGTGCCGATGAGAACGCCCCTATACCTAGCATGTCAGTTGTACTGCCGATGAGAACGCCCCTATACCTAGCATGTCAGTTGTAATGCCGATGAGAGCGCCCCTATACCTAGCATGTCAGTTGTAATGCCGATGAGAACGCCCCTATACCTAGCATGTCAGTTGTAATGCCGATGAGAGCGCCCCTATACCTAGCATGTCAGTTGTAATGCCGATGAGAACGCCCCTATACCTAGCATGTCAGTTGTAATGCCGATGAGAGCGCCCCTATACCTAGCATGTCAGTTGTAATGCCGATGAGAACGCTCCTATACCCAGCATGTCAGTTGTAGTACCGAGGAGAACGCCCATATACCCAGCAGGTCAGTTGTAGTACCGAGGAGAACGCCCCTATACCCAGCAGGTCAGTTGTAGTACCGAGGAGAACGGCCCTACACTCAGCATGCCAGTTGTAGTGCCGATGAGAACGCCCCTATACCTAGCATGTCAGTTGTAATGCCGATGAGAGCGCCTCTATACCTAGCATGTCAGTTGTAATGCCGATGAGAACGCCCCTATACCTAGCATGTCAGTTGTAATGCCGATGAGAACGCCCCTATACCTAGCATGTCAGTTGTAATGCCGATGAGAGCGCCCCTATACCTAGCATGTCAGTTGTAATGCCGATGAGAACGCTCCTATACCCAGAATACCAGTTATAGTACCGAGAAAACGCCCCTATACCCAGCATGCCAGTTGTAGTACCGAGGAGAACGGCCCTACACTCAGCATGCCAGTTGTAGTGCCGATGAACTTTTCTTCAATATCAGTCATATCAGTTACACCAATTTTATTTTGTATCGATATTAATCGCTAGTCGTTTACTTTAAGTTTTATAGTACAATCAGTACTTGATAGATATTTAGGCCTACTGTATGTTATTTCTCTATCAAGTATAGCCATTTTTATGTGTATACCATTTTTTAGGACATGAAAATATTGTATACTTAGACATTTGTAATATGGTAGCTATGCATTGTAATGATATTAGCATTATCAATAATTTTGGCACTTTTCTTGGTTTATTATTTTTCTGAAAATAAATTTTATTGAATTTGAATATGTTAACGAAAAAGTCCACTTCCCTTAAAAACTATAAGGTAAATCTGTTTTCAAGTACATTTATTGCTAAGAAAACAGTAATCGTTTTGGAATAATAAGGGAAATCGCAGCATTTTAAAACTTAGTTAAAGAAGAGACCAGTAAAAGAAATTTAAAAATTACATAATCAAAAAAAATACGCTTGATAAACGCGGGTTGCATTGGAAATAAATAATTCAATTAAAATAATTTATACGTTGTTAAAAGATATTGCGGATGAATCGTCAGACGATTTTTTCAGGATCAGCACTGCAGCAGGTTTTGGAAAATACGCTGATGTCGAGGCGAGCCCAAGGTCAGCCACTCTGTAAAAGTGGCTAGACAGACAGTCGTGAAAATCAAATTACTCAGTGCTGATAAATAGAACCAGCTTTGTAAAACGGAAAACAAAAATACTGAGTGAGTTGCCTGGGATCTCAAATATCGTAAAAGAGCAAGGCCAAGAGATCATTTCCTACCAACAGGTTCCTTATTATCTCTAAGATTTTTTATTTCTTATAAAAATATAATAATAATTACATAATTTTAAGAACAGAGTAAATAAATAAAGTTGGTCGGTAGCGTACTTGGTTAAAGCCCAACTTCACAACCTAAAGGAGCTCAGTTCAGCCCCCATCAGACTCAAAACAACTTTTGAAAGGATGAGCTAGTTTCTAATATCCAAAATCAAAAGATTTTTTAATTATATATATAGAATCTAGGTTCAGGCCATATCCAAACACATCAACTTCCGTCCCATGGACGACACCCTAAGGTGTCAATAAATACTATATTATATGGAAAGGAATTCGCTCCTTATAATAATAATAATAATATATTTATTTCATTTAAAATTTTATATTGTTTATAATTATATTATTGGAAAACAACCTGACCATCTATTGCAGTTGAGTTGGTTAAATTGAAAATAATTCTTACTTCTAGTCTGATTATTTACATAAAACGACACAATAAACGAGCATCTCTGAACTGCCGAGGATCACAGATGTTTAATATATTATTTAATAATGTAATCAATTATTTGTCCTCACTGTAAACTTTATTTTTACTTTATTTTAAAATTAATTATAATGGTCTCATGGTATATACGTACAGCGCGTATCACATTTTTTTCCATTACTTTAATTGTAACTAAGTACATACCGTGGGATAAGTCGTTAGAATAATAAAACTTCCATACTAGAACTCCTACTTAAATAATTTAACAATTTTATGTTGAATAAAGTGTCTTACTTTTAAAAACTTATAAAACGGTAAATAGTAAAAATATTAAATTTATTGATGAATTTCAAAAAAAAAAATATATATATACATACTATCACTATTTAGGAACAAATTTTTTAGGGTATTCGTAAAACAACTTTTTGTGTGACATCATAACATAGTCTCGTAACATTTTAACATTCTTGGAGTAGTAAAATTAAAAAAGTTTGTAAAATTGTACTAACCGTCTTTAGAACTACTGTATATACAATGTTTGGCACTTATACCCTGTTGAACATTCATTGTATGGTATATATCCACTTATAATATAATACAACTTTATCACTTTACTAACATATAAATATTGTAAAGGTAAACTATTTTATACAATAAACTACGTATAACTTTCCTGGAACAAAATTACCTTTCCAAGATTCAGATTAATAAATTAATAATAAAATAAACTTAATCAGTGTATGTATAATCAATATTTAAAATAAATATATCAAGATGTAAAATTGTATAGTTTTTGTGACTTAAAATACGTGTGTACGTAAAGCTCTATGATAAACTCGTTAAGTATTACAAAAGAGAACTAAAATATATTATTTATGCGTACAACAAACAAATGTTATCTACTAATGACTATCTATACAATTACAAATTGGAACCCAGGCTTTAGTGATGCAGTTTGCCTTGCAACCACTTTCACTTTTTTCAGAAGTCTTGTATTTTTTGTCACAAGTCCAGCCCTCCTTGCAACTACGTAGGCATAGGCCTCATATTGATTTTGTTACCATCATAACCATAACTGTTATATAACTATAAATTTTAGTTAAAAATTATTAAATCATGTTGAAACTATTATAGAAGCAAGATTTTTTAATGTTTTTTTTGAGATAGTATTAATATTTTTAAGTTGCAAGGTTTCTAATAAATAAAGTTATAAAATATTAGATAACTCGTATCCAACCCATAAATGAATTCAATTCATGTTCCATTTTTAATTTCCATTAATCTAAACTAATTTTTAGAGATTATTTCTAAATAACACGCGCACTGTATACATCACGTAAGGATGATGGTCTTCTAACAGACATTTCTGTTTGTGCTAATCGAATCACTTCATTGATTGATTATGACTGGTAATGTTCTCTAATTAACCCTTTGTAGGACGATCTTTATTGCAACAGTCATAGGTAACGCACGGTGGTTACATTTTCAACCACCCGAACATCTCTCTATGCACATTAGTATATTTTCAAATTACAACAAAACTGTTTGGTTATATGTTATGTAGAAGCACAGTAAAGTGAAAAATATGTATTTTGTGCGTAATTCTTTTCTGTATACCCTGTAGAGTAAATTTTCAACCACCGCGCACTTGAGTGTTCACTGAAAAGCACGCAACTGCTTAGTATTCAGTGGTCAAATTTTTAACCACTCAGGAAAAACTAAAATTAACCACTATAAAATTAAAATTATACAGTTTAATTATAATAATAAAGCAACATAATTGTAAATCAAACATATAAAAGACCGTAGTAACTAGTTAAACATCTGACAAATTTTAATGTAGATAATGCTATCAAACTTAGCCTAAAAGATATAAAATAATTAACCTATAGAATGAAAATTACATTTCTGTCTTCAGTCTCGCTATTTTCATAAGATTCAATATCTTGAAAGAGATTTGGTAAACGGCCAAAAGGCGGAATGCTGGCCTCCAGTTCAAAATTTGGGTCAGCATCACTCACTATCATAGTAATTTAGACCATAATTGTAATGAAGTACAGTTTTAGGCCTCCTTATGAATAGGTGGAGATAATAGATCTCTAAAATAAATACGTGTAGATGGTGCAGGTGTAGACGATGTGGAATCCTGTTGAGAAACAGGTGTTATGGTGTGATCTAGAATATCGTCTGCTTCAGTTACCATCTCGTCATCACAAACGAATAGATGGTGCAGGTGTAGACGATGTGGAGTCCTGTTGAGAAACAGGTGTTATGGTGTGATCTAGAATATCGTCTGCTTCACAGTTACCATCTCGTCATCACAAACGAATAGATGGTGCAGGTGTAGACGATGTGGAGTCCTGTTGAGAAACAGGTGTTATGGTGTGATCTAGAATATCGTCTGCTTCACAGTTACCATCTCGTCATCACAAACGAATAGATGGTACAGGTGTAGACGATGTGGAGTCCTGTTGAGAAACAGGTGTTATGGTGTGATCTAGAATATCGTCTGCTTCACAGTTACCATCTCGTCATCACAAACGAATATGTCACGTTCACTACTTCTGAGGGTGTCATAATCCTGAACCGATAAGACTTCCTTTTTCTTCTTTTTTTTGGGATTTCATCTAGGTTTGTTCTGAACAATACAAATTTTGTCATAAATAATTTGATAAGTTGCAAGCATAAACATATTTAGCTACAAACATATTTATTCCTAATAGTGTTTATCACACTGAACACTATATTTTACTAAAATAATTATGGTGCTATGTTTTTAAAGTTAATAGTTACAAATACTATTACATTACGAAAATCTTATAAACAACTAGCTGTACCCGCCCGCTTCGCCGGTCATAATATTGAGTTTGATTTAGAACCTATTAGCTGAAAGAATTCGAACTTTTTTGCTTCTTCTACCAATATTAGATTTTTTAGGAGGCATGTCATAAAAAGTAAACTGCAAAACAAATAATTATTTATTTTTTATTTCACGTTTCACCACATGTTTTAATTACCGAGGAAAAAAGGTTAACACCAAATACAGATCACCTGATCAAGTAAAAGTAGTGTGATTTCTCACGGTGAAATGTAGAACTACAATAAATCAAAACATATACAGTACTGTTGTTGTGAGAACTTCAATCTGCTTACGGCATGTGAAACTACATTAAACCACACAGTCATATGTTTTTTGTAAACAATTCAGATTCTCCATTTGAATAACATGGGATCTTTAGGAGCCCGTGGGGCGGGACCCTGTGGACGGATCTGCATCACACTTCACAGAAACCATCTCGGGAGTATACAAGACAACATCCTAAAGTTTCATGGCGATCGGTTGGATGGTTTGGCAGCGCATAAACTTCAAACATATATATATATATATATATATATATATATATATATATATATATATATATATATATATACTAGCTGAACCCGGCGGACGTTGTCTCGCCTTTCATTTTTCATTGACATACCAAAATAAAGCAATAAAAAGAATTATAGAAAAAAAACCATTATTTATTAAATGAGTGCAAGAGGGTAAACAATATTTTTGGTCTTCTTATTTGGTGTATAAATGTAAAGGTTTTTTGTAGTGTGTGCTACACTCTCAAGGTGAAATGTAGAACTACAATAAATCAAAACATATACAGTACTGTTGTTGTGAGAACTTCAATCTGCTTATGGCATGTGAAACTACATTAAACCACACAGTCATATGTTTTTTGTAAACAATTCAGATTCTCCATTTGAATAACATGGGATCTTTAGGAGCCCGTGGGGCGGGACCCTGTGGACGGATCTGCATCAAACTTCACAGAAACCATCTCGGGAGTATACAGGACAACATCCTAAAGTTTCATGGCGATCGGTTGGATGGTTTGGCAGCGCATAAACTTCAAACATATATATATATACATATATACAAACATCCTCTTTTATAAATATAGATATATATATATATATTTACAAACATCCTCTTTTATAAATATAGATTTTTACAGTTTGAATAATACAAAATACTACTTATACAATCCTCATATAAATAAACTAATTTAATTTGATAAAACACTTACCTGTAAAGATGTAAACTGAGTTTTATTAGTAGGTGTTGAACAGATAATGTGATGATAGTGATCTAGAAGCACGGTAGTCAGTGTTTTAACCACCTGAATAGTTTATTCTTGCTAGAAGGCAGAAAGACACTGTCTGAGTGAGCAAACAGATTTCCGATGATTCCCTAATGACAACAGCAGTGTCTGATGACGATAAAGGTCATTTTAGCTTGCCCGATCACACAATAGTGGTCGTTATTTACAGTGGCTAAAATTTTAACCAACGTGCGCTTCCTATGACTGTTATGAAATGCAGGCGTGTACAGAGAGTTTTGTAGGGTGGCTAAAAGATTAGCCACTGTACTATAAAATGTTACGGTCATGAAGGTTAACATACTCACGCGTGTTCAGGCGTGGTGATGTCTGTGCTACAGCCGGGAGTGTTCTGTTATCAGTGGAGTGACCTTGAGTAGGCGGCCCCCATGATCGTTTGATCACGTCACTGATAACAAGATTTCACTAACTCACTACCAAGGTGTTGATGAACGAACACACAGGTTAGTTTAGAACATTTGAAAACCTCGTGATAAAACTTACCTCTCCCACCTCACAAACTAAGAAAAAACAGTGTTTCAGGCTGAATACAATCACACATTTTATCTACCACTTTGGGGCCAATTAAAAACACCTGACATCATTATTATTTTCAGCTATAAAAAAAGTCCTGAGTTGTTTAGACAGTAGTGAATTTTCAAGAAGTGGAGCAGCAGTTTATCTTAATTTTTCGAGTTCGCATAAAGTTCGGATTAATTGGAAGTTTGGCAACAACACATTCAACAAATTTACTATAGGTAAATAAAATTCATGAAAGGACTTTATCATTTTAATTTTAAATGCCTTTTGATAATAATATTTAATTGAAATTTTTTCTAAACTATTTATACCTTTTCATAAAACGCCATCTACAAGACTCCAGTCAAACCTTTCACACTAAACCCTTACCAATAAGTTAGGTGCGTCTCGTATTCGGCAACAAAAATATGGTTACCTTATATAAAGCGTTGGGAGTGTTATACAAAATAGAGTAAAATAAATTAAACACGAGTCTAGAGTTGTTATTTTGTCAATCATCAAACAAGTTTTAACAGTTTTCAACATAATCTACTTATTGCTGCGACTGCTGGATGGCAATGGGCCGATTAATACATAACTAATATGTGACGTTTCAACTATACACCACTAATGTATTGAAATATCAAGTGTTAACAATTTTGCTTCAATTTGTAAGTAGCAAGTAATTATTGTAAAATAATGTTTGTGCATGTATTTAATTCAGTCTATTTATTTATTTTAACAAACCTAGTTCTTAGTATTCGAAATAACTTTTCATCTATTTAGCTTAGTTAAGTGATGTATATTAACATTCTTTTTTTTTAATGTTTCAAAAATAAAATACTAACAAAATAAAAAGACTGTTTGATCGGTTATGTACGCTTACTTCTTCGACAAACAAAGTTAAATTTCCTTAATTTTAAGTAATTAAAGTATTTATATTGTAATCTCTGATTGTCTTCTAATTGGTAGTTTTTTAATTAGCATAATACGTGTCGGTACAAATAAAATACAAGTGAACGTCACACAACACAAATTTACAATATAATACAAATATAAGCACAAAATGCACAAATATAATACAATACCAGTACAAAATGTGCAAATATTATGGTAAATTCAGTACCATAATATTTGCGCATTTTGTACTGGTATTGTAATATATTTGTGCATTTTGTGCTTATATTTGTATTATATTGTAAATTTGTGTTGTGTGACGTTCACTTGTACTTCTAATTGTTATTATTATACCTACCATAAGTATAAAGTGACATGAAATGTCACATCAATTTTTTAAATGATATATTTTAATAATTCTGCGTGTTGAAAATTGTTCTTCACTACTCAATCTTTTTTTAATACTGTTTATACTTAATTATTTTCTCAACACTGTATCATTTTTTCTTTTGTCTTTTATTTATTCTTTTATCTATGCTACGATTTAGTCTGGAACGAAAAATACAAAACATAGCTCTGGCTTATTCCACTATCAAAGAAACCTCTTCTCTATTCATTATATAGGTTATTACATACTATACAACTTTTATACTATGTAAGTTCAAGAAATTAATATTTTGATTTCCAATTTGTCTACAAGATCTAATTGACATAGGATTTTCTGGTTGTATTTATATCTATATTTTTTCTGTTCTGTTTATTTGTAGCACTTTTTATCCGTTTTATTATACTGGCAGGCACCACAGAATTGATTGAAAATTTATTTTAACTACAATTGGACTCAAAAGTTGTATTTTGTTTATTAATTATTTTATTTATATTTCTTCACTAGCCACTATTACAGGAAAGTGTTTTTACTGTGGCTATTGTATGTTTGTTAAACATTTTAAAGAAATAAATCATTATTTAAATTCTATTGTGATGATAACCTAATTGATTATTTGATTCTATTGTGATGGTAACCTAGTTGATTATTTGATTCTATTGTGATGGTAATCTAGTCGATTATTTGATTCTATTGTGATGGTAACCTAGTTGAATATTTGATTCTATTGCGATGGTAATCTAGTTGATTCTATTGCGATGGTAACCTAGTTGATTATTTGATTCTATTGTGATGGTAACCTAGTTGATTATTTGATTCTATTGTGATGGTAACCTAGTTGATTATTTGATTCCAAGAAGCACACAATTAACTACCCATACTTCTGTGTCATGGGTAATAATGATAAAAAAATATATTACTTAGCATTTTTTAACTTTATTGTTGTCTGCAGATATTATTATTTTGAAATCAATCAATTCCGTTTTTAATAGTACAGCTGTTCACTAGGGATACTATCTATTACACCTCTTGTCATATATAAACCATTATTGTTCTAATTAAGTTTCAGTGATGTAAATAATGCTAAGAACGTTATCATTTACACTGGCTGCAAATGTTGTTATCGAACTAACCTTTTTTCTAGGGAAAATAGAACGTGGAGGGTTTTTCCTAGGAGGCGGGATCTCTCTCATCTTGCAGGTTCACAGGTCACAACAGTCGGTAATCGAATAATAAGAACGAACCAAAACACAAAATACCACCGACGACACGTGAGACTGCCTGTAAACGTAAACACGAACACTGATTACAAAACAGTCAAGCGTCTGGTTATATTCTGAACAGGAAACTGCTGTGTGATTGGCTGCGACCGACCAATCAAAAGTGTGCTAGCTGCCGACACAGCCACTTGGTTTTACGGCGTCTCCCCAGAGCGCGCCAGGTTTATAAATACAGTACTAGTGCCGAACATCTGCGAATTGTTGCTCGCCGCTATCTTAGTGCAAATCCTCAGAAGTGGTTGGACACCACTAAGAACATTCGGCTAATTTATAATCCGAATTCTCTGAATGCATTTATTTTAGCTTCAAGCAATGGTAATATAATATCAATATCACGAACTAAGTTCCCGGAACGGGTTTTGACATAAGATGCCCTAATATCTGATGTTGAGTAAAATATTGGGGGTTTTGTAATCACAATAGTACTAATATATCTTTCATTCAAACGTTGTGGACTAACAAGAAACGAAGATCATTACTAGATGGAGAGGGAGCGCAATGAATACACATGTATATTCACATAGATCAGCTGTATTCGTTGCCAGCTCATCACTAATAATCATGCAACAATGTCACATCGACCGAACAATTTCAACACGATCGAGTGTGGTCTCCCCAATGAGGACCAAATTACCCATTGCCACAAGAATGCTGAGTTAAGCACGCTACCTTTCCAACAATGGACGTGGGCTATTGATTGCAGCACATTTGCCATTCTTTCAAATGTCAACTAAGCCTAATTCATAAATGAATGTCTTATTT
Source organism: Stictocephala bisonia (assembly GCA_035578905.1). Taxonomy (NCBI): domain Eukaryota; kingdom Metazoa; phylum Arthropoda; class Insecta; order Hemiptera; family Membracidae; genus Stictocephala; species Stictocephala bisonia. The sequence continues at coordinate 49,400 of JAQJVL010000600.1, read as the reverse complement.
TCTTGCGATTTCTCACCTTATATAAGTTTGAGAGTTGTTTATTTTAGTTTGTTGTCATAGATTGTAATGTCAACATAAATGCCTCAATATGAAAACTGTTCAAACAGCTCATCAGGTGTATATAAAACCGCGTTTTCACTATGTTATATAACAAATGCTATATTTAACAAAACAACAAAAGAAAATATGTTTTATGTAGCATGTTACAAGTAGCATTTCGAGCTATAGTCCGAATAAAATAAGGCCAGATGCACACTACCGACTATCGTAGAAGTGTGTAGGCTAAACACCACAATTCTTGGACTAGTCGAATCGCTAGCGCAACACCAGTCAATACTGTTCACACTATGTGGTACACTGTTACGACTATCGCAGAAGTGTGTACATACCACAATACTTTGACTAGTCAGACCGCTAGCACAACTCCAGTCAATACTGTTCACACTGTGTGGTGGATCGCTAGCACAACTCCAGTCAATACTGTTCACACTGTATGGTGCACTGTTACGAATATGTCAGAAGTGTGTACATACCACAATACTTGGACTAGTCAGACCGCTAGCACGACTCCAGTCAATACTGTTCACACTGTGTGGTACACTGTTACGAGTATCGCAGAAGTGTGTAAATACCACAATTCTTGGACTAGTCGGTCCGCTAGCACAACTCCAGTCAATACTGTTCACACTGTGTGGTACACTGTTACGAGTATCGCAGAAGTGTGTAAATACCACAATTCTTGGACTAGTCGGTCCGCTAGCACAACTCCAGTCAATACTGTTCACACTGTGTGGTACACTGTTACGAGTACGTCAGAAGTAGGAATAAGAATAAGAATATATTTATTTTCTCGAAATATATACATAAAATACATATAATTACATTCAAACATAAAAAGGTTTCTTCTTAATTCTCTGTTAACAAAATAAAACTTATACTACTAGAACAAAACCTTTCATAAATTACATATTTCAAGAAAATACTAGGACCTCCTAAGGCAATGCCTGTTTTAGAGGTTCCTTCTTTTCAAATAAATCTTAATATGCGCATGAGCAAATAATATTAATTTAAAATAAAAAATCCCAATTCTTCAAAATATAAACACTAATATAAAAACATAAATAGCTTAAACCTTAACTCTAAATTTAATGTTATCCTAACCCTAACAGTATAGCTATATAATACAATAATAGGAAACAAAATTAAAACGAAACAATTTATGACTAACCAAATATCAGGCTTGGGACTAATGATTAAAAATAATTAACGATTAAGTTCAATCGTTAGCTTTTCTGTCAACTTTTCAACTTATTCGTTAGTTTTGGGGATGTTTAACTTTTAACTTTAACTAGTTAACAAATTCACTAACGATTAAACTAACTCAGTTAGTTTTACAAACGAAGTACGGTTTGTCCCGTGGAATGTAGACAGTGTGTACATACCACAATTCTTGGACTAGTCGGATCGCTAGCACAACTCCAGTCAATACTGTTCACACTGTGTGGTACACTGTTACGAGTACGTCAGAAGTGTGTACATACCACAATACTTGGACTAGTCGGACCGCTAGCACAACTCCAGTCAATACTGTTCACACTGTGTGGTACACTGTTACGAGTACGTCAGAAGTGTGTACATACCACAATACTTGGACTAGTCGGACCGCTAGCAAAACTCCAGTCAATACTGTTCACACTGTGTGGTACACTGTTACGAGTACGTCAGAAGTGTGTACATACCACAATTCTTGGACTAGTCGGACCGCTAGCACAACTCCAGTCAATACTGTTCACACTATATGGTACACTGTTACGAGTATGTCAGAAGTGTGTACATACCACAATACTTGGACTAGTCGGACCGCTAGCACAACTCCAGTCAATACTGTTCACACTGTGTGGTACACTTTTACGAGTACGTCAGAAGTGTGTACATACCACAATTCTTGGACTAGTCGGATCGCTAGCACAGCCCTAGTCAATACTGTTCACACTGTGTGAGAAAAAGTTACGAGTATCGCAGAAGTGTGTACATACCACAATACTTGGACTAGACAGTCCGCTAGCACAACTCTAGTCAATACTGTTCATACTGTGTGGTACACTGTTACGAGTATCGCAGAGGTGTGTACATACCACAATACTTGGACTAGTCAGACCGCTAGCACAACTCCAGTCAATACTGTTCACACTGTGTGGTACACTGTTACGAGTATCGCAGAAGTGTGTACATACCACAATACTTGGACTAGTCGGTCCGCTAGCACAACTCCAGTCAATACTGTTCACACTGTGTGGTACACTGTTACGAGTATCGCAGAGGTGAGTACATACCACAATACTTGGACTAGTCGGACCGCTAGCACAACTCCAGTCAATACTGTTCACACTGTGTGGTACACTGTTACGAGTATCGCAGAAGTGTGTAAATACCACAATACTTGGACTAGTCGGTCCACTAGCACAACTCCAGTCAATACTGTTCACACTGTGTGGTACACTGTTACGAGTATCGCAGAGGTGAGTACATACCACAATACTTGGACTAGTCGGACCGCTAGCACAACTCCAGTCAATACTGTTCACACTGTGTGGTACACTGTTACGAGTATCGCAGAGGTGAGTACATACCACAATACTTGGACTAGTCGGACCGCTAGCACAACTCCAGTCAATACTGTTCACACTGTGTGGTACACTGTTACGAGTACATCAGAAGTGTGTACATACCACAATACTTGGACTAGTCGGACCGCTAGCACAACTCCAGTCAATACTGTTCACACTGTGTGGTACACTGTTACGAGTATGTCAGAAGTGTGTACATACCACAATACTGGGACTAGTCGGACCGCTAGCACAACTCCAGTCAATACTGTTACGTATCTAGGGTTCTTAAATAAATGAATGAATGGCGATTTCTGATTTAAACTAACTATTTATTAACAATATCTAATTACAATAAAATAAAGTAATAGCTAAGTTCTAAACAATTTTTTTACACTTACTGATTTAACAAAGAGGAATCTATAATCTAATAACAAGTCCTCAATGTCCTAACACTATTACTTACAAATAACAATACGACAATAATTCTAAATGTCCTGTCACACTAACTTCCCGATAGAGCACTGTCACGGTTACTGTCACACTATCTTCTCGATAGATCACTGTCACGGTTACTGTCACACTATCTTCTCGATAGATCACTGTCACGGTTACTGTCACACTTTCAATTCACTGCTCCAAAACCAGACTGACTCACTGATCAGGCGAGTCCCTTATATAGGGATACCCCACCTTCTCGAAGGTTCCGGTGACTAGAAGAAAGGCCCAGCGATGGCGGGGAGGCGACTTTCCAGAAACATGGAGAACATTCTTCACGGGGCAGGAGGGTAGGCGCGGCGGGGTAAGGAGGGAACCAATCATATTCGAGGCGCCCTCTCACAAAGGCAGAGGGTGGAGCACCTTTGCCCCTCTCCTTGCTAAACCGGTCGTCTATTGTTGCAGCCCGCGACACTACCCCCTCCTTAAGGCTGTTCTGTCCCAGAACAGGTCCTGGTGGCAGGCGCAGATTTGTAAGCCCATCCTTAGCCACCGTCCTCATTCCTGAGTCCCAAGGGTTGAAGACGCAGACCACCACAGTTATTCCAGAATCTGCGAAGATCCCTTGAACCATCCTTCGGACCACTGCCCAATTCAAGCCGTCATACCCGCAGACTATTCTAGGGATGGCGAGCTTCATAAGTCCCCTACGAAGGAGTTCCGCCCGCAGGTTCAGGAGACTTTCCATCAATGCTTCATAGGTGGGCTTCTGATGAGAGCGCTCCTTGGTCACCAGGTAAAATAGGTGTTGGCCGTTCCGTTGAATATGAAGTGCCTTGCCGATGCTCGGTTTCTGCTTCTCCAGTTCTTCAATGTCCCCATATTTTCTTCTGAACACCGTGGCTATTCCGCGAGACATTCTCAGGTCTTTTGCAACACAGTGAGCAAGGGTGTAGCGCTTTGGTAACAAGAAGATGTCCTTGTAGACCACATCAGCAACGCCACCTCGATCCGCCATATCCAAGTCCCTGGATTCAGCTGAAACGGCCATCGTGTGTTGGTCTTCAACTGGTCCATGGTCTCCTTTATAGGGTGCAAGGCGGTTAAAATGGACCACTTTTGGCTTCCCGTTTGGCTGCTTCTTAATCCTATAAACCACGTCGTTTATCCTTGCGACTATCTCGTAGGGACCTTCCCATGAAGACTGAAGTTTGGGACAGTAGCCACGACGCATTCGAGGATTGTGCAGCCAGACCAGTTCTCCTTGTTTGAAACCACCCTTCTCCACCTTGATGTCATACCGGTCCTTCATTCTGTCACTAGCTCCAAGGATGTTTGAGCGAACCCTCTCATGTATGTCGTCCATTCTCTTTCGAAGATTTGACACATAATCTTCCCCAGCGACGTCTTCGTCAGGTTTCAGTCCAAACTGCAGATCACATGGTAGACGGAGCTCCCGACCAAATACCACACTCGCAGGTGTTTGCCCAGTTGTCTCACTGATAGAACTGCGATACGCTAGTAGAAATAGGTGTATGTACTGGTCCCAGTCTCGCTGATGTTCGGAGACAACTTTTGAGAGATACCTTCCCATGGTTCGGTTCATTCGCTCCACCATGCCACCCGACTGAGGGTGAAGAGGAGTCGTCCTTGTCTTTCGGATCCCCAAAGCCTCACACACTCCAGTGAATACAGCCGACTCGAAGTTTCGCCCTTGATCGGAGTGTAGTTCCATAGGAACCCCGAACCGACTGACAAATTCCTTCACCAACACGTCCGCGACAGTGGAAGCTTCTTGATTGGGAAGCGCATAGGCTTCAGCCCATTTACTGAAGTAGTCCATTGCTACTAGAATAAATTTATTTCCACTGTCGGTGATGGGAAAGGGGCCCGCTACATCAATGGCAATCCGCTCGAATGGAGCGCCCACATTGTACTTTCTCATCGGGGCCTTACTCTTTTTCAGTGGGCCGTTGGATGCCGCACAAGTCGTACATCGCCGACACCAGTCCAACACATCATTCTTCAGATTAGCCCAATAGAAACGGTCTCGTACTTTTTCCAAGGTCCGGTGGACTCCCAGGTGGCCTCCCGATGTCCCATTGTGGAGCTCCCTTAAAACATCCGGCACTCTCCTCCGAGGAACAACTAGTTGAAGCCTACGGCTCCCCCCATCCACAGACTCCACTGCCCTCTTCAACAGGCCATTATCTATCAGCATGGAATCCCATTGTGCCCAGTAGGTTTTCACAGTCTTCGAAAGCGGTGAAACCTCCTGCCACGATGGCCTCCCTTTATCGGACTGTTTCCAGTTGAACAGATATTTCAAATCAGGGTCTTCTTTCTGCTCCTTCTGCAGTGCTGTAGGCTCCCAAGCGTTGTCAACTACAGTAGACCTTTTGACAGTTGCTGTCCTCTGTTCCTGTCCTTTTTCAGAAACCTTGGAGCTGCACTTGCTGCGTGGATGACCTAGCTGTCCACAGCCCCAACAGCGAATTTCCCTTTTCCTAGACTTTAAAGCTTCCAAAACTTTCTTTACGATTTCCTCAACAGAAAATGCAGGTTCTGGCTCAGCAGCGCGGACTCGGGCCTGACCACGGACAGACTGCCTAACAGCCTCGAACTCTAAAGCCTGAGTCAGAGCATCACTGAGAGTCTTAGGCCTAGCGAGCTTCACGGCCTGTTGAGTTTCAGGCTCCCGTAGACCGTCCAGAAATTTGTCGACTGCCAGGCTCTCGTAAACCTCGTCTGTCACTGAGGGGTAAGCATTCCGGACCAGCCGGGCGATGTCAGCCTCGAATTCCTGGAGGGACTCACTGGGTTTCTGAGCCCTGCCCCTCAGCTGGAAGCGGTATAGCTGTTCCATGTGACGGTGACCGAAGCGCATTTCCAACCTTCTCAAGAGCTCGGGATAATTACGTCGCTCCGATATCGGCATCGTCTGTAGGACGCCCAATGCATCGCCCCTTAGCGACAAACATAAGACGGAAGCTTTGGTTTCCAGAGACCACCCGTGGACCATTGCTGCTGTATCAAAAAGAGTCATGAAGTCCTCCCATGGCATTTTCCCGTCGAAGGTTGGAACGGCAGGATGTGTGGCCGATGTCCCAAAAGGCGGTTGCTGTGGAGGAACTACCTTGTCGTCCTGCCCGCACTCCGTAGAAACAGCTCCGACACCACTAGTAGCCATGGGTGTGTCGACATTAAAAGCACTTAATCTTACTCTTATATAACTTTCTATCTTATTTTCTAGTTCACACTGCACAACCTTTAGTTTCTCATTAAACTCACTAACTTTATCTTCTAAGTTACTAACATTATTTTCTAATTTACCAAAATTATTTTCTAAATTGCCAACTTTACTTTCTAATTTATCAGAAAACTCTTGAACTTTTCCCAATACTTCAGTTTTCAAATTAGTATTACTTCCTAAAACTTCAGCTTTCAAACTATTATTACTTTCTAAGACCTCACTTAACATTTTGTTAACATCAAAGCATACAAAAAGCACATTTTCTGGATCCTCTCCTCCATTTAACAATGCTTGCCGCAGCCTCTGCTGCAAAACAGATTTATTGCCAGAGGTATCCAGATCACGTTCTTCCAACTCTCTTTTTAAGTCTACAACTTTTAGATCTAATAGCTTAACAGACCTAGCAGCCATATTCAACTATTTACTATTCAAAAATAACAATGTCGCAATAAATAAATAGGTCTTAATGAAAAATGAATTACAAGAACAATATAATGCAAAACAATTAGTCTACGACAATAGTTAGTACAAATAAAATGTATAGGCCTACTTCCTACAAATAACAAATGAAATCGCCAAAAATATCCCACTTCTGACACCAAATTGTTACGTATCTAGGGTTCTTAAATAAATGAATGAATGGCGATTTCTGATTTAAACTAACTATTTATTAACAATATCTAATTACAATAAAATAAAGTAATAGCTAAGTTCTAAACAATTTTTTTACACTTACTGATTTAACAAAGAGGAATCTATAATCTAATAACAAGTCCTCAATGTCCTAACACTATTACTTACAAATAACAATACGACAATAATTCTAAATGTCCTGTCACACTAACTTCCCGATAGAGCACTGTCACGGTTACTGTCACACTATCTTCTCGATAGATCACTGTCACGGTTACTGTCACACTATCTTCTCGATAGATCACTGTCACGGTTACTGTCACACTTTCAATTCACTGCTCCAAAACCAGACTGACTCACTGATCAGGCGAGTCCCTTATATAGGGATACCCCACCTTCTCGAAGGTTCCGGTGACTAGAAGAAAGGCCCAGCGATGGCGGGGAGGCGACTTTCCAGAAACATGGAGAACATTCTTCACGGGGCAGGAGGGTAGGCGCGGCGGGGTAAGGAGGGAACCAATCATATTCGAGGCGCCCTCTCACAAAGGCAGAGGGTGGAGCACCTTTGCCCCTCTCCTTGCTAAACCGGTCGTCTATTGTTGCAGCCCGCGACAATACTGTTCACACTGTGTGGTACACTGTTACGACTACCACCGACTCCTCAGCTCAGTTATTGCCAGTATATATATATATATATATATATATATAGTGACAATGTAAATGGAATATTCAATTCTGTGCTTGGAGTGCAAATTAAGAAGTCTAGACGGATTGTTCGTAGGCGAATAAATAGTGGAAGATAGTTTTGAGCTTATCTCATTTTAAGTACTGTATAGTAATAGTATTAGTGTGGATATATTTACTGATTACACTATGAACACCAAGATGTTACAAAGTTTTTTAGTACAATTTCATGTTAGAACCTCCATTCAATAAACTGATTAGCTTGTTAATACATGGCATCACCAAGAAAATTACTCTTGTAAGATTGGCCAGAAGAAAGCTAATCATGTGAAGTTTCTATTGAAAAGGATAATTATATGATATTAAAAAATATCATAAATTTAAATAATTTGCCATGCATTCAAATTACACTTGACTGAGCTGCGCTAGCGGTCCTCCAAGAATTGTGGTATGTAGACACTTCTGCGATAGTCGGTAGTGTGCACCCGGCCTAACTTTGTACTGGCGGAACGGCCACGCGCCACTGGTCTGAAATGACAAAACTGTGAGCAATAATTTGCTGTTAAACTTAAAATAAGTAAGCAATAAAATAATTTCTTGTGGATGGATGACAGTTTGATTCATTGTCAGTGGGAAAATGGTGTGACGATTCATTTTATGGACTTATTTCGTGTACATCCAGCTCTAAGGAGTTACAACTGTCAAGATTATAAAATTAGAAACAAAAAAAAAAAATGCAATACTTGGTACAGCATTGCTTTGGACACAGTAAAAGTGGAAACATTTTATATGTTTTATTGGGCAATTCAACGTCTTTTGAAAAAGAAGAATGGTTCAGGATTTTTTCTCAATGGTGTGTCCAATCATACATAAAATCTTAAAGTGTTAAAGTGTTCACTTGTCATTCGCAAGAAGGTTTTGAAACTGCCATGGCATTTTATGTTTTAGTCAGCGTTTAAGAGTCACCCGTTTCACCCATTTATCAAAACTAGACGTATGTATTCAAAATATCAAAAGCAAACCCAATGCGCAATATGATAACGTTTTAAAATGACACCTCATACCCAACTTTTGGTCAATAAATAACGAAAAAATATGGATTCATAAATAATGAATCCAACATGGCCAACAACAGACTCTTCAGTCTGATAGTGGTTCACTCCCACAATATCTTTGCCTAAATAACATTTGGCTAAACACATCTAATAATGTTATATATGGCAAATGTTATACAACATACTTTGCTAGGCCTACTGAGTGTAAACGCGGCTTAACCATTAGGCCTATACAGTCAGTTTGAGTGGATATTGTTCATGTTTACTCCTAATTGTACGAACGTGGTTACCTGTCTTCAAATTTACGGATCGTCCATCTAAGACTGAGTCTGGGAAATAATTGTAGTCAGTTTTGAAATGTCTTTATCAGTAGTCAATTTCTCTACGGCAAAATGTATTCATCTGTAAAAGTACCCTTGAAATTTAACAAAAGAGTGGCCAATTTTATGGAATCGTTTTGTTAGTAGCCGAGTTTATGAGTCAAAATGTACCTTAATTCGTCATTTACTTTGAATTTAACATCAAATAAAGGTTCCGGACTGGAAAGTAAATGTTTTAAGGTTTAACTACCCGCCTAAGGCTATACATTTTTCTTCTTTTCTTCTTTATATATATAAAGTTCGATTTTAAGATGCGGATTTAGATTTGTTTCATAAGTCTTACTTAATATAGGCGGCAGGTCCATTTAGTTCCAAATATATGTCACATGATTACCACTACTCTACACATTTAATTATATAATGAATGGATCCACACGAAATGTCTTGTACTAGGAAGAAGGTGAGATATATTTCATATATATACAGAGTGGATTCATTCATCACAGAGTTGATTCATTCAGCACAGAGCGGATTCATTCGGCACAGATTGGATTCATTCATCACAGAGCCGTTTCATTCATCACAGAGTGGATTCATTCCCAACAGAGCCGATTCATTCGCACAGAGCGGATCCATTCAGCACAGAGTGCATTCATTCATCACAGAGTGGATTCATTCATCACAGTGGATTCATTCTTCACAGAGTGTATTCATTCATGACAGTGATGATTTATTAATCACAGAGCTGATTCATTCAGCACAGAGTGGATTCATTCATCACAGAGTGGATTTATTCATCACAGAGTGTATTCATTCATGACAGTGTGGATTCATTAATCACAGAGCTGATTCATATATCACAGTATGGACTAATTCATCACAGAGCGGATTCATTCATCGCAGAACGGATTTATTCAGTACAGGGTGGATTTATTCATAACAGAGCGGATTCATTCATCACAGAGCGGATTCATTCATCACAGTGTGGATTTATTCATCACAGTGTGGATTCATTCATTACGGAGTGCATTCATTCAGCACAGAGCGGATTCATACATCACAGAGTGGGTTCATTCAGCACAGAGCGGAGTCATTAATCACAGAGTGGATTCATTCAGCACAGAGCGGAGTCATTAATCACAGAGTGGATTCATTCAGCACAGAGCGGAGTCATTAATCACAGAGTGGATTCATTCAGCACAGTGTGGATTTATTCATCACATAGTGGATTCATTCAGCACAGAGTGGATCGTTTTATAGCTTAAGGGCCAAGGACAGTAGGAAAAATATCAGGAACATGAAAAATTGCGTGAGCTTCACCCCACTTGCTCTGAGAGATCCAACGATGTTCTGTACGTCTTAGGGAATGGCGATATTGTATCGCAGAGAGTATCGCAGAGTGTTTTAAATTGGTTATGTATTATATCGAATATGATTATTTTTATTATTATTATTTGTGTTTTGAAGAAAATCGAGTCATCAATATAAGCTGGTTGGTATTAGTTTTTATTTCCTAAAATTATCTCTTCGCCTATGTAAGGCATGGTAGTAGATACCATCATTCTTTTGTAAATAACATTTTAACACTACAGTTTGTTGGATTTTATTTCTAGCACAGCTGTGATCTAAGTTCAGCGTTTCTACAGTTGAAATGGATTGCTATGGTAATCTTCGTTGAGTGGTGAGTCAGTATACTGGTGGTGTTCTTAGAACTAGTTCTCATTCATACAACTGCCTTAATATAACTAAACAAATTATTAAAAAGGAATTTGTCTAAAACAACTGTTTCAACTATGACATTTTACACTTTTATGAAAATCATTTTTACTGACGTTAATTGTGATAGGTTTCCAAAATAAAAATCAATACATAAGAGAGCAATAGACGGAATACAGCTAAATTTTGTTTCAGTTAATTCTATTTTATTTGTTAACATGGGTATGAAGAGTTAGGTGTCTGCAAAAGAATAAAATATTGGAGCTTGTTATCTAACTATGTAGGCTAATATTAAAAAATTAGAAAATGAAACTTGAAGACGATCGCGTGAGACAAATGCATACGCTAAGAACAATGTCAACCAAGCAGTAACGCAGCTATAATACTTCAACATAAACTATCGATGGCATTGAACAACCGCAGAATCCATGCAATTAATGTTGGATATTTCTGGGTAAAAGAAATAATAAAAGAATATTCCTTCATAGCAGATTAATTGTAATGTTTTTATATAAATACATTTGTATATTTGTTAGTTTTAACTGAGTATAAAATTTATATGGACTGGATCGATTAATGCATTTTCCAGTCTATATAAATTTGGACTGGAGACATGATTTATCGGAGGAACAACTGATTATTTTATTAATGACTCTGCTCAACCCAAGAACCCTGAAAGAAACCAGCAACACATGGAAAATGAGTATTGTTTTTATTTTGGTTAATAAAAACCTAGACCGGAGCCGAGGCAATGAAGTCGTCTATATTGGACCGCATACTCTGACCACGGCGCCTAGCTCGTGCTAGAGGAAGTGGTGGAGTCAGACAGTAGCTGGAGTAGGAGAAAGGCTGTGGGTAAGGAGAATCAGTGTGCCATTTCATGGAATAGGAAACTGCGAAACCTCTGAGTCAAACGGATGATTCACTATAAACAGAAGATTTAACGCAAGGTCACACAAGGTTGTGTAGCTATCATTCAAGCTCTTATTCTCATGAATTGCGCTAACTTTTTAAATAACTAGGGGACACGCCTGCACAATTTACGTACCAACCCTATCGGTCGCTACGCTCGTGTAAATCCACCCGTCCGTGCCCACCCATACAAGTACAGTGGTAACGGACCGACCAACAAATATACCTTCATATACATAATATCAAGTGAGGATGGGCCTTCAAAAACACAATGTCACGAACGTGCCAGGCACACCTAGCTTTGTTCTTGACCTCGTACAATTGACCCGCCATCGCACCATGGGAAACTCAATTTATATTCATCAGCCCACCATTTTGTTGAAGACGTTAAGTAATTTAGTTTCATTACTTATTTCCCTCGGATTCCTAAACCGATGAGCCTGTTGGCATTGGAAACTGGTTAAGCATGTTTTCCCTATAGATTGACTAATCTACCAATTCTTCTAGGGCGTACGTAATGAATGATCCGTTATCATTGACTCACGATGATGGGTCAACAGAGAATTACTCTTTTTAGAAGAAGGCCACCATTTGAAAAAAGACCCGGATGCTACACTTGTCCTATCCAACTTAATCTAACTTGACCTAACTTATCATTACCCATAACCTAACATATCCTAATTCAACACACATTCAGATAGATTGTTTTCCAAAGTTAACATATGTATATTGCATAGGAAATAGTGTAAAAGTTGTGGCCTCTTTCTAACATAAAGGCCCAAACTACTAGTGCCTCTAAGCATATAAGTTATGTGTGTTTCACTACATTAAGCAGGCCGAACTATGTATTGGAATAGGCTATAGAGTTTTTGAATCTAAATTTACCGGTGACAACCGCGTCAAGATACTATCTACAATATTTACAAGATGACCAGACGTTTTGCCCATACGTCTGGTCATCTTGATGTGGCATCCTCTCCTCTGAGACCACTGAGGATGCAACATCACGGTATGGGCGAAACGTCTGGTCATCTTGTAAATATTGTAGATAGTACCTTGACTCGGTTGTCACCGGAAAATGTAGATTCTAGTTATGACACCGGCCGCTTAAGCCTAAGTTCTAAGATTATAGAGTATTTCTTTAAAATCCAATAGTTTGTGACCCACAGATCTTCTTTTGTTAATGGGCAATTCATTAATTAATTATAGTTTCTACGCAAATGTCAATAATTAATTACACATTTTCTTTTTCACATTGTCTTATAAATTTTTTTTAAAGACTGTGGTAACATTTAAACTTAATATTTTCAACAATATATGGCAAGAATTATAATGTTCTTATCAGTTTTGCCTAAGAAGCAAATACGGTAGTGTTCAAAGTATTTTTGGTTTACGAACAGAATGTCGCCAACCGCAAGACTTCAGAACACTTGACGCACCCAAAAGTAACCATTGCACATCAATTAATCTGTACCATTCTTGGACTTCTTGGAAAAATGTTAAGGTTGTAACTGTTGTATTATAAAAAATATCTTTATAATTGATTCCATAATGAACATCATAATGATAGTACATTGTGAGATAACCACAAACCAAGCTAAAAAAGGAAATATGCCTTTGGCAGGACAATCTAAAATGTTGTTTTCAGGAGAGAAAACATTAATGATTGTTCTATCTATGTAATCATGCAGTAAATGATAGTTTTAACTAAACCTGCCCCCTATATGGTCGGCAGTAATCGTTGAATACATGGAAATTACTCATAAAACTACCCACCTGTGAGCTGTACTGTGAAGGCTTCCTTTCTAGCCATCCTTGAAAAATTGATAATAAGTGATATTGGTCGATAAGTGATAGATATTTTCTGAGCTGTAGAGTAGCAGAGTGGAACAGGTGGTTGTGATTGTTGGAATTTTTCACGTGGGCGAACCGGCAAACCACTCCCGCAACGACAGTCAACTCGGGGTGTGAACCCAAGGCATTTGGCTCGTTCTGGAGCTCATTTTAAAAAACAGGTAGGTCAGCAATCAGGCGGCCGTAGAAGAGACTAAAGGCTGGATACGCATCCGCAACTTGCATTTATATATCTGTACAGCGAACAATCTGGTATGATTCCATTGTCATTCAAGAGAATTTTTAATGCATTTCAATATTTAGCAAATAGATGATTAATTCTATAATAATTATTAGGGCCTAACATTAGCTCAGTCCATGATTGTTAGTGAGCTTGTTCTTAAAAACCCATCTTACATTATTTAATGTATTATTTTATATCATTAGTAACATTTATTTACTGAAACTGAAACATTTTATTCGGTAAATAAAGCATGATGATTTATATTTCATATAAAAAGCTGAAGAAAATCACACGTTTTTTGTATTCTATAAGTACAATATTATAACTTAATAATACGTTTGAACACGTTTTCAATGTTTATTAAGCATCTGATTGACATATTGTTATAATCTTACTTTTGTTTTATTTACGATTTTGATTTTGCATAGCCTAAAAAAATGTGTTTCTTTCTTGAGAATCGGCGCAATGGAAACTATAAGTCTGCTTTATTTCTGTTCGTGCTAATTGCATTATCTGCAGTATACAGAGTGTACGATCAAATTGTAGAGGATGTGAAAAAACTGAAGTCCAAAACTGAAGATATAGCACAACTAGATAAAACAGCGAAAAATTTTAAAAACTCTATGGACCGTATTAAAGAAGAGCTTAGAGACTTTGAAACTGAAATTAAACGATTAAAACTCGAAATTCTGTTGAATAAGATGGATAAAACAGGACTTGTCGACTTTGCTTATGGTGGAAGAGTTCTTTCCATTGGGAACACGCAGACGTACGAGACACAAGGAATGGAGTTGTTAGGCCTTATAAGACTTTGTGGACAAAGGTATCTGGAAGGAAGGATTCTGGAGAGTTCCGTGATGCCTGGAGACTGCTGGCCAATCAGCGGTCGTGAAGGCAACGCCGTCATCCAACTGATAGATGAGATTGTCGTGACAAAAGTGTCCATGGAGCACGTGTCCAAGGCACTGCTACCGAACTCCACCATCAACTCCGCACCTAAGGACTTCACCCTCTGGGGACTTTACGACGTCGACGACAAGGACACTGCACATTTCTTCGGCCAGTTCACCTACGACAGCTCCGGGCCCGAGGTGCAAACATTTCCAATTCAAAACCCTAGCTCCAGAATGTATAGAATTGTTGAATTCAAAATTCACTCAAACCATGGTAATCCAGATTTTACTTGTATCTATAGAGTAAGAGTTCATGGTCATAAATAAATGTATAAGTAATATGTTTATTTTAATTGGAAACACGCAAGGAAATTAAAACGCGTGTAAATAATAGGCCCACGTGGCTCAGAATCTAATTTGAAACACCAACACTATTTATGCGTTTTTTAAGATGGCTGACTCCCCCAGCGAAGAACACCAAAAACATGTTACTATTTCAATATTTCGGTCCATAATAATAGTTGTACAGTAACAATTGAAGTCATTTGGAAGGTGAAGACCTATTATAGTGGACCATAAATTATTGATTTTTTTAAAATTTTTATTTTATTCAGTATTTGTAGACTTTTATCACGGTTAAATAGGTACTGTAGTACTTAAATACCATTCTTGATGATTTTACATTACAACAATCACAATATCAACTTATGTTCCACTATAATGGACCTTTAATAATCATTAAGTTTTCACTATAATCCACTATAAATAATAAACACAAACCGTACACATTTGAAATAGAAAAGCATATTTTGGATCGCTGACGGTAAAATTGCATTGCTTCTGTAGGGATGTCTGGGCTTGTCGACTTCCCAGCGGTGGCTTGGCAGTGAAACGGCCAGTCTGCAGAGGCTGTCGGCCATGTTTTTTGCCATTATGTTATTTAAGATCAATGTTATTTTCGAACCGGACATATGATCGCGCGTATCCAAATTAAACAGTTATTTTTAAACAGATTTTTCAAACAAATTGCATTTGAGCAAGAATTAAATTGCACGTTGGAATTGCTTTGCGAATTCCTTATTAATACTATAGAAAAAAGTAAAAAACATTTAGTTTGAAGTTTTTATTCTCACCTATTTTTCAAAACTAGGCGTATGTAGGCTAATCAAAATATCATATCAACCCCAATGCAGGCCCGGATTACCCATAAGGCCAACCTAGGCCATGGCCTAGGGCGCAAGCTTGCGGGGGGCGCAGGGCAAGGGATGGCAAAAAAATATTGTATATTTTTATTTTCCTAGACGAGCGTCAGAAGCGAGCGTCCGGCGCTGCCTTGAAATAGAAGTGAAGTGAGGGTTGGGTGGGGGGGGGGGTGGCCGCTGAATGGCTCACGATCACGTGTCACTGCTATCCCACCGAACCCACGCCCTCTGTGAACAGTAGTCAGTAACAAGCTATCAAGTGCGTGTGGTGTGAGGTTAGGTTATCGTGTGATTTTGTTGTGCATTACGAAGTATTCTTCTTGTTGGGTTTTACCCAAGGTAAGTTTTTAAAACAATTCATAATATACCTTATTTATATAATTTGGTTATTGAGTGATGAGAACGAAGTTTTCACCTGCACCTGCTGTGCCTAACCTCCTGCTTCTGGTACAGCGCCACTGTGTCTTGTGTCATTTATAAAAAAAGTTACAAATACATTTTGTGGCTAAAACTGCGAAAAACAATAGTTTGAAATTAAATATTGATGTACCGAGATTAATTGCTTTGCCTAAAAGGGTTTAAACGTTATTAGATGAGCGAACGAAGTGAGCGAAATCCTATCCCTCAAGTACAGTAGGGATAAAAAAGTTACATGTGAGTCTACCGTCTACGTTCAATTTGTTCATTGTTAAGCGTCTTCGCCTGTAGTTCGAAAATTCTAGGTTCGATCCCTGCCATGGACAGTTAGTTTTTTACAAATCATTAGGGATGGACACGAAACGAAACGAAACGAAACTTTGATAGTTTCGTTTCGGTTTCATAAAATGAATTAGATAAGTGCGTGTGACTTTATTGCATGTTTGTATGCGAGCATTTAAAAAAAAAAAAAAAAAAAAAAACAATAAATATGTATAGTTTGACTTAGTTTTTGTGACACAAGTGTTTTAAGATTTAAAAAACAAAATAAAAAATCCCACTCGGACCAAGCCTAAGGTAGATTTCTCGAATCGACGAAACCGAAATAGTTTCGGTTTCGTGTCCATCCCTACAAATCATTAGGTTTTTTATATTTCTTTTAATAATTTATAATATTATATAGTATAATACTATTAAGTTATAATTATATAATAGCTATATAATATATAACTATTATTTAGAATTATTACATTTATATAATATTTATAATTATAATAGTTATAAAATCAGTCTTTGATGAATTTATCAAATTTGTGCCTCAGTTTTGCCAACTAAAAAATAATACTGTACTGTGCGTTTATTATGTATGAGTTAGGTAGTCGGTCAGTTTGGACAGGACGAAGCCAAATAGAGTACAGTAAATGAAAATATGAATACATTACATTTAAAGTCAAATCAGTTCCAATTTCTTGTTATATGTGGTACTAATAATGTCGTGGTTTTTATGCAGGTATTAAAATGAGCCAACCAAAAAAACGCCCATCTGGGGCTGAATTCAGAAAAAGAGCTAAATTGAAAACAGAGGAGAGCAAGAAGTTCTCTGGGACAATGAAAAATTGGCTGTCTAAAGAACAAGATAAGACCCAAACCAAAAAAGATGACGGTTTATTTTTGGACACCAGTACTCCTAGTACTGCTAGTACCTCTGTTCATATGCAGTCTTTTACTTCAGGGACAGAAACGGAACCGGACACAAGATCTTTAGCATTTGAATCCGAACCACAGAGAGACCCCGACCCTGAGAGCCCTTCCAATAGCATTGATAAGCCAACACCACTAGAACATGAACCTGAAATTGAACCATTTTGTTTTGATCCTAGTACTGCTAGTACCTCTGTTCATATGCAGTCTTTTACTTCAGGGACAGAAACGGAACCGGACACAAGATCTTTAGCATTTGAATCCGAACCACAGAGAGACCCCGACCCTGAGAGCCCTTCCAATAGCATTGATAAGCCAACACCACTAGAACATGAACCTGAAATTGAACCATTTTGTTTTGATCCTAGTACTGCTAGTACCTCTGTTCATATGCAGTCTTTTACTTCAGGGACAGAAACGGAACCGGACACAAGATCTTTAGCATTTGAATCCGAACCACAGAGAGACCCCGACCCTGAGAGCCCTTCCAATAGCATTGATAAGCCAACACCACTAGAACATGAACCTGAAATTGAACCATTTTGTTTTGATCACGATCCAGCAAACTGGGTTGTAAATAATGAACTACGTGATTATGTGTCTCAACATGGGATAATTCAAAATAAAGGAGGGAATTTCTCAAAGGCAAAGAAGGAATATGGCAACCGTTTTTGGAGTTTTTCAAGTACACATTTTTATAGACATTTAGCAAATGGGGAAAAACAAAATAGAGCATGGCTCGTCTACTCTGAAAGCAAATGTTCAGTTTTTTGTGGCCCTTGCCGTCTTTTCCATTCAGAATCTCAGTCGGAATCATCTTTCGTGAAAAATGGCTTTAGTGACTGGAAAAATGTTACAGCAAGGCTAAAAGAGCATGAAAACTCAGTTTCACACAAAAACAATACAATCACTTTAAAAGAGAGAGGAGAGAAACTAGGAAAGGTTAATTCCCAATTGACTGAAATGATTGATCAAGAAATGAATTACTGGCAAATGCTACTTCAAAGAGTGGTTGTGGTCATAAAAGCTCTAGCTTCACGAGGATTGCCATTTAGGGGGTCAACAGAGTTATTTGGTTCCAACTCGAATGGAAACTACATGATGTTACTAGAAGTTCTTGCTGAATTTGATCCCTTTTTGCGTGAACATATCAGAAAGTATGGAAACCCTGGCAAAGGACATATTTCCTATCTTTCGTCCACTATTTGTGATGAGTTTATTGAACTCCTTGGCAAGAAAGTTACAGACTATATAATAGAGGAGGCTAAAAGCTCTCAGTATTTTTCATTGATTGTCGATTCAACGCCTGATATTTCCCACGTAGACCAACTATCATTTGTAATACGCTATGTGAAACAAAATGGAGAGCCTGTTGAAAGATTTCTCAAGTTTTTACCACATATTGGACATAAGGCTCTTGACATGTTTAACTCTGTGATTGACACTCTGCAGCGTTACGGTCTGGACATACAAAAGTGCCGCGGGCAATCCTACGATAACGCTTCGAACATGTCTGGAATATATTCAGGACTACAGGCTAGAATTCTTGATGTCAGTCCACTTGCATCATATATCCCGTGTGCAGGACACTCTCTAAACCTAGTTGGGACTCACGCCGTAGATTCTTGTATTGAGGCAGTGTCACTATTTACTCTGCTTCAAGAGCTGTATAATTTTTTTTCTAGCTCTACACATAGATGGGCGGTGTTAAATAATTGCAAAAACACGACACTAACAACCAAAAGCCTTTCCACAACAAGATGGTCTGCTAGACATGACGCTTTAAGAGCCTTACAAGAAGAATGGCCTGCAATTATCAGAGCTCTAGAAATATTGGAAAGTGACACAGATCAGAAGGCTAACACTCGAGCAGAAGCTAAAGGCCTCCTAAGCAGATTGAACCGCTTGGAAACAGCTATAATGGTCAAGTTATGGGGTACTATTCTTTTCAGGCTCAATAAGGTTAACAAATATGTGCAAAATGAAGACACTGATGCATTGGCCGTAACAGAAGTTTTCAACTCACTGATATCCTTCTTTGAAGAGCTCAGAAATCAGTTTGATATTTATGAAAACAAAGCACTTGATGTTAGTGAAACCAAAGTTTATGAGCTTGATAACAGACGTAAGAAAACAAGAAAACTTCAAGATGATGAGACTCGAGATGGGGAAGTTTCCTTTACTACTGGAAGAGACAGCTTTAGAGTTAACACATTTATTCCGATAATTGATAAAGTTAAACAAGAACTTACAGCAAGAATGCATGCCTATGAGGAATTTGTTACAAGGTTTGTTGCAATAATAAAACTCTCACATCTCACGACAGAAGAAATTGAAGTTGAGGTTAACAAACTTCTCAGTGTATTTGAAAATGATTTAGAGCCGGCAATCTTTGATGAACTTGTCCACCTGAGGTCGCACATGTCATCAAACAAAATGGAAAATAAAAAGCCGTTGTCTTTGTACAAGTGGATCATAGGAAACAAATTGGAAGATATTTATCCAAATGTAGAAATTGTGCTAAGAATGTTTATTTGTACTCCAGTAACAAACGCATCAGCCGAGAGGTAAGTCAAACAATAACAAACTTTTTACTTTGTATTACAATTTCAATGCTCAAGATTTTAATATAAACTAAAATAACGTAAACAAATACTAAACAAAGTCTACTTTGTCAGCTTCTTGGGATCACACACAGGTTTTCATGGGAAAGTAAGATTCCACAAATTACTCTAACTTTTTAATATACTACGTAATACGTGTTTTTATGAATCTTTAATCACTTCATAAAATTGAATAGTCTACTTTTTTATTGCTTTGTTTTCTGTATAATTTTTTTTTATAAGTGTCACAATTTAATTGTATTTTTAGGTCATTTTCCTGCTTAAAAAGGATCAAGGAATACCATAGGTCAAACATGACCCAAACAAAGCTCAACTCTCTCGCTCTCCTCAATATTGAAAATGATGTAACGAAAACATTGGATTTCACCAACACCATCCAATCGTTTGCCTGGGCCAAAGCCAGAAAGAGGAAATTTTAAAACGATGTTAAAAGTCATTTCGTTAGTAAATACCGTGTTGTGTTAATAAATGTACTTACTTAATTATACAGTATTGTTTGTGTTATTTAAGTAGTGTTTTCAACATATCCTTTTCTGTATTTCCTTTTCACACATTTGGGAATATCGCTATTATTGACTGATTGATTTAAATTATTTTCTCGCAAATGAATGTGTAAGATGACTGATAATCTAGGCCTAAATAAATAAATAATAAACGAGATATTTGTAATCTCCAACACAATTTTTTTTCAGTTTTGCCGGAAAGGTAGGGCGCACCATTTAATATGCCGAAAATGCCCCCCCCCCCCGAACGTCTGCCGGGAGGGGGCGTAATGTAGAACTCTGGCCTAGGGCGCAAATAGTTGCTAATCCGGGCCTGCCCCAATGCGCAATAGGGTTACGTTTAAAATAACTCCTCATTGGCCTACACAACTTTTGCTCAATAAATGACGAAAGGATTCGCAAATAACATTGTTCTTACGGGATTAAGACCAACATGGCCGACAGCCTCTGTACTCTTTTAAAGAGAGTATGAACAACCCCACGAGTGAGGATGATCTGTGTAAGTTGGTTACTAGCTGAATTTACTGATGCACAGGCAGGGTCAAAAGATAGGGAACCAAAGGACCAACGGCTTTACTTTTAATCCGAATTTTGTAGTATCCATTGGTCTGAATTTCAGCCAAATGACCAGCCTGATACTTATACAACCCCCGCACCCCGGCCACCACCCATCACGGACAACCCAGGCTTTTATAGTATTGTCCATTTTAATGGCAACTATAGAGCGGTCACCTAATCGATGTATACTACTACTCCAACTGGATCGCGCACTCCGTTCTGTGGTCGTGGATGCTAGCCGGTTCGCTGCTCTACCCCCACCACAGTACTGGTGCCCATCGATGTATACTACTCTAACTGGATCACGCATTCCATTCTGTGGATGCTAGCCGGTTCGCTGCTCTACCCCCACCATAGTTCAGTATGGAGCCCAGTGATGTACAACTGCCTGGAACTGTTTTGCTAATATAACTATGTCAGTATTAAGTGTGCAGTTGAAGAAACCTCTCAGAGCAGTTTATGATTCATAAACAATTAATTACAGAGGACCCACAGAAGGGACATACAGTATATATGCTACTGTGGTGGGAGAACTTTCCCCTTACCCCTGATGCCGTTCTGCGCTAAGTTTCGCCCGCTCCGTAAGAGATCCAGCTAGAGTACAGTATACATCAAATGTTGCACCCATGTTACGGTGAGTTACTAAACCATTCTGCGTTGTTTAGTACTATCCCATATATGGTGTTTACTACTGTATTTATAGTGAGTTACAGTGAAGACATTATGATTATTTAAGGTACATTCCATAATGTAAATATTATAAGTTTAATTAAAAATTAGCTACTATAAAGCGTTTGTTATTTAAGGCGATAAACATTCAAAGAAGTAGGCCTAAATCCTTTATAGCAAAGCCTAATTTGTACCTAAATAATAATTCAATAATTTGCTGTCGTTAAGATTCTCATTAGGCCTATACTGCATTTATCTAAAAACCAAGACTTAAATCTCACACAAAGTGTCTTTAATAAACCACATGCCTTAGTGAAGAAATCTACTTAGGCTCATGAATAACATTTTTAAATATTTCTCAAATTAAAAAATTAAAATCTAATTGCAAAGAAGGGCGTTGATGTACTTTATATACAGTATTAATACTATACAAATGTATAATACTTCGTATGTTCTTAGAAAACCAAATCGGTTAGCTGATAGGCATATATATTTTCAATTGATAGATCATTAACTAAATACATTCATTTTAAATGTATACTCTTAGAACATTTAAATAATACGACAGTACTAGGTCTGTTGAACGGTCAGCGACCTGGAACAGTCTTGTTTACACTACAACATCCACGCTGTCACTGTTGTTGGTATTTCAGTTAAGTCATTTGACCGAAGACAAATAGAAAGACATTACAACTATGTTGATTGTTGACAGTGATGATATCCTAAGTTTTTTAAGAGTAGTTGGGTAATTTTTTTTAACATTACAATGTGAATAACAAAGTAGCGTAAACACCCTAAATATGGATAAATATTCTGTAACAACTTTTGAAAGGGATCAGCTGATAACCATCAGATGTTAATTTGTAATTTGATAAATGAAAATTTCTAAGGAGTAGTTGGCCTTAGTTTTGTAACAGTTTATACATTAACACATTTACATTCATTCAAAATTCATTTTCAGTTATATATTGGTGATTTGCGTCTTAGGAATAAAAAATAGTCTGCCCAATGGGGACGAATATTTAAGGAAATTCGATTATTTCAGTAATTGTATTTTATTCTTAAAACAGATAGTACTGATGTCCCTCTCGGTTAGTATTTCGTACGTATGTGATTGACACATATTTGACAGTTTTGGTCTTACTCAGTGAGAGTGGCACTGATAATCTCTGTGCTTCAGATAGTACTGACGCCCCTCTCTGTTAGTATTTTGTACTCTATGATCCGTGGTTGACACATACTTGACAGTTTTGGTCTTACTCAGTGAGAGTGGCACAGATAATCTCTGTGCTTCAGATAGTACTCTATGATCCGTGGTTGACACATACTTGACAGTTTTGGTCTTACTCAGTGAGAGTGGCACAGATAATCTCTGTGCTTCAGATAGTACTGACGCCCCTCTCTGTTAGTATTTTGTACTCTATGATCCGTGGTTGACACATACTTGACAGTTTTGGTCTTACTCAGTGAGAGTGGCACAGATAATCTCTGTGCTTCAGATAGTACTGACACCCCTCTCTGTTAGTATTTTGTACTCTATGTTGCGTGGTTGACTCATACTTGTCAGTTTTGGTCTTACTCAGTGAGAGTGGCACAGATAATCTCTGTACTTCAGATAGTACTGACGCCCCTCTCTGTTAGTATTTTGTACTCTATGTTCCGTGGTTGACACATACTTGACAGTTTTGGTCTTACTCAGTGAGAGTGGCACAGATAATCTCTGTGCTTCAGATAGTACTGACGCCCCTCTCTGTTAGTATTTTGTACTCTATGTTCCGTGGTTGACACATACTTGACAGTTTTTGTCTTCCTCAGTGAGAGTGGCACAGATAATCTCTGTGCTTCAGATAGTACTGACGCCCCTCTCTGTTAGTATTTTGTACTCTATGTTCCGTGGTTGACACATACTTGACAGTTTTTGTCTTCCTCAGTGAGAGTGGCACAGATAATCTCTGTGCTTCAGATAGTACTGACGCCCCTCTCTGTTAGTTTTTCGTACTCTATTTTATGTGGTTGACACATACTTGACAGTTTTGGTCTTACTCAGTGAGAGTGGCACAGATTATCTCTGTTCTTCAAATAATACTGATGCCCCTCTCTGTTAGTATTTCGTACTCTATTTTATGTGGTTGACACATACTTGACAGTTTTGGTCTTACTCAGTGAGAGTAGCACAGATAATCTCTGTGCTTCAGATAGTATGACGCCCATCTCTGTTAGTATTTCGTACTCTATTTTATGTGGTTGAAACATACTTGACAGTTTTGGTCTTACTCAGTGAGAGTAGCACAGTTTATCTCTGGGCTTCAGATAGTACTGACACCCCTCTCTATTAGTATTTTGTACTCTATGTTCCGTGGTTGACACATACTTGACAGTTTTGGTCTTACTCAGTAAGAGTAGCACATATTATCTCTGTTCTTCAGATAGTACTCATGCCCCTCTCTGTTAGTATTTTGTACTCTATGTTGCGTGGTTGACTCATACTTGTCAGTTTTGGTCTTACTCAGTAAGAGTAGCACAGATAATCTCTGTGCTTCAGATAGTACTCATGCCCCTCTCTGTTAGTATTTTGTACTCTATGTTGCGTGGTTGACTCATACTTGTCAGTTTTTGTCTTACTCAGTAAGAGTAGAACAGATTATCTCTGTTCTTCAGATAGTACTGATGCCCCTCTCTGTTAGTATTTTTTACTCTATGTTGCGTGGTTGACTCATACTTGTCAGTTTTGGTCTTACCCAGTAAGAGTAGCACAGATTATCTCTGTTCTTCAGATAGTACTGATGCCCCTCTCTGTTAGTATTTTGTACTCTATGTTGCGTGGTTGACTCATACTTGTCAGTTTTGGTCTTACTTAGTAAGAGTAGCACAGATTATCTCTGTTCTTCAGATAGTACTGATGCCCCTCTCTGTTAGTATTTTGTACTCTATGTTGCGTGGTTGACACATACTTGACAGTTTTGGTCTTACTCAGTAAGAGTAGCACAGATTATCTCTGTTCTTCAGATAGTACTGATGCCCCTCTCTGTTAGTATATTGTACTCTATGTTGCGTGGTTGACTCATACTTGTCAGTTTTGGTCTTACTCAGTAAGAGTAGCACAGATTATCTCTGTTCTTCAGATAGTACTGACGCCCCTCTCTGTTAGTATTTTGCACTCTATGTTGCGTGGTTGACTCATACTTGACAGTTTTGGTCTTACTCAGTAAGAGTAGCACAGATTATCTCTGTTCTTCAGATAGTACTGATGCCCCTCTCTGTTAGTATTTTGTACTCTATGTTGCGTGGTTGACACATACTTGACAGTTTTGGTCTTACTCAGTAAGAGTAGCACAGAATATCTCTGTTCTTCAGATAGTACTGACGCCCCTCTCTGTTAGTATTTTGTACTCTATGTTGCGTGGTTGACTCATACTTGTCAGTTTTGGTCTTACTCAGTGAGAGTGGCACAGATAATCTCTGTGCTTCAGATAGTACTGACGCCCCTCTCTGTTAGTATTTTGTACTCTATGTTCCGTGGTTGACACATACTTGACAGTTTTGGTCTTACTCAGTGAGAGTGGCACAGATAATCTCTGTGCTTCAGATATTACTGACGCCCCTCTCTGTTAGTATTTTGTACTCTATGTTCCGTGGTTGACACATACTTGACAGTTTTGGTCTTACTCAGTGAGAGTGGCACAGATAATCTCTGTGCTTCAGATAGTACTGACGCCCCTCTCTGTTAGTATATTGTACTCTATGTTCCGTGGTTGACACATACTTGACAGTTTTGGTCTTACTCAGTGAGAGTGGCACAGATAATCTCTGTGCTTCAGATATTACTGACGCCCCTCTCTGTTAGTATTTTGTACTCTATGTTCCGTGGTTGACACATACTTGACAGTTTTGGTCTTACTCAGTGAGAGTGGCACAGATAATCTCTGTGCTTCAGATAGTACTGACGCCCCTCTCTGTTAGTATTTTGTATTCTATGTTCAGTGGTTGACACATACTTGACAGTTTTGGTCTTCCTCAGTGAGAGTGGCACAGATAATCTCTGTGCTTCAGATAGTACTGACGCCCCTCTCTGTTAGTATTTCGTACTCTATTTTATGTGGTTGACACATACTTGACAGTTTTGGTCTTACTCAGTGAGAGTAGCACAGATAATCTCTGTGCTTCAGATAGTACTGACGCCCATCTCTGTTAGTATTTTGTACCCTATGTTCCTTGGTTGACACATACTTGACAGTTTTGGTCTTACTCAGTGAGAGTGGCACAGATAATCTCTGTGCTTCAAATAATACTGATGCCCCTCTCTGTTAGTATTTCGTACTCTATTTTATGTGGTTGACACATACTTGACAGTTTTGGTCTTACTCAGTGAGAGTAGCACAGATAATCTCTGTGCTTCAGATAGTACTGACGCCCATCTCTGTTAGTATTTTGTACCCTATGTTCCGTGGTTGAAACATACTTGACAGTTTTGGTCTTACTCAGTGAGAGTAGCACAGATAATCTCTGTGCTTCAGATAGTACTGACGCCCCTCTCTGTTAGTATTTTGTACTCTATGTTCCGTGGTTGACACATACTTGACAGTTTTGGTCTTACTCAGTGAGAGTAGCACAGATTATCTCTGATCTTCAGATAGTACTCATGCCCCTCTCTATTAGTATTTTGTACTGTATGTTCCGTGGTTGACTCATACTTGACAGTTTTGGTCTTACTCAGTGAGAGTAGCACAGATAATCTCTGTGCTTCAGATAGTACTGACGCCCCTCTCTGTTAGTATTTTGTACTCTATGTTGCGTGGTTGACACATACTTGACAGTTTTGGTCTTACTCAGTGAGAGTAGCACAGTTTATCTCTGGGCTTCAGATAGTACTGACACCCCTCTCTATTAGTATTTTGTACTCTATGTTCCGTGGTTGACACATACTTGACAGTTTTGGTCTTACTCAGTAAGAGTAGCACAGATTATCTCTGTTCTTCAGATAGTACTCATGCCCCTCTCTGTTAGTATTTTGTACTCTATGTTCCGTGGTTGACTCATACTTGTCAGTTTTGGTCTTACTCAGTAAGAGTAGCACAGATAATCTCTGTGCTTCAGATAGTACTCATGCCCCTCTCTGTTAGTATTTTGTACTCTATGTTGCGTGGTTGACTCATACTTGTCAGTTTTTGTCTTACTCAGTAAGAGTAGCACAGATTATCTCTGTTCTTCAGATAGTACTGATGCCCCTCTCTGTTAGTATTTTGTACTCCATGTTGCGTGGTTGACTCATACTTGTCAGTTTTGGTCTTACCCAGTAAGAGTAGCACAGATTATCTCTGTTCTTCAGATAGTACTGATGCCCCTCTCTGTTAGTATTTTGTACTCTATGTTGCGTGGTTGACTCATACTTGTCAGTTTTGGTCTTACTTAGTAAGAGTAGCACAGATTATCTCTGTTCTTCAGATAGTACTGATGCCCCTCTCTGTTAGTATTTTGTACTCTATGTTGCGTGGTTGACACATACTTGACAGTTTTGGTCTTACTCAGTAAGAGTAGCACAGATTATCTCTGTTCTTCAGATAGTACTGATGCCCCTCTCTGTTAGTATATTGTACTCTATGTTGCGTGGTTGACTCATACTTGTCAGTTTTGGTCTTACTCAGTAAGAGTAGCACAGATTATCTCTGTTCTTCAGATAGTACTGATGCCCCTCTCTGTTAGTATTTTGCACTCTATGTTGCGTGGTTGACTCATACTTGACAGTTTTGGTCTTACTCAGTAAGAGTAGCACAGATTATCTCTGTTCTTCAGATAGTACTGATGCCCCTCTCTGTTAGTATTTTGTACTCTATGTTGCGTGGTTGACACATACTTGACAGTTTTGGTCTTACTCAGTAAGAGTAGCACAGATTATCTTTGTGCTTCAGATAGTACTGATGCCCCTCTCTATTAGTATTTTGTACTCTATGTTGCGTGGTTGACACATACTTGACAGTTTTGGTCTTACTCAGTAAGAGTAGCACAGATTATCTCTGTTCTTCAGATAGTACTGATGCCCCTCTCTGTTAGTATTTTGTACTGTATGTTGCGTGGTTGACACATACTTGACAGTTTTGGTCTTACTCAGTAAGAGTAGCACAGATTATCTCTGTTCTTCAGATAGTACTGACGCCCCTCTCTGTTAGTATTTTGTACTCTATGTTGCGTGGTTGACACATACTTGACAGTTTTAGTCTTACTCAGTAAGAGTAGCACAGATTATCTCTGTTCTTCAGATAGTACTGATGCCCCTCTCTGTTAGTATTTTGTACTCTATGTTGCGTGGTTGACACATACTTGACAGTTTTGGTCTTACTCAGTAAGAGTAGCACAGACTATCTCTGTTCTTCAGATAGTACTGACGCCCCTCTCTGTTAGTATTTTGTACTCTATGTTCAGTTGTTGACTCATACTTGTCAGTTTTGGTTTTGATTGTTTATTCAATAAATCGGCCAGCCTTCTCTTTTACGAATTTTTAAAGAAATAACGTATGCATTGATAATATATTTAAATAGAGTTGTTAAAAAGAGTTCTTTTTCGAAAATGATCACACACGACTAAATTCAACCACAATTTAAAAAACTGATGGCTCCTTTTTTTGTGTTTTTAATGCCATACAAATGCACATCTCACACCGATTCTACTGTTCATATAACTAGCATATATTTAGGGATTATTCGTGGATAAAATTTCTGTATCACGCCTCATTTAGTTTTCAATTTTACATTCCCAATAAATTTACAATGGCACTTTTTTACAATTTATGCAGAAGTATCAATATTTAAGGAACAATCTTTATATGGAACGAGTAACATTCCTTTTTAAAACCTGTTTGAAGACTTTTTATTGAAATAATATTTTGTTACTCTTCTTGAAAGTAAAGCTAATTTACTTTTTAATTTCGTATAAATTCAAAACTGAAATGAGTATTTACAATATGTTCAGTTATATTTTATTTTGATAATGCCAGTGATAAAACTAATAAAGCGTGCTGAATATGTCAACAATTTATTAGTTTATAAATAAATAAATACATATCTGTTAAACCAGAGGTTTAATGAGTTAGGCTAAGAGTAAAAAATGCAACTAACTTATATCTAGGTAGTAGTGTTAAAATGAATGTATAGGTAACAAGTGAATTTATAGGGTAGGCTACCCCAATGAATACACTCCCGCGCCAAATTTATAGGGTAGGCTACCCCAATGAATACACTCCCGCGCCAAATTTATAGGGTAGGCTACCCCAATGAATACACACCCGCGCCAAATTTATAGGGTAGGCTACCCCAACGAATACACTCCCGCGCCAAATTTATAGGGTAGGCTACCCCAACGAATACACTCCCGCGCCAAATTTATAGGGTAGGCTACCCCAACGAATACACTCCCGCGCCAAATTGGTTTGCTATGTCTGACTGTTTCCCTATACCTTTTCGCTTCTTATAGATGTGTACTCATTGGGTGCCTACCCTTCAGAACTATACTATATATAGATTCTTTGTTCGTTATTTAATTTTTAACACATCCATATTTTATAGTTTGGGTTGCAGTTTTCATTAGTCCGCACTGATTTTACTCACTATTCAGAATCGTCGGTTTTACCCTTGATTATCGTATGTATTTGTGTTTATAAAAATGAATAGTTTTGTTATCAACTAACAATTTATTTTCTCTACTGAAGCGGTTCTGTGTGGTATTAAAAGAAGCACTCCCTTTTACAACTCTATTATAAAAGTATGAACCTAGAAATAATTTTAGTAGTTCATAGAAATATGTTTTTATAAAACAAAATATATAGGATAGAAAACATCCAATATAATTTGCGACAATTAAATCATAAAAATTGCAATACACTTGTAAGTAACATTTATTAAAATAAATTCTATTTTAAACACGATTAAATAACGATCAAATATGACTCAATTATTGTGATGTATTTTTACTTACTATTTTAACTAATTTCAGTTTTCCTCAACGCCTGTTGAATGAGAACATACAGTGTACAGTTAGAAGTTGAGTTTGCCGAACCCCGACTCACGGCGTTCCCGTACTCAGCGCAGACTTCAGTAGCATTGATCAAAGACGATATATAATCCATGCCAGTTGGTACTTGGTGCCCAAATGCCTTTTCCACAGTGAGTCAATCACTATGCTCTACCTATATATCATTCCTTGTAAAGTTGCGATAAAGTAAACTGATAGTTTGACTATACACTTCAGTAGCATTGATCAAAGACGATAAATAATCCATGCCAGTTAGTACTTGGTGCCCAAATGCCTTTTCCACAGTGAGTCAATCACTATGCTCTACCTATATATCATTCCTTGTAAAGTTGCGATAAAGTAAACTGATAGTTTGACTATACACTTCAGTAGCATTGATCAAAG
This sequence comes from Stictocephala bisonia, assembly GCA_035578905.1. Classification (NCBI taxonomy): domain Eukaryota; kingdom Metazoa; phylum Arthropoda; class Insecta; order Hemiptera; family Membracidae; genus Stictocephala; species Stictocephala bisonia. The sequence continues at coordinate 19,234 of JAQJVL010000600.1, read as the reverse complement.
ACGAAATACAATCCATGCCAGTTGGTACTTGGTGCCCAAATGCCTTTTCCACAGTGAGTCAATCACTATGCTCTACCTATATATCATTCCTTGTAAAGTTGCGATAAAGTAAACTGATAGTTTGACTATAAACTTCAGTAGCATTGATCAAAGACGATATACAATCCATGCCAGTTGGTACTTGGTGCCCAAATGCCTTTTCCACAGTGAGTCAATCACTATGCTCTACCTATATATCATTCCTTGTAAAGTTGCGATAAAGTAAACTGATAGTTTGACTATACACTTCAGTAGCATTGATCAAAGACGAAATACAATCCATGCCAGTTGGTACTTGGTGCCCAAATGCCTTTTCCACAGTGAGTCAATCACTATGCTCTACCTATATATCATTCCTTGTAAAGTTGCGATAAAGTAAACTGATAGTTTGACTATACACTTCAGTAGCATTGATCAAAGACGTTATAATCCATGTCAGTTGGTACTTGGTGCCCAAATGCCTTTTCCACAGTGAGTCAATCACTATGCTCTACCTATATATCATTCCTTGTAAAGTTCCGATAAAGTAAACTGATAGTTTGACTATACACTTCAGTAGCATTGATCAAAGACGATATATAATCCATGTCAGTTGGTACTTGGTGCCCAAATGCCTTTTCCACAGTGAGTCAATCACTATGCTCTACCTATATATCATTCCTTGTAAAGTTGCGATAAAGTAAACTGATAGTTTGACTATACACTTCAGTAGCATTGATCAAAGACGATATATAATCCATGTCAGTTGGTACTTGGTGCCCAAATGCCTTTTCCACAGTGAGTCAATCACTATGCTCTACCTATATATCATTCCTTGTAAAGTTCCGATAAAGTAAACTGATAGTTTGACTATACACTTCAGAGTAATTGAGGTGTTATATAAACGTTAATTTCAATGTTTAGGTTTTTTGAAAGTTGAAGTAATATTTTTGATTGTATTTTTTAACTTGACCAAGAGCATCTTTGAATTCAGAGACTTCAGGCCATAAAATAAATAAGCACATTGAAGTACTAAATTAAAATTAAATATATTTGTATTTCTAACGTTCAATTATTGAATGACCCGACTTGACTTCAGAGCGCTCTTAGAGAAATGCTAGAGTTAATAAAAACAACTCTTCGGACGATCTCACAAGTTTGTTATGGGATTAAGATCTGCCGATTGTGCGCTAAACATCATACGGCGTCTTGAGTGTTAATGAAATAATACATGAAGATGCAAAATTATAAAGTGTAGCAAGATCTACAATTTATCCATCTACATTTTTATTTAAATTTTTATAGTATCAGCTGTTGAATTAATTATTCTACAGTTAAAGTATTTTTAAAACCTTATACCATTCTGTACAACTGAAGATGGTTTTTCGAGATCGACATCGATCTTGTTTATTACCCTTCCCCTGGGTAACCTTAAGGGTAATCGAAACAAAAGATAAGCATTGCAAAAAGTTAGTTTCCCATATTTACAAATATTTTAAAGATATTTTGCTAACCCTATTATTTAATACTTTAATATGTTATATATTTATTTTATGTTAGGTTAAATTATATTAAGAATGACTTGGCAATACATAGCTGCAATTATAACTTTGTCAATGCTGTAAAGTTTGATGGCAATAAAGGATTATTATTATTATTAAAAACATCACAAAAGATAGCCAAGTGTTGTTTATATAGATATATAAAATATAATAACAATTGAGCTGTGTGGGGGTGCACTTTCATCAACATATGTGAGCTCTCGTCCAAATATCATAGTGTTCCACTTTAAGTATTGAGCAGTGTGTTGTCTTTTACAGTGTTGTTTCCTATTGAATATAGATTGTTCTTATCGCTTTATTTTTATATTGTTCTATAGTATTATTTTTTTAACCAATTAAAAATGCCTCTTCAAGTGGACTTCTACCTCACAGCACTCTTGGCAACACCGAATGTTTATGTTAGGTCAGGACATCAATTAAATAACGAATAGAAACAATAATATTTTAGCACGTTACATCTAAATTTGCAGTAACCAAGAAAAAAATTGTACATGAAAAGGACTTTAATCACACTTAAGCATTCACATTTCAAACAAGTATACTATTATGGTTTCAGAGGTAGTCCAGTTAAAATTCATCCAAGTATTGTCCACAAATTTTAAAAGTTATCATGTTAAAATTATTAGGCATTTTAAGCAAAGGCTGGATTATAAATGAACTGAAAGATCATGTTGGTTGCAGATGAATGTCAAGCACATATAACGTGTATATAACTATAACGGACATTTATTATAAATGTACTGAAAGATCATGTTGGTTGTAGATGAAAGTCAAGCACATATAACGTGTATATAACTATAACGGACATTTATTATAAATGTACTGAAAGATCATGTTGGTTGTAGATGAATGTCAAGCACATATAACGTGTATATAACTATAACGGGCATTTATTATAAATGACCTGAAAGACCATGTTGGTTGCAGATGAATGTCAAGCACATATAACGTGTATATAACTATAACGGGCATTTATTATAAATGACCTGAAAGATCATGTTGGTTGCAGATGAATGTCAAGCACATATAACGTGTATATAACTATAACGGACCTTTATTATAAATGTACTGAAAGATCATGTTGGTTGTAGATGAAAGTCAAGCACATATAACGTGTATATAACTATAACGGACATTTATTATAAATGTACTGAAAGATCATGTTGGTTGCAAATGAATGTCAAGCACATATATCGTGTATATAACTATAACGGACATTTATTATAAATGTACTGAAAGATCATGTTGGTTGTAGATGAATGTCAAGCACATATAACGTGTATATAACTATAACGGGCATTTATTATAAATGACCTGAAAGATCATGTTGGTTGTAGATGAATGTCAAGCACATATAACGTGTATATAACTATAACGGACATTTATTATAAATGTACTGAAAGATCATGTTGGTTGTAGATGAAAGTCAAGCACATATAACGTGTATATAACTATAACGGACATTTATTATAAATGTACTGAAAGATCATGTTGGTTGCAGATGAATGTCAAGCACATATAACGTGTATATAACTATAACGGACATTTATTATAAATGTACTGAAAGATCATGTTGGTTGCAAATGAATGTCAAGCACATATAACGTGTATATAACTATAACGGACATTTATTATAAATGTACTGAAAGATCATGTTGGTTGCAAATGAATGTCAAGCACATATAACGTGTATATAACTATAACGGACATTTATTATAAATGTACTGAAAGATCATGTTGGTTGCAGATGAATGTCAAGCACATATAACGTGTATATAACTATAACGGACATTTATTATAAATTACCTGAAAGATCATGTTGGTTGTAGATGAATGTCAAGCACATGTATCGTGTATATAACTATAACGGACATTTATTGTAAATGTACTGAAAGATCATGTTGGTTGCAAATGAATGTCAAGCACATATAATGTGTATATAACTATAACGGACATTTATTATAAATATACTGAAAGATCATGTTGGTTGTAGATGAATGTCAAGCACATATAACGTGTATATAACTATAACGGGCATTTATTATAAATGACCTGAAAGATCATGTTGGTTGCAGATGAATGTCAAGCACATATAAAGTAATATAACTATAACGGACATTTATTATAAATGTACTGAAAGATCATGTTGGTTGCAGATGAATGTCAATCACATATAACGTGTATATAACCATAACGGGCATTTATTATAAATGTACTGAAAGATCATGTTGGTTGTAGATGAATGTCAAGCAAATATAACGTGTATATAACTATAACGGACATTCATTATAAATTACCTGAAAGGTCATGTTGGTTGCAGATGAATGTCAAGCACATATAAAGTAATATAACTATAACGGACATTTATTATAAATGACCTGAAAGATCATGTTGGTTGCAGATGAATGTCAAGCACATATAAAGTAATATAACTATAACGGACATTTATTATAAATGTACTGAAAGATCATGTTGGTTGTAGATGAATGTCAAGCACATATAACGTGTATATAACCATAACGGGCATTTATTATAAATGACCTGAAAGGTCATGTTGTTTGTAGATGAATGTCAAGCAAATATAACGTGTATATAACTATAACGGACTTTTATTATAAATTACCTGAAAGATCATGTTGGTTGTAGATGAATGTCAAGCACATATAACGTGTATATAACCATAACGGGCATTTATTATAAATGACCTGAAAGGTCATGTTGTTTGTAGATGAATGTCAAGCAAATATAACGTGTATATAACTATAACGGACTTTTATTATAAATTACCTGAAAGATCATGTTGGTTGTAGATGAATGTCAAGCACATATAACGTGTATATAACTATAACGGACTTTTATTATAAATTACCTGAAAGATCATGTTGGTTGTAGATGAATGTCAAGCACATATAACGTGTATATAACTATAACGGACATTTATTATAAATGTACTGAAAGATCATGTTGGTTGTAGATGAATGTCAAGCACATATAACGTGTATATAACTATAACGGACTTTTATTATAAATTACCTGAAAGATCATGTTGGTTGCAAATGAATGTCAAGCACATATAACGTGTATATAACTATAACGGACATTTATTATAAATGACCTGAAAGGTCATGTTGTTTGTAGATAAATGTCAAGCAAATATAACGTGTATATAACTATAACGGACTTTTATTATAAATGACCTGAAAGATCATGTTGGTTGTAGATGAATGTCAAGCAAATATAACGTGTATATAACTATAACGGACTTTTATTATAAATTACCTGAAAGATCATGTTGGTTGTAGATGAATGTCAAGCAAATATAACGTGTAAATAACTATAACGGACTTTTATTATAAATGACCTGAAAGGTCATGTTGTTTGTAGATAAATGTCAAGCAAATATAACGTGTATATAACTATAACGGACTTTTATTATAAATGACCTGAAAGATCATGTTGGTTGTAGATGAATGTCAAGCAAATATAACGTGTATATAACTATAACGGACTTTTATTATAAATTACCTGAAAGATCATGTTGGTTGCAAATGAATGTCAAGCACATATAACGTGTATATAACTATAACGGACATTTATTATAAATGACCTGAAAGGTCATGTTGTTTGTAGATAAATGTCAAGCAAATATAACGTGTATATAACTATAACGGACTTTTATTATAAATGACCTGAAAGGTCATGTTGTTTGTAGATAAATGTCAAGCAAATATAACGTGTATATAACTATAACGGACTTTTATTATAAATGACCTGAAAGATCATGTTGGTTGTAGATGAATGTCAAGCAAATATAACGTGTATATAACTATAACGGACTTTTATTATAAATGACCTGAAAGATCATGTTGGTTGTAGATGAATGTCAAGCAAATATAACGTGTATATAACTATAACGGACTTTTATTATAAATTACCTGAAAGATCATGTTGGTTGCAAATGAATGTCAAGCACATATAACGTGTATATAACTATAACGGACATTTATTATAAATGACCTGAAAGGTCATGTTGTTTGTAGATAAATGTCAAGCACATATAACGTGTATATAACCATAACGGACATTTATTATAAATGACCTGAAAGGTCATGTTGTTTGTAGATAAATGTCAAGCAAATATAACGTGTATATAACTATAACGGACTTTTATTATAAATGACCTGAAAGATCATGTTGGTTGTAGATGAATGTCAAGCAAATATAACGTGTATATAACTATAACGGACTTTTATTATAAATTACCTGAAAGATCATGTTGGTTGCAAATGAATGTCAAGCACATATAACGTGTATATAACTATAACGGACATTTATTATAAATGACCTGAAAGGTCATGTTGTTTGTAGATGAATGTCAAGCAAATATAACGTGTATATAACTATAACGGACTTTTATTATAAATTACCTGAAAGATCATGTTGGTTGTAGATGAATGTCAAGCAAATATAACGTGTAAATAACTATAACGGACTTTTATTATAAATTACCTGAAAGATCATGTTGGTTGTAGATGAATGTCAAGCACATATAACGTGTATATAACTATAACGGACTTTTATTATAAATTACCTGAAAGATCATGTTGTTTGTAGATGAATGTCAAGCACATATAACGTGTATATAACTATAACGGACTTTTATTATAAATTACCTGACAGGTCATGTTGTTTTTAGATGAATGTCAAGCAAATATAACGTGTATATAACTATAACGGACTTTTATTATAAATGACCTGAAAGATCATGTTGGTTGTAGATGAATGTCAAGCAAATATAACGTGTATATAACTATAACGGACTTTTATTATAAATGACCTGAAAGATCATGTTGGTTGTAGATGAATGTCAAGCACATATAACGTGTATATAACCCTAACGGGCATTTATTATAAATGACCTGAAAGGTCATGTTGTTTGTAGATGAATGTCAACCAAATAGAACGTGTATATAACTATAACGGACTTTTATTATAAATTACCTGAAAGATCATGTTGGTTGTAGATGAATGTCAAGCAAATATAACGTGTATATAACTATAACGGACTTTTATTATAAATTACCTGAAAGATCATGTTGGTTGTAGATGAATGTCAAGCACATATAACGTGTATATAACTATAACGGACATTTATTATAAATGACCTGAAAGATCATGTTGGTTGCAGATGAATGTCAAGCACATATAACGTGTATATAACTATAACGGACATTTATTATAAATTACCTGAAAGATCATGTTGGTTGCAGATGAATGTCAAGCACATATAACGTGTATATAACTATAACGGACATTTATTATAAATTACCTGAAAGATCATGTTGGTTGTAGATGAATGTCAAGCACATATAACGTGTATATAACTATAACGGACATTTATTATAAATGTACTGAAAGATCATGTTGGTTGTAGATGAATGTCAAGCACATATATCGTGTATATAACTATTACGGACATTTATTATAAATGACCTGAAAGATCATGTTGGTTGCAGATGAATGTCAAGCACATATAATGTGTATATAACTATAACGGACATTTATTATAAATTACCTGAAAGATCATGTTGGTTGTAGATGAATGTCAAGCACATATAACGTGTACATAACTATAACGGACATTTATTATAAATGTACTGAAAGATCATGTTGGATGTAGATGAATGTCAAGCACATATTTATTATAAATTACCTGAAAGATCATGTTGGTTGTAGATGAAAGTCAAGCACATATAACGTGTATATAACTATAACGGACATTTATTATAAATGACCTGAAAGATCATGTTGGTTGTAGATGAAAGTCAAGCACATATAACGTGTATATAACTATAACGGGCATTTATTATAAATTACCTGAAAGATCATGTTGGTTGTAGATGAAAGTCAAGCACATATAACGTGTATATAACTATAACGGACATTTATTATAAATGACCTGAAAGATCATGTTGGTTGTAGATGAAAGTCAAGCACATATAACGTGTATATAACTATAACGGACATTTATTATAAATGTACTGAAAGATCATGTTGGTTGTAGATGAAAGTCAAGCACATATAACGTGTATATAACTATAACGGGCATTTATTATAAATTACCTGAAAGATCATGTTGGTTGTAGATGAATTTCAAGCACATATAACGTGTATATAACTATAACGGACATTTATTATAAATGTACTGAAAGATCATGTTGGTTGTAGATGAAAGTCAAGCACATATAACGTGTATATAACTATAACGGGCATTTATTATAAATGACCTGAAAGATCATGTTGGTTGCAGATGAATGTCAAGCACATATAACGTGTATATAACTATAACGGACATTTATTATAAATTACCTGAAAGATCATGTTGGTTGTAGATGAATGTCAAGCACATATAACGTGTATATAACTATAACGGACATTTATTATAAATGTACTGAAAGATCATGTTGGTTGCATATGAATGTCAAGCACATATAATGTGTATATAACTATAACGGACATTTATTATAAATGACCTGAAAGATCATGTTGGTTGCAGATGAATGTCAAGCACATATAATGTGTATATAACTATAACGGGCATTTATTATAAATGACCTGAAAGATCATGTTGGTTGCAGATGAATGTCAAGCACATATATCGTGTATATAACTATAACGGGCATTTATTATAAATGTACTGAAAGATCATGTTGGTTGCAGATGAATGTCAAGCACATATAACGTGTATAGAACTATAACGGGCATTTATTATAAATGTACTGAAAGATCATGTTGGTTGCAGATGAATGTCAAGCACATATATCGTGTATATAACTATAACGGGCATTTATTATAAATGTACTGAAAGATCATGTTGGTTGCAGATGAATGTCAAGCACATATATCGTGTATATAACTATAACGGGCATTTATTATAAATGTACTGAAAGATCATGTTGGTTGCAGATGAATGTCAAGCACATATATCGTGTATATAACTATAACGGGCATTTATTATAAATGTACTGAAAGATCATGTTGGTTGCAGATGAATGTCAAGCACATATATCGTGTATATAACTATAACGGGCATTTATTATAAATGTACTGAAAGATCATGTTGGTTGCAGATGAATGTCAAGCACATATATCGTGTATATAACTATAACGGGCATTTATTATAAATGTACTGAAAGATCATGTTGGTTGCAGATGAATGTCAAGCACATATATCGTGTATATAACTATAACGGGCATTTATTATAAATGTACTGAAAGATCATGTTGGTTGCAGATGAATGTCAAGCACATATATCGTGTATATAACTATAACGGGCATTTATTATAAATGTACTGAAAGATCATGTTGGTTGCAGATGAATGTCAAGCACATATATCGTGTATATAACTATAACGGGCATTTATTATAAATGACCTGAAAGATCATGTTGGTTGTAGATGAATGTCAAGCACATATAACGTGTATATAACTATAACGGACATTTATTATAAATGACCTGAAAGATCATGTTGGTTGTAGATGAAAGTCAAGCACATATAACGTGTATATAACTATAACGGGCATTTATTATAAATGACCTGAAAGATCATGTTGGTTGCAGATGAATGTCAAGCACATATAACGTGTATAGAACTATAACGGGCATTTATTATAAATGACCTGAAAGATCATGTTGTTTGTAGATGAATGTCAAGCACATATAACGTGTATAGAACTATAACGGGCATTTATTATAAATGACCTGAAAGATCATGTTGGTTGTAGATGAATGTCAAGCACATATAACGTGTATATAACTATAACGGACATTTATTATAAATGACCTGAAAGATCATGTTGGTTGCAGATGAATGTCAAGCACATATAACGTGTATATAACTATAACGGACATTTATTATAAATGACCTGAAAGATCATGTTGGTTGCATATGAATGTCAAGCGCATATAATGTGTATATAACTATAACGGACATTAATTATAAATGACCTGAAAGATCATGTTGGTTGCAGATGAATGTCAAGCACATATAATGTGTATATAACTATAACGGACATTTATTATAAATTACCTGAAAGATCATGTTGGTTGTAGATGAATGTCAAGCACATATAACGTGTATATAACTATAACGGGCATTTATTATAAATAACCTGAAAGATCATGTTGGTTGCAGATGAATGTCAAGCACATATAACGTGTATATAACTATAACGGACATTTATTATAAATGTACTGAAAGATCATGTTGGTTGTAGATGAATGTCAAGCACATATAAAGTGTATATAACTATAACGGGCATTTATTATAAATAACCTGAAAGATCATGTTGGTTGCAGATGAATGTCAAGCACATATAACGTGTATATAACTATAACGGACATTTATTATAAATGTACTGAAAGATCATGTTGGTTGTAGATGAATGTCAAGCACATATAAAGTAATATAACTAACTATAACGGGCATTTATTATAAATAACCTGAAAGATCATGTTGGTTGCAGATGAATGTCAAGCACATATAACGTGTATATAACTATAACGGACATTTATTATAAATGACCTGAAAGATCATGTTGGTTGTAGATGAATGTCAAGCACATATAACGTGTATATAACTATAACGGACATTTATTATAAATGACCTGAAAGATCATGTTGGTTGTAGATGAATGTCAAGCACATATAAAGTGTATATAACTATAACGGACATTTATTATAAATGACCTGAAAGATCATGTTGGTTGTAGATGAATGTCAAGCACATATAACGTGTATATAACTATAACGGACATTTATTATAAATGACCTGAAAGATCATGTTGGTTGCAGATGAATGTTAAGCACATATAATGTGTATATAACTATAACGGACTTTTATTATAAATGACCTGAAAGATCATGTTGGTTGTAGATGAATGTCAAGCACATATAAAGTAATATAACTAATAACGGGCATTTATTATAAATAACCTGAAAGATCATGTTGGTTGCAGATGAATGTCAAGCACATATAACGTGTATATAACTATAACGGACTTTTATTATAAATGTACTGAAAGATCATTGTTGGGTTGCAGATGAATGTTAAGCACATATAAGTAATATAACTAACATATAACGGGCATTTAGTATAAATAACCTGCAAAGATCATGTCGGTTGCATGATGTATGTCAAGCACATATAACGTGTATATAACTATAACGGACATTTACTTATAAATGACCTGAAAGATCATGTTGGTTGTAGATGATGTCAGAGCACATATAAAGTAATATAACAACTATAACGGGCATTTTTTATAAATAACCTGAAAGATCATGTCGGTTGCAGATGAATGTCAAGCACATTTATTTATAACGTGTATATAACTAGAACGGACATTTATTCTTGTGTCCGTTATTTTTACGCAATCAATAACAAATCTAAATATAATTGCTCAGAGTTAGGTAATAGTTTGTATGGAACGGGTTGCACGGATTTATGATAGATACGTTTTGGGAAAGTAGGAAATGTCTGGTATGAAAAATCCATGTCCGTTAGGGCCACGTTATACGAGCGCTAGTGTTGCGGCGTATTTATCGTCTGGATGAATTGATGCATTATGACCAGCTGGAGATTGTACTTGGCATCATGTACAGTATCTGAGCAAAACATAAATCTTACTTCTCCTATTTTCAAATAATTCTTTGTAGCCGGTCTTAAGACAACAAAAATTGTGCTTTAGCGGATCAAAATAACTTATTCGTTTCCAATGTATTTAAAAATAATCTTGATTAGATAAAAAAAAACAAAAAACTGTGTGTTATCAGAAGGAAGAAATTTTTTAAATATTTTTGTAATTTTATTTATTTAATTATACTTTTTAAGGAAGTCAGATAGATAAGAAACGTTTCGTAACACAAATGTAGGCTAATAATGTTAAAGTACAAGACATTACAACCAAAATAGACTGGTTTAATATCCTGAGACAAAATGACGCACCTAACAGGAAGGAGAGAATTCACTTCCTGTAAATCCCTCTGGTATGGAAGATGATAAATGTGGCTTATTGAAAACTATTACATACATTACGTATGTAATACTGTAGGTATTTATATAAAAGTTTTATTTTGTGACATTTTATTTTTAGTACAGTATTTAGTATTTGTTACATACAACTAGACTGATTCTTTTGGATTCAAATTGTAATTTTTAGTTGACTGAAAAAAGTCTTAATTAAATTAAACACAAATTTTTCATTTTCCTATACAAAATTGTTTCGTTGAACAAAGAATTTCTATAAAGGATTTCGTAATTGAACGGTTTACTTGACACCTTCTCAAGTGGCTGCCAGCCTTCATCTCTTTGTTACGCCCAGAAGCGATTTGCCATTATGTTCATTTGCTATGTTAAACGTAGCTTTGTCTGCGGTTCTTTGCAGTAAGTTGTAATTTGCAAGTGTAATAGAACAATCAGTCTGCGCGGTCTTGGACCTTGGAGAAGTCGAGAAGCCTCGATGCGCTCCAAGGCCTCGCCTATACTGAATATCGCTACAATAGAACTAGAGGAAAGCTAAGAACTGTCAGAGTATGCAGAAACTGTCGGAGACTAGAGGCCATGTTGGTTTTAATCCCATAAGAACATCTGCTACTTAAAAATGCATTTAACAAAATACAATTATCAACATAAAAGAAAAGAAGGTGTGTGGAAACATTTAAAAAGGTAGAACATTTAATATGTAATACAAATTTGATCAGAATATGTGTTTTTGTTGCTTTTGGAAAATGTTATCTCCAAGTCATAGCCTGTTTGGAGAAAAGTTATGTTGTTAAATGAATTTGTTAACAGTCAGTTTCACAAAAAGTTTAGCTATTTTATTTACATAATAGTATAAACAAATATAGTAACTCCCAATAAGTACAAAGAAAAGTAATATTTTAAATAAAAATACGAAAAACAGTATGAGGTGTCATTTTAAACGTTATCATATTATTACGCATTGGGTTTGCTTTTGATATTTTGAATTAAATAGTTTTGAAAAATAGGTGAAAATAAAAACTTCAAACTAAATATTTTTTCTATAAAAATAATTAGGAATTCGCAAAGCAATACTGTATTTATTTTACCTTAATTTGAATCATCAATCAGTTGTTCTTTGCTACCATTTAAATCAACTCTGCTGTCCTGTTAATGTTTTTAAAAATGCTTTGTTTTAACCCCGCGTTCCTCACATTTGACTAGGTCACGGGCACTGCTAGACTATACGCCTCCAGCAATACTCTTTTGAAGAACATAATATAATACATCTATAATGTTTCTTATTACATATACATAAGGGCATGTACAAACTTTAAGCTACTACACGTTCCATCATGGACGGATACGTGTTTAGGGGAACCCTCATCTCGCCTGTGATGTATCTAGTTCACTACAAACATCCAACAAGTCAAGAAAGAGTAGTGAACCTTGGTTTCCACTTTCCTTCAGCTATCATTCTATAGACTTCCACTGTGGGCAAACGAAATGAAGTCATTAATATTGTGTTATTGGCCTCGGGTGAACCGAACTGCCGAGGTCAAGGGCCTTGTTGGTAGCTGCATGCCATCGGAGCTGCTATGTGCTCATGTCATTTTTGGATTTATTAAAAAGTTAGCTAAATGCCTCTATGTAAATAGAGTACAAGATAATGGAGAACATTTTTAATTCTTTCCGAAGAGTGCATATATGATACAATAAAAAAATAAGAAAAACACATATTTCCTGTAACTTTGTTATCTTTTTACTATCGTTCATGGGATTGACAACTTGAATGTTCACCATACATTATAGAATTAATCTTGCAATGTCGATTATGTTATATGAGACAGTGCAATTAAACGTCACACAACACAAATTTATTACAATATAAGCACAAAATGCACAAATATGTACAGTGAATCCCTCTGGTCTGAGGAAGGTGAGCGTAGTTCACTGAAATCGATCACCATAATATTTTTGCATTTCGTACTTGTATTGTAATATATTTGTGCATTTTGTGCTTATATTGTAATAAATTTGTGTTGTGTGACGTTTACTTGCACTGTATATGTAACAACACGTATTATGCTAATTAAAAAACTATTAGTTATATAAGACAAACAAATGGTAACTTTTTAAGGAATTCTGATTTTATTCCAAGAAATAAAATCAGGAGTGAAAAAGTCATTAGAAAGTAAAATAAATAAATCTGAACGTTACCTAGCCAAGAGACTTAATCCATAATGTACTACACTTGCGCAATACCACTCACACTATTACAGACATAATGTACTACACTTGTGCAATACCACTCACACTATTACAGACATAATGTACTACACTTGCGCAATACCACTCACACTATTACAGACATAATGTACTAAACTTGCGCAATACCACTCACACTATTACAGACATAATGTACTACACTTGCGCAATACCACTCACACTATTACAGACATAATGTACTAAACTTGCGCAATACCACTCACACTATTACAGACATAATGTACTAAACTTGCGCAATACCACTCACACTATTACAGACATAATGTACTACACTTGCGCAATACCACTCACACTATTACAGACATAATGTACTACACTTGCGCAATACCACTCACACTATTACAGACATAATGTACTAAACTTGCGCAATACCACTCACACTATTACAGACATAATGTACTACACTTGCGCAATACCACTCACACTATTACAGACATAATGTACTACACTTGCGCAATACCACTCACACTATTACAGACAATATTACAGTCCAAGTTAATCCATAATGTACTACACTTGTGCAATACCACTCACACTATTACAGACATAATGTACTACACTTGCGCAATACCACTCACACTATTACAGACATAATGTACTACACTTGCGCAATACCACTCACACTATTACAGACAATATTACAGTCCAAGTTAATCCATAATGTACTACACTTGTGCAATACCACTCACACTATTACAGACAATATTACAGTCCAAGTTAATCCATAATGTACTACACTTGTGAAATACCACCCACACTATTACAGACAATATTACAGTCCAAGTTAATCCATAATGTACTACACTTGTGCAATACCACTCACACTATTACAGACATAATGTACTAAACTTGCGCAATACCACTCACACTATTACAGACATAATGTACTACACTTGCGCAATACCACTCACACTATTACAGACATAATGTACTACACTTGCGCAATACCACTCACATTATTACAGACAATATTACAGTCCAAGTTAATCCATAATGTACTACACTTGTGCAATACCACTCACACTATTACAGACATAATGTACTACACTTGCGCAATACCACTCACACTATTACAGACATAATGTACTACACTTGCGCAATACCACTCACACTATTACAGACATAATGTACTACACTTGTGCAATACCACTCACACTATTACAGACATAATGTACTACACTTGCGCAATACCACTCACACTATTACAGACAATATTACAGTCCAAGTTAATCCATAATGTACTACACTTGTGCAATACCACTCACACTATTACAGACAATATTACAGTCCAAGTTAATCCATAATGTACTACACTTGTGAAATACCACCCACACTATTACAGACAATATTACAGTCCAAGTTAATCCATAATGTACTACACTTGTGCAATACCACTCACACTATTACAGACAATATTACAGTCCAAGTTAATCCATAATGTACTACACTTGCGCAATACCACTCACACTATTACAGACAATATTACAGTCCAAGTTAATCCAACAAACTGAATTAACTCCTTTTATTACATAATTATTACCATTGTACTTTAAGAAAGAATAAATTGTTAAGGTTTTTAAAACAGGATTTGATTTGCTCAGGGTGTCGATTCTCAACTGTGTTCTTTGGCTATACATGCCATATAATCTAGTTGTTATGCAATGTTTTGACCATTATAAGGTTAAGCATCTAATGTTAAGATTTGGAATATTTAAACATTGGCGTATGAAGTAGATTAAGTCCTGAACTCCACCCCAGATCTACGAGGATAACGATCCCCTAGAAGTTGATTAAGTCCTGAACTCCACCCCAGATCTACGAGGATAACAATCCCCTAGAAGTAGATTAAGTACTGAACTTCACCCCAGATCTACGAGAACAACGATCCCCTAGAAGTAGATTAAGTACTGAACTTCACCCCAGATCTACGAGGATAACAATCCCCTAGAAGTAGATTAAGTACTGAACTTCACCCCAGATCTACGAGAACAACGATCCCCTAGAAGTAGATTAAGTCCTGAACTTCACCCCAGATCTACGAGGATAACAATCCTCTAGAAGTAGATTAAGTACTGAACTCCACCCCAGATCTACGAGGTCAACGATCCCCTAGAAGTTGATTAAGTCCTGACTTCACTCCAGATCTACGAGGATAACAATCCCCTAGAAGTAGATTAAGTACTGAACTCCACCCCAGATCTACGAGGTCAACGATCCCCTAGAAGTAGATTAAGTACTGAACTTCACCCCAGATCTACGAGAACAACGATCCCCTAGAAGTAGATTAAGTACTGAACTTCACCCCAGATCTACGAGGACAACGATCGCCTAGAAGTAGATTAAGCCCTGAACTTCACCCCAGATCTGCGAGAACAACGATCCCCTAGAAGTAGATTAAGTACTAAACTTCACCCCAGATCTACGAGGATAACGATCCCCTAGAAGTAGATTAAGTACTGAACTTCACACCAGATCTACGAGGACAACGATCCCCTAGAAGTAGATTAAGTCCTGAACTTCACCCAAGATCTACGAGGTCAACGATCCCCCAAACCCCTATAACATTTCCTGAATTACCAACAACAATAATCTCCCGAACCCACTAAACGATCCCACACTCGCTAAAAAAATCCCTCAAAACACCACAACAATAGCCTAATCTAAACCACCAAGAACAATCACCAAACTCTTTAAAATAAGCCATACCTTAATAATTCACCATCTAACAAGGGTTTAGTTAAAAAATTTTAATTTTTTTAAATGTTGAGGAACTTTGAAATACAGTATGTGATGCTGGAGGGCGTATATTCTCCACTCTCTTCTGGACGGGTACTTTCCCACTCGCCTGTTCTAGTCAGTCTCTCGGTCTATTTCTCGTCGTATTTCTCCACTATTTATATTCACAGCTGTTATTAGTAAGTGTCAAATAACATTGTAAGACATTCCACTTCTTGGACCGCAATGCAATACAACGAATGTGATGTAGTTTTATACTCCTACCATTAGGAGCGCTAGTGTCGCGCTAGCTCCACAGCCACTGCAATGGAAATTTCGCTACTGTGGTAGTTTCTGATATGCTTTCATTACGGCATTCATACGCCGCTTCATAGTAATTTTTTTAATTTCAAACTTTTTAATGTTTTAACTGAAAATTGACCGATTTCAATTATGTAAAATTAGTACTGAAAGTAAAAATATTTGTCACTACACTATGAGTTTAGCTGTTTTCGTTATGTGTTTACAACCTGCGAAACATCATATTTTCAACAGCTGTCTATTGTTTACTACCAAAAGTAACATTGTCTACAACCAAAAATTTTCCACAGTCAACAACACCTGTTTTTATTCCGTAGTGTAGTGAAAAGTATCGTTCAAAACTCGAGTGAAAGTGTTTTGTATGTTCTCGACCATTCGAAGTGCTCGACAAGTCTTGCACTTCAAACATATGGTCTCGAACATGTAAAACCCCACTTTCCACTCTTGTTATGAAATATACTATTTCACAACACTACCACGAGTTCAGCTGTTTTCGTTAAGTGTTTATAACCAGCGAAACGTCATATTTCCCACAGCTGTCTATTGTTGACAGTCGAATGTAACACTGTTTACGTTCGAAAATTTTCCACTATCAACAACTTAATAACCTTCAAAAGCTTTTAAAAACATTCTTGTTATCGTTTCGCCAACTGAAATGGAAGTGCCTGTGCCCTTGTCGTTAAAAAGTATAGCGGAGGAAGTGATACATGATCTTCTTCCTAAAAAATCAAAGGAAAGACACAATGAAGAGTGCAAGAAGTTTTGTTCGTGGCTGGAGAAGGGAAATGTAGAACGTGGTTCCGTTAGTGATGACATTATGCTGGTTTATTTGTCAGAGCTGTCAAAAGTTAACAAGCCCACGACTATGTGGAGCAAATTCCAATGATAAAAAACAATTTTAACATCTTTGAAAATATAGATTTTTCTACCTTTTCAAAGGTTTTTTTTGGTTGTAGACAGGGAAAATGTGTGGCTCAAAATGTTGGTGCCAATTCAATTGCAACCGTGCCATATAAGGTTGCTAAATACTTAGGCCTTGAAAACCCTCAACAATACACCGGACACGCTCTTCGGCGAACATCAGCTTCCATGCTAGTAGAAGGAGGCGGTGACTTGCTTAAGCTAAAACGCCATGGAGGCTGAAAATCTTCTAATGTTGCTGAAGGATAATAGAAGACTCAATTGCAAGAAAAATACAGGTGTCCAAAAAACTGTTTGCTCCAGTAAACGCCTCTACCTCCACTGAAATCGCCGAAAAAGCTAACACAAGTAAACAAGAAGTCGATGAATTTTTCAAGATTGATGATATTTTTGAGGAAACAGATGAGGAAAGTAGTCATCAGAGAACAATATTTTGAATGTATTGAATAAAATTCCTATTAAAGGAATATCTATTTCCAACAATCATAACTGTACCATTAATTTAAATGTGCATTTAAAATAGTAGAGCTGATTTTATAAAATGTTCCTAAAATGTTCCTAATTAAATAAAAAGTTAACATTCTAACATTTTTATTCAGTAGTGTTGTGAAAAATATCGTTCAAAACTCAAGTGAAAATGTTTTGCATGTTCTAGACAAGTCTCGCACTTCAAACATATGGTCTCGAACATGCAAAATCCCATTTTCCACTCTTGTTATGAAATATACTATTTCTAAAGCACTCTATCAGGTTCTATACCACCGAACATGAATTGCGTAAAAAATCCGCCATCGTTCATTTTTTTAGTTTTACTAAAAACTCAATTAGTTAAGTACACTCAAGCATACGCTCATTAGCCTAACACTGTAGTAAATATTAATACCATACAACCATTAAATTTCCAAACTTATAACAAGCCCTGTTTTGGCTAAGGTGCACAAATTACTAAAACAGCCAGTTGTAAATTGAAAAACACTATCGAACTCCCACAGCTATCGCAAAATAAATAATTTAAAAGCAATATAAATAGAAATACAAAATGCAATTAATGATGGGGAAATTTGTGATGCAACTTGAACTGTGAATAGTCGTTTGGCGAATATTTACGACCGGCTAAACGCATTGTCCACTGTCATTAAATAGAGGATGTGGCTTTTGCAATAAAACAGGTTAGAGCGGTGTCGTTAAACACAATAACCGCTGTAAGTCGGACTGATGACGTCGTAGGTCCATTGCACTTTATTCCGTAATAATATTATAATTTCTTACATACATAAATACAGTTACTAAGATTAACTTTAAATAGTGGTTGATTGAACATATATTATAAAGTACAATAATTATAAATGTATCAAAGATTACTATAATTGTGATTAATGATCAGA